>OY755179.1:540730-1140730 GCA_963576735.1 Bedellia somnulentella | reverse complement strand
GAGTACGGGTGACGTTTGCGGAACACGTGACCGACGCGGGAACATGGGACGATCTCTAGGGTGCCGCCGCATTGCCAGACTCTGTTGGTGGGGAAATATATATTTATTGTGAGGAACGAAGGGATATTGCGATCTGTCTTAGAATGTCTGAACTTAACATTTAGGGTGTATCATATCAGATTCATTTGCAAATGCAATTTCTGTATACTGTCATAAATATCTCAACTCAACGTTTATTCGCAACGCGTATTTTTGCAAAGAGATGGCTATGATTATCGTCTGAAATTACATACCATTTTGGTCATGTCGGAACAAAGTACCCTCGATTTGGTAGGACATTGCATGCACATGATAGAAGATAACGTTATCGCCGCTTTGTACCACTTTAGTCACATAACTAAGTACAACTTAGCCATGTAGACTTCCTCAATATGTTTTCCGTCACTATAAACAATCTTGATAAATTAACCACACATATGACTATAGAAAGGTCCTCTGAAATCTCCTGCATGAGAAGCGGCCGTGATGATTGAATAAATCAATTTTAAGTTGCACAAATTATTAAAATAATAATTCAATAAAGCATACCTGAACGAGATCTCAAGATTCTCTCCGCCCCACACGTCCATCTTCATATCGTACTTGCCCAGCTTGTTGAAGTAGGCTCTATCCATGCTGAATAGTCCGCCCGCGATCATGGGTGTCTTGATGACCTGCGTGGGGTCGCTGAGGCGGGCGCGGCGCTCGCTGTGGGAGAGGTATTCCCACTGGAATGGGAGAATGTAAGTTGTGGTATTAGACTGGAGTAAAATTAGCTTTTTGTTGAGTAAATGTAGGTGCCATTAAGATGATTGCAAAATAATTTAAATATATACATATATATATATATATATATATATATATATATATATATATATATATATATATATATTACACCATCGGTTCACATTGGTAGCCCAATGGTACAAGTCACTACTTCATGCAATCCGGGAAAACCTCTCATTTTCATTAAAATTTATCAAAATTTTCATACATGCCGCTTTTTTAGTAAAATCTTTATATCTTATTGTTATCCATAGATGTTCAATTTGCCTTAATTAGTCAGAAGTTAATGTTTTAAAGAAATTCACAGTCTTATTGATTATTTAATTCATAATCATCATCATTTAATTCATAATCATACCATCCGCCCCCCTAAGAACTAAAACCTTGACAACGATCTTATCTAAAGGATTGTCGCGACCCTCACCCAGTCGACGGTCCACCTTGTGGAGGCCAACCTACACTGATTTTTTTAATTAATTAAAAACATATTATAAATGATATTTAGTTGATTCATTAAGATAGTTTTTGTAAAATTACTCATCATAACATATTAACAATTAATTGGGGGATCTACACACCCTAATCAAGGTAAGCTAAAAACCCTGTATGAGGACATGGGCTATGATATTAAACGGTATGATTTTAATGCATATAAAATCGATAAAATGAACGATGTATATTTGTTGTGTGTATGTACACAATAATATACAACGTAAACATACCCTTCAATAAAACAATATAGATTGTTTTACTTGTAAATAAAGGATAAATAAAGGAAAAAAAAATCGATACCGGCGGGGATCGAACCCGCGACCTTCGGGTTTCTTTCCTTTATTGATTAGATTTTCATGAACAAAAACATTCAAAATATAGATTGTTTTGTTATAAAATTGTACTTTTTATAACTTTTCATAACTCTAGCTTTTCTGTCTTTTTCTCCATAAATACAATTTCCAATAAATTTCTACTACCCCGTTTCTTCCCATGGCTGTACGTAAGAGGCGACTAAGGGTATTGGGGATTTTTATTGGATTTTTGGGCGATGCGGCTGGAGACCCATCACCAACAACCTTTATTTTACGATCTTTTCCGGTCGATTTATAATTCCTTATTTCTGGCTACCCCTTCTAGGGATTTATACCCGTGAGTATATGTATGTGTGTGTATAGCAATACTACCTTAAAAACGAGATTCCAGTCGAAGCCTCCTCTCAGGTCCGCCGATGCGCTGATGTACTGGAAGTTGTCCATGCTGATGACGTCGATCACGGGGCACACCACGCGGGTTGGGTCCTGGAAAAGAAATATGGAATACATAAACATACAAATATATATATAGATGTGTAGTTCTGGCTTAGAACAATACTACCCCATTTCTGCCGGTGAGTGTACGTAAGAGGCGACTAACGGTATTGGGGCCCATCAACAACAACCTTTATTTTGGCATCTTTTCCCCTCTCGACTATCTAAAAGTGGCTGAGGAACTTCTAGTTCCTTAGCTCTGGCTACGCCTGCTAGGGATTTATAGCTATGAGTATATGTATACATATACTAACGGCCATAAATACCAAAAAGGGGTAGCTAGAACTTTAGAGCTAGAAACTCTTCAGCCACATTTGGAAGTTGATGGCGGGCAAGATGTAGAAATAAAGTACCATTGGTGATGGGTCTCCAACCACGGTGGACAAAAAATATAATCAGCAAAGAGAGAATGTGCACAGAGTAAAGAATTATAGCGCATGTTCCCTAGGATTGTACGAGCTGGCGATGCATAGTCCTCTGTCTAAACTTACAGGAACTAACGGGGTTAGTACGCGCATGCAGGTATGCACTCGTTAGTACGTCAAAATTCACGTTTATGTTACATTACATTTTTGGATATCAACATAACATAAACATAAACGTTCACGTCGTTTATCCCCGAAGAGGTTGGCAGAGGTACCAATACTTCTGAACTCACATGGCAGCGCCATCTAGTGTCCAGAGAAGGTACCCACCTTTTGCTTAGACAGTGTACTCACGTGATAGGGGGCAGGCCTATCGCCGTTTGTACGAATACACTGTCACATGACTAAGTACAACTCAGCCATGTGGGTTTCCTCACGATGTTTTCCCTTACCGTTTTGGATATCTACATTAAATTTAAAAAACTGTTTTTGACCCTAGTCTGGTTACCCTTTTTTGGGATTTGGCAAGTAATTTGAGCTAAAATATATACAAAAACGTTGATTATTTTATTCTCACTTGATAAATGTATAGCATCTTAGTTTATTTAACATTGCATGGTAATAAATTTAAAATATTAACATTGTTGAATATTTTAAACTCGGTTAAATAAAACATTCGATATTCACGGTCTCTCTATATGTCAAGGTCAGCAGGTTGTTAAGAGAATGTAGTACTAGGATGTTCGACGCATTAAAAAAAACCTGTTAAATAAAAATAAAAAAACTCCTTTGGGTTTTGTGACGTAGAAATTGAAAGTAGCTGGTTACGTAATGCTTATAAAGTGATAGGTGGTTTGAAGTGTTGTGTTACAAAAAATGAGAGTAGATTGCCGACTACGGAGGATGCATTAAGGTTTTATAGGAAATAAATTTTAGAAGACAGGCATCCAATTCACTAATGCTAAAATAGCATATGTATAAAAAGTTTCATAAATGTTTATAAAGCTATATGGGTTTGCTTAAATCATACACAGTTCTGATTTGAACGATAGTCTCCGCCGTTCCTAATGGGATCTACTCGATATGTATGTATACATTATTTAGTTTTACATACATACATACATACATATTCTCACGCCGTTAGTTCCCATTGGGGTAGGCAGAGACTATTGATCGCCACTTTGTACGATCCTGGCAAACCTCTCTAGCTTCATTCACATCCATCAGTCTTTTCATACATGCTCTTTTATTCTTCGTACTACGGACACCTGCCTTTTTGAGTACATTTTCTATTTGATCCAAATGTGTCCTCCGAGGTCGTCCTCTACTAACATTACCTTCCACATTGGCTCATACATATATATATACATACTCCTTTTACATACATACATACATATACTCACGGCTATAAATCCCTTGAAGGGGTAGCCAGAGCTAAGGAATTAAAATTTCCTAAGCCACTTTTGGAAAGTTTAGTGGGGAAAAGATGGTGTAATAAAGGTTCTTGGTGATGGGTCTGCAACCGAATCGCCCAAAAATCCCTTAAAAGCCCCAATACCGTTAGTCGCCTCTTACATACACCCACCGGAAGAAATGGGGTAGTGCTATTCTAAGCCGACACTATACAGCTAAAGTTATTTAGTTTTATTCATCAATAAAAAGAAAAAGGAATGTTTGGGCACTTAGGGAGGATGGATGAAACTGAAGTTAATTTCAAGATAAAATAAATTTATAGAGCCAATGTGGAAAGTAATGTTATTTTCGGAAAAGGCGTCCTTCCTAAGACAATTTAAGAGCATATTACCGATACAAAACTCTTTTCTAGATTTTGCAAAACTATTATCAAAAGCTATTACCAACAACATAATTTTAGATTTTATTACCTAAACATAAGAAATAGTTTTACTTACCATTAAATATTGTGCATAGGCATGTTATTGATACATTTATTAATACATACATACATACATATACTCACGGCTATAAATCCCAAGAAAGGGGTAGTCGGAGCTAAGGAATTAGAATTTCCTCAGCCACTTTTGGAATTGCATGGGGAATAGATGGTGAAATAAAGTTCTTGGTGATGGGTCTCCAACCGCATCGCCCAAAAATCCCTTAAAAGTCCCAATACCATACACCCATCGGAATAAATTGGGTAGTGCTATTCTAAGCCGACACTACAGAGCAAATAGTTTTACTTACCATTAAATATTGTGCATCGGCTTGTTATTTAGACATTTATTAAATGTCATCACGTAATGTTTTAAATTTTAAGTTTATACTTCATACTCTAACCAATTAACTTTCAGTATACTCTTTACCATATTCGATAATTAACAACTCGATATAAACTGTAAAATTTCAAAATGGCAAATAGATGCCAAGCTTTCTAAAAGCCTTTATTATGCATCGAAATGATTCAATCATTAAATCTGAAAGTAATATCAATTTGAATGGCTATTAGCCGTATGGTAATTTCGACGTAACAATGATTGGGAACGCTTTGCTAACTAATTTTAATGATGAAATTGATTACACTGTTCTCGGTTACTATCGTTATCATTAAATAATCTAAAGTTAAATAAATTACGTTGTACTTTGCTAACTTTGGTACAGATATTATATGCACACGGGCCATAAGGGAAACGCTCCGTTGCTTTACCTCAGCTATGTCTATAATCACGCCCATTATTTTATTGGGGAAGACAGAGACTATCGATCCACTTAGCACGATCTTGAAAAATCTCTCTTACTTCATTATTCTCCTATACAACATATATTGTAATATACTATATATAATACATACTCTTTTATTCTTCTCATTCCGGACCCCGAGTTTATTACAATGTATTAAAAAGGAAATTAAATAAAGGACAATCACTTAAATACCTAAATACCGAAAAACTTTTACAGCGGATGAGAATTTAATGAAGTAAGCATGCAGAAACCTGTCTGTAGAATACCACAGTTTATAGTAATTCTCTTACGGACACGTCTGTTTTACGCAAGATTGTGGTAAAAGTGTTATTAAAGCGGTAGAGAGGTCATAATGTTAAATAGAAATTGCGTGCAATCTGACTTAAAGTCCTACTGGGGCTGAATAAAACGCTTATAATAAGTGTGTGACAAAGTGCAGTGAAAGGATAACCACGGCTGAATGACGATTTGCGCAATTTCTCGGCCTCACTAGGGTTAATAATTTGCCATTATACGAGTATGATAGTTGCAACTACTTGATACTTGTAGTATAGTTCAGTTGATTATGGCTGGTATTCTGCTAAAATAATATTCATTGAAAATAGACCTAGCAATCTTGTGATTGCGTTGACTGTAAAAAATACATAATTCTCTTTTTTATTTTTAGTTTTCTTTTACAAAATATTATTTATTAACTAAGTATAAACTTGAACAAAAATGTCTAAAACTAATGACATCAGTCCTGAACTTCTCCATCACTTTTATAGTGAACTAAAGTCCATCAGTAAAGAAAGTGTTACTAAAATCAGTCTTGCAATAATTCAACCACTTACAGCGATGATAAAGTATTCCTGACTTTATATGTCAAAGTCAAATCGTAATAAACTAAACATAGTGTTTGGACATACATACCATGGTATTCATGTTCATGAACATCGGTCAAAAATAATAAATAACGAAGATAGTGACAATAAATTTAAAATGATTAAGCGTTTTCGTTATTGGACACTACAGATGTGTTCCGATAACTTGTTTTGTATAAATACAAGCCTGTTTTATTATAATTAATATGCCATTATAGTTGTAAGAGAGTGTTTAAGCTGTGTAGTGTCGACTAGGTATATATAACATTAACTTTTCTTTTTCTGTGGAAGTCGTAAATCAAGACCAGGGATATTGGACTTTGTAGTAATACTTACTTACTTATTCTCAGGGCTATATTTCCCTAGAAGGGGTAGCCAGAGCTAAGGATTTATAAATTCCTCAGCCACTTTTGGAAGTTGAGTGGGGAAAAGATGGTAAAAATAAAGGTTTTCGGTGATGGGTCTCCAACTGCATATATCTTCAATATAGCAATTTCTAGTTCCTCAGCTCTGGCTACCCCTTCTAGGGATTTATAGCCGTGAGTATATGTTACGTTATGTTTCAAGCATATGTATGTGGGATCGACGATTTGCAGTATACAAACTTATTGTAATAGAGTACTTTATATCAAAACAATCATTGTAAGATTTAGCAGAGTAACGCACCATATAATTGTCGGTAGTGAATAAGTGACATATTGTCGTGTGAGAATGCTGAAGGCTGCTCCGTGAAGGCCAAACGCATTCATACATACTCAAACATCATGCATGGCTCCTTTTGCCATGCACTGGGTGTACCGGATCTTGATATTTTTACAATACATACATACATACATATACTCACGGCTATAAATCCCTAGAAGGGGTAGCCAGAGCTAAGGAATTAGAAGCTCCTCAGCCACTTTTGGAAAGTTGAGTGGGGAAAAGCCAATACCGTTAGTCGCCTCTTACGTACACCCACCGGAAGAAATGGGGTTGTGTTATTCTAAGCCGACACTACACAGCAATTTACAATCTTTAATGATATGACTCAAACGTTCACTGTGGGTTGTCAGAGGTAAGAATACTTTTGAACATCATTTGACGTTGCCACATGGCGAATAGAGCAAGCGCGTTTTGTTAGGACAGTGTACTTTTATTATTTTCTCTAATAACCTTTTTAATATCGTCTGCAATTTTATAATATTATTATTTTTGATTACATACACTGTGTTTATAAACTTTATTAATTCGTTCATCGAAATTTGATATTTTCCATAAATATATTCATTACATTTTAGGAACAAGTCACTTCTTTAAACACTTTTTTGTTATCTCTGATTTTAAAAGGTGTGTTATGCAAATTCTGAAATTACAAATGGCAAAATTTGAAGAGACTAAAATTATATTCATTACATTTTATTATTACTATTTTATTTACAACGTAATTATTATCATTGGACTGATAGTCCGGTCAATTTATACATTCAAGGTTACATAAATTCATAAGAAGCTGAAAATTGGCACAATTGTTCAAAACATGATTATAAATGAAACCTCAAAAGTCCCCATCGTTCCGAGGTGTGCTAAAAATGTTACACGAGCTCAAAGGTAAAAAAAATGAGTTTTTTGCAATTTAAAGCGAAACGGTGAGTTTTTCGCAAAATTACCCAAGTACAAAATTGTAGATCAGAAAATTCTCTACAAAAAAGATATCAATATCTTTTTTCCTAAAAGCCACCATTTTGAAGATATAACGCGTTGAAAAGTTCGATCATTGGTAATATTCATACTTTGCACACGTTTCCACGCCACCTATGAGGTAGTGTACTTAGCGCGTTTTATTTTAACGTGACATCTCCTGTAGGCCTATTCCACGGGTCTGCAGTGATTTTATTTGTTTTAAAACTATTGTAAAATATTATTGTACATATCGGTTGGTTAAAATAATGGCTGTGTAATTGAAAATGAAATGATTAATATTCCTCGTCTGATTCGTAATTTTCCAGGATTACTGTTTCTTGTCCTTCGTCTTCTTCTTGTTCTTCTTCTTCTTCTTTTTCGTCTATTTCACAGATCAACTGTCCCACTAGCGATTCCTCATTGGTATCATATGAGTCTTCTAGATTAGCTGACTCAACATTAGAGCACGATCGGCCTTGGCAGTTTGTGCATGCCAGGGAACAAAACAGTCCAACTTTTCTGCATCCACATTTAGCATTAAAACCTTTTTTACAGTTGCAAAATATTGAGTTGAGAAGTTTCTCAGGTGCTGGTAGAAGTAAAGTTAGAACTGGCTCTAATGTATTGTCGACCAACTTCCAACCCCAGTCTTTAGGGTCCAGCTGATTACCAAGCCACACTTGAACTTGGTAATATACCCGAAATAAATGTTGGTGAGCAGCTACTGAGGTTTAAGTTATAACACCTTATATTATAAGCGATGTTCATACGTGGCGTACATGTGCAAAGTATGAAGATTACCAATGATCGAACTTTTCAACGCGTTATATATTCAAAATGGTGGCTTTTAGGAAAAAAAATATTGATATCTTTTTTGTAGAGAATTTTTCGATCTACAATTTAGTACTGGGGTGTTTTGAGAAAAAACTCACCGTTTCGCTTAAAATCGCAAAAAACTCATTTTTTTGACCTTTGACCTCGTGTAAAATTTTTAGCACACCTCGGAACGATGGGGACTTTTGAGGTTTCGTTTATAATCATGTTTTGAACAATTGTGCCAATTTTCAGCTTCTTATGAATTTATGTAACCTTCCTCCTTATTTTAGGCCTAAATTGACCGGACTATGAATCAGGCGTTACTTTGCGGAATTCCATAGCAATACTCGTATTAATAAGTTTCTTCGCTTAATTCCGCTAAATACCTGCAGTCTTCATGCAACATGCACTGTGTGTACTTATTGTTGTAATTCTAATGTTGCCGTGTAGTGTCGGCTTAGAATAACACTACCCCATTTCTACCCGTGGGTGATCGTAAGAGGCGACTAAGGGTATAGGGGCTTTTTAAGTAATTTTTGGGCTATGTGGTTGGAGACCCGTCACCAAAAACATTTATTATTACCATCTTTTCTCCAATTAACATCCAAAAGTGGCTGAGGAATTTCTCATTCCAAGGCTCAGTCTACCCCGTTAAGGGATTAACAGCCGTGAGTATATGAATGTATGTATGTATAATGTTTCAATCTTGTCTGGTAAATAGCATAGTTACTTAAACTTTAGGATTTATTTATTAAGGAGTTTTTTCTTTAGCCATTTTTACACGTTTATAGGTAATGGTACAAAAAGTTGATCCAGTTGAATTTATTTATCCTAGTCCAAACCAAATAGTATCAAATTTTAAAATACAAAATGTGAAGATATTTTGTCAGTGAAACGTCAAAACCACTTTAAATAAACGTACTTGGCTAATGCTAACCCAACTTTATATGTAAATGCAGAAGACGTGATTAAGGTATAACCTTGTTGATCGAGAATGTATTAGACTGGGTACTGTGACGCAAACCGTAATAAGTAACTGACCAATGGCTTGCGAAGTAGGTTACGAAATAGCACATCTCATCCATCTGAAAGTGATTTACACTGAACATTAACTAGTCGTCTGCGACATTAATCTTTGATCTAGCTGTCTGATTAACGTGATATGTTTTAGCATATTTTATTTATTATTCATTCTATTTATTATTTCTATCATCGTGTCCTCTATCATACATACGTACATACATATACGCACGGCTATAAATCCCTAGAAGGGGTAGCCAGGGCTAAGGAATTAGAAATTCCTCAGCCACTTTTGGAAAGTTGAGTGGGGAAAAGATGGTGTGATTGAGGTTGTTGGTGATGGGTCTCCAACCGCATCGCCCAAAAAAAAGCCCCAATACCGTTAGTCGCCTCTTACGTTCACCCACCGGAAGAAATGGGGTAGTGCTATTCTAAGCCGACACTACACAGCAGTCCCCTATCAACTTCCGAATATGGCTGTTGAGTTTCTAGCTTTAAAGCTCTAGCTACCCCTTTTTGGAATTTATGGTCGTGAGTATATGTATGTACGTGTATGTTTTTATTAATATGGTACTATGTTATTTCGTGTTTTGGGAAATTATGGTAATTTTTGGCTGGAGACTAATAATCAAGAATCTGTAGCGACGCGCTATCAGCACACAATGACGCGCACTACATAGAAACGCTGACAGTGCAAGAAGAATCACATTCCACAGCAACACGAAACCAAGTAATATACGTCACAAGCGTCATCAAGACTCGCCATACAAATCGTACATCGCGCAATCGAAGTTTCTACAACATTTACTATATTTACAAGTTCCAACTTAATACAGTTGGACCGCGGTCCCCAGGCATACCACCGCCTGGCGGAAGATTTTCCCTTTTCCTCCACAAATCCTCCATTTTCACCTTTTCCCCAATCAATTTAAAAAAAGATGAAACAAATGCTATCAAGCCATATACATCGGATAAGTAGGCTAAACCACCATTGCTTGGTAATAAAGTCTTATTCATACACTAGTCATTGTACGACCTATTTCAGGCTTACTGTATTTATTCACGAAGTTTCATAAATAACGGTATTGGGGCTTTAAAGGGATTTTTGGGCGATGTGGTTGGAGACCCGTCACCAAAAACATTTATTATTACCATCTTTTCCCCAATCAACTTCCAAAAGTGGCTGAGGAATTTCTCATTCCAAAGCTCTGGCTACCCCGTTAAGGGATTTATAGCCGTGAGTATATGTATATGTTTCATAACAATCAGTTAAGCCGTTACGCTGTATGTTGTTACAAATACTGTGACACGAGAATCTGATTATACTTTTTTAATCACTTCATGAATTCGATATAATGTGCGGTTTTGTACACGATATTGCAATAAATGTCATTATTATCAATTGAGTAGTGTTGACGTGACTGATTCCGTCAATAGTAAGAGCGTATTTAATGAATTGGACAATCATAGACAATTTGTATGTTCCAGAAAATCTCGTTAAATTATACACTCTAAACTTATTTAATTTATTAATCATATTCAATAGAAAAATGGTGCTCTAACTTTTGTCTCAATATTTAACAGAAACTTGTTTGAAAATGATGTTTATGTTAAGGGTTAATTATGCCTGTTTCACAAAATCATTAAAAGGAGTAAGTTTTATGTATAATGGTTTTTAGAAATTTCGACCAATATCCATAAATCTTAGAGGGGACACCTAGTTTTTGAAATCTCGTTTAGAAGTGGAGCGGTGAAAATGTGGTAAAAAAATTATCTCCATAATAACTTAAAACGTCACAAAGCCTGTATCACCTGTGCGTGCTATTCTAAGCCACTACAAAGCTACACTTTTTATCTGTAAAGACTTATGTTAGGAATCAAAGTTATTTTCATGCAAATGTATAGTAACGGTCATGATTCGTAATGATGATTCAATGAAATACTATTACACCAGCAAATCTTAAATATCGCTTAGTTTTTTTGCGTACTGTATCTTATTGCAGTTATCTAGCCATTACTAAATACGAGTAGTTTCCAGGTGATAATGAAATACAGTGTTTAATTTTTTTATGTATTAGTGATTTTCAGATATTTTTTTATTACGCCGGCCGTATACACGAGAAATATCACGTTCCGTTTGCGAAAGGGCGAGATTGGCAGGTGTGGTGAATTTAAGTCGGTATGGTGTACCAGGACTAAATGAGCGGTACAACGACAACAAAATCCTTCATTTTATTAATATCTACCTATATCCACCAATAAAAAGTAGATATAGTTTCAGAATTAAAAATTCCTCAGCTACTTCTGGAAGTAGGTTGGGGAGGAGATTGTAAAATAAAGTGTAGTTGTTGATAAGGTTTCTAAGAACCTAAAAAGTGCCAAAGAACTTAGTCACTCTGCAGCCATGGGGAGAAATGGGTTTGTAACAACAAAATGTATATTTTTGAACCCTTATCTACAAATATTTTTTTTAAATCTTATCAAAATCGTTAGATATGCTACATTCAGAGCAGGTCAAATTCTTATGGCAACCATTTGAAATAAACAAAACAATAAAAAAAGCATAAAATTTTGTTGACGAAATAACTTGTTTTCTTAAAGCTCAACCATTTTATATTTGGAATGCAAATAATGAAAATTTAACATACATATACATACATACATATACTCACGGCTATAATTCCCTAGAAGGGGTAGTCACAGCCAAGTAATTATAAATTCCTCAGACACTTTTGGAAGTTGAGTGGGGAAAAGGCGGTAAAATAAAGGTTTTTGGTGATGGGTCTCCAACAGCATCGCCCAAAAATCCAACAAAAAGACCCAATACCCTTAGTCACCACTTACGACACCCGTGGGTAGAAAGGGGTAGTGACATTCTAAGCCGGCACTACACGGAAAATTTAAGTCACAAAATATTTATCATGGTATGTAACGGTGAGGAGAACCACATGGCTAAATCGTACTTAATCATGTGACAGTGTATATGTACAAAATGGCGATAGGCCTGTCCTCTATCACGAGACTACACTGTCTCAGCAAAACGTGGGTACTATGAAAGCATATATTTAAATTGTCATTGATGTATGGATCGAAGCTAGAGAGGTTTGCCAAGATCGTGCATCGCCTACCCCAATGGGAACTAATAGCGTGAGTATATAAAAAAAAAGATTTTGTTGGACCCAAATAATAGACATAATATAAAATAAAATTACAATGCACTGCCTCCCAAAAGGGTTGCCCGTAGTGCGGGAGGCAGACTTCCCAGGAAGTCTTTACATTGGGGTCCAGGACTTATTTACTAATATTTGGATGAAAACAGTCAATTAAAAATAAAAATATGAATACAGTGAAAAAGAAAGTAATCAAATAACAAATTAACACAAATGCAGAAAAAAAAATACAAGTAAAAGGATACCTAAGGTGGGATACGTTATGCAGGTAAAGGCAAATTAAGAAAAATATGTATGTATGTTTTAGTTAGATAATCTCCTGTTTGGCCGCTTATGAAGTTAGCTTTAAAATAATAATTGATTGCAAATTATGCGATGACTACCAGTATTTGAGTTATGGTTTCGTTAATATATTTTTAAGTTCCAACTCAAAAACACATTATGTCATGTTACGATAAAAGCACTCAGATAAAATCTATGCAATAATTGTGCACATTTTACAAAAGCTTTCCTCATACACGCGATGTTACATGTCATAAATGTTGTGTTACAGAACAACCTTGTATTGATTTAATATCCTCTAGTTTTGATTCGATTAGTTTTTGATTGCGGTGTAGTGTCGGCTTAGAATAGCACTACACCATTTCTTCCGGTGGGTGTACGTAAGAGGCGACTAACGGTATTGGGGCTTTTAAGGGATTTTTGGGCGATGCGGTTGGAGACCCATCACCAACGACCTTTATTTACAAGCCTTTCCCCCCTTAACTTCTAAAAGTGGCTAAGGAATTTTAATTCTAAAGCTCTGACTACCCTTTTCTGGGATTTATAGCCGGGAGTATATGTATCTAAACTATGTAATTTTGATTGTATGTTCGTAAGGGCTAATCTCCGGAAATACTGAACTGATCATAAAGATTATTTTAAACCAGAAAGCTATACTATTCAGGAATGCTCTAAGCTGTATACCATCACGCTAAATTTAATAAAGTGTGATCGAAGAAACATACATACAAACATTCACGGCCATAAACCCCTAGAAGGGGTACCCAGAGCTAAGGAATAAGAAATTCCTTAGCCACTTTTGGAAGTCGGATGAAGAAAGACTGTAAAGTATTGAAGAAAAATACATACATACATATACTCACGGCTCTAAATCCCTAGAAGGGGTAGCCAGAGCTGAGGAATTAAAAATTCCTAAGCCACTTTTGGAAAGTTGCATGGGGAAGAAATGGTAAAAGAAAGGTTGTTGGTGATCGGGTCTCCAACCGCATCGCCCAAAAATCCCTTAAAAGCCCCGATACCGTTATTCGCCTCTTACGTACACTCACCGGAAGAAATGGGGTAGTACTATTCTAAGCCGACACTACACAGCTTTGATTAACAATAAAACTACTCGTATGAAGCTGGGTCGGTCCACTAGTTACCTAATAAGGGAACTCGGATCTATACATTATTACACATAACTGGAATGTTAGGAATGCGAACAGAATAACATTGCAAGATGTATAGGTGGGGTTGTTACATAATTAAATTTTACTCATTTCCCGAAAGATTTGTATGTTAATTTGTATCAAGTGGCTATTAGCCCTATTAGGTTGAGTCAAGGCGTGAACTATAACCCGTTCTAATTTAGAAACGTAAGGTCATAAGGCGCACCCACCTGCTCATTCAGAATCAATTTGACATCGTTACGGTTGACTCATCGGCCATTTTCTTGTCGACGACATTTATACTTAAACTAAACTACTTACTTTTATACTCTCAATATTATAATATATAAAGAGCAAATCTACGTATTTTTGAACCTCCGAAACCACTCAGCCGATTTTAAGAATCCTAAATACTCCAGAAGTAACATAGTTCACTTATCATTATGGTAAATTTCAAAAGCGGTGAGCAGTGACTGATGAATTTAGCAATATCTAAAATACAAATATCAATAAAAAATTGCATTAAGTTTATTAATAGAACATTACCATAATTGCCGTGTAGTGTCGGCTTAGAATGTCGCTACCCCTTTCTACCCATGGCGAGACTCATTGGAGACCCATCACCAAAAACCTTTATTTTACCGACTTTTCCCCACTCAACTTCCAAAAGTAGCTAAAGAATTTATAATTCCTTGGCTCTGGCTACCCCTTCTAGGGAATTATAGCCGTGAGTATTATGTATGTATGTACCATAATTGCCAAAATCAATTAAAAAAGGAATATATATCTTCCAACACTTAAATTCATCAATAAACTGAATATCAATACTTTAATGCCATTCCTAGATATAAAAACGTAATTGGCGAAAGCTAGCTATCAAAATAATTGTTTCTATTGCAATTATAATTACTAAATTGTTACAATTTGATAGACCCCGGGTAGGTAGGTCTGTTTAAGAAATTTTATTGGAAGACGAGAAGATGTTGACTATAAAGAATCCATTTATGTAATTATAATTTGCTGTGTAGTGTCGGCTTAGAATAGCACTACCCCATTTCTTCCGGTGGGTGTACGTAAGAGGCGACTAACGGTATTGGGGCTTTTAAGGGATTTTTGGGCGATGCGGTTGGAGACCCATCACCAACAACCTTTATTTTTACCATCTTTTCCCCACTTTCATTTCCAAAAGTGGCTGAGGAATTTCTAATTACTTAGCTCTGGCTACCCCTTCTAGGGATTTACAGCCGTGAGTATATGTTTGTATGTATGTAATTTAAGAAATCAATATATTATACTATGATAACAAGTACTTTAGAAATTCACAACCTTTGATTGGTCTTTAAGCGTCGGGATTGTATGAATGTATGTAATGCAGGTGTTTTCCTCCTTTTCTAAATGCTTAGCATATCATACGCGAAGCGTTATATTTATTAACATTCTAAGCATCTATTATTTACAATACATTAACAAAATATTTAGAAAAGGTAGGAAAACAACCTACATACATAATACTCATGGCTATAAATCCCTAAAAGTGGTAGCCAGAGCTGAGAAATTAGAAATTGCTCAGCCACTTTAGGAAGTTGCCTGGGGAAAAGATGGTAAAATAAAGGTTGTTGGTGATGGGTCTCCAACCACATCGCCCAAAAATCCCTTAAAAGCCCCGATACCGTTAGGGCCTCTTACGTACACCCATCGGGAGAAATGGGGTAGTGGTATTCTAAGCCGACACTACACAGCTAACCTACTTAGTTAATAATTTATTAAGAACTGTTTCATAACTCTAGACCACAAAGAACATCACGAAATTTTTACCTAACACATAAACTACTCTCAAAACCAACAGTCATCTGTGCCCATAGTAACAATGTAACGATAATCTAATTCTTCGTATCAGTGAATTGGTGAAGGTGCTGGCGGGTAATGTCAAGGTGCTATATATATTTACTAACATTCTTAGCATCTATTATTTACAATATATTAACAAAATATTTAGAAAAGGTAGGAAAATAACCTACTTAGTTAATAATTTAATAAAGACCTGTTTCATAACTTTAGATCACATCACGAAACTTTTACCTAACACATAAACATAACATAACATAACATATACTCACGGCTATAAATCCCTAAAAGGGTTAGCCAGAGCTGAGAAATTAGAAATTCCTCAGCCACTTTTGGAAGTTGAGTGGGGAAAAGACGGTAGAATAAAGGTTGTTGGTGATGGGTCTCCAACCGCATCGTCCAAAAATCCATTAAAAAGCCATAAGTCCGTTAGTCGCCTCTTACGTACACCCACCGGAAGAAATGGGGTAGTGCTATTCTAAGCCGACACTACACAGCTAACCTGCTTAGTTAATAATTTAATATAGAACTGTTTCATAACTCTAGATCACAAAGAACATCACGAAAATTTTACCTAACACATAAACTACTCTCAAAACCGACAGTCATCTGTGCCCATAGTAACAATGTTACGATAATCTAATTCTCCGTACCAGTGATTTGGTGAAGGTGCTGGCTGGTAATGTCAAGGTGATATAACCGTTTTATGTTCCATTCACATTCGTAGGCGGTGACTGGTGCCCTGCATTCGGTGTTGCGGGTATGATCTTTATGACTGCTAAAGTGAATGTTAGATGTTTCGAGGATGAGGGAATACTTGGTCATGGGTGGTTTGGTAAAATGGTAAAAGGGATATATAATATACAGGGTCAACGAAGATGGTAATGCCTATGTAATACAAATTATAATGCCGTGTAGTGCCGGCTTAGAATGTGGCTACCCCTTTCTACCCACGGTTGTCGTATGAGGGAACTAAGGGTATTGGGGCTTTTTATTGGATTTTTGGGCGATGCGGTTGGAGACCCATCAATTTTTACCATCTTTTCCCCACTCAACTTCCAAAAGTGGCTGAGGAAATATAATTCCTTAGCTCTGGTTACCCCTTCTAGGGAAATATAGCCGTGAGTATATGTATGTATATATGTATTATAATGCCTCCAACAATTTATATGAGTCTTGCTTCCTCCATCTATAATTTACTGACCTCACCATTCAAAGGTTGTCTGGAAAAGATCGCTTAAAGTGATAAGACCACAGATCGTGCTTCTATAAAAGATCATATTTTTTATAAAATGTTATTTCTATTATGTGAAATTGAATTGGAATTTAAATGAGACGACGTGATAGCTCAGTGGGTAGAACACCGTTTATCATTCAGACGACTAGAGTTCTAATCCTGGGTCGTGCCTAAACCAATTTGTCATTTTTAAAGACATATGTGTGGTTAGTTTATCATGGTTGTTAATGGTGAGGGAAAAAAATGTGAGGAAACCCACATGGCTGAGTTGTACTCAGTCATGTAACAGTGTATTCCTACAAAACGGCTATAAGCCTGCTCCCTATCACGTTAGTACACTGTCCAAGCAAACGTGGGTTCTCTGAACACCAGGTGGCAATGTCACGTGATGTTCAGAAGTATTAGTACCTTTTCCAACCCCTTCCGGGATATTCGGCGTGAACGTTTGATTCTTTGAGTTGAGTCTTTTGAGTGAAATTAAGATTCTTCTATTCTATTCTAATTTCAGTAAAGGACGACCACGTCTAACACAGCTAGATCAAACAGAGAATGTGCTCAAAAAGGCGGACAGTACGAGTGTAAATAATAAAAGCATAAATGAAAATATTGCTGTGTACTGTCGGCTTAGAATAATACTACCCCATTTCTACCCGTGGGTGATCGTAAAAGGCGACTAAGGGTATAAAGGCTTTTTAAGTGATTTTTGGGCGATTTGGTTGGAGACCCGTCACTAAAACATTTTTTATTACCATCTTTGCCCCACTCAACTTCCAAAAGTGGCTGTGGCATTTCTCATTCCAAAGCTCTGGCTACCCCGTTTAGGGAATTATAGCCGTGAGTATATGTATGTATGTGAAAATATTAATAAACGTAAATGAAGCGCGAGATGTCTGCCAGGTACGTACAAAGTTGCGATCGATAGTCTCTGCCTACCCCAATAGCAACTCTTTTAGTATATGTAGCTCCTCCTACAATAAAACTTCTAATAAGGCCGTACAAGAGACTTTTGAAATATTTTTTGTACCATTTTCAAGAGTAAATCAAATAAACTAATACTTTCGAAATATATTTCAAACTAAGAAGTTTATCATATTACTCATCAAAACAGCCAAAACAAATATTGTTGTAAACGATTATCCAAACAGTAGTCAAACAAACTGACAGACAACACAATACGAGGGCTGCTATTTATGTATCCGGAATAAAAAAAAGAAACAAACATATATCAATTAATATGGTTTTATTGCTTCTCAAAATATTCGCCGCTCAGATCTATACACTTTTGCATGCGTTGAAACCAATTTTCATAGCACTTTTTCCACTCAGACTGAGGTATCTCCAAAACGTGCATTTTGAACGCATCGACTGCCTCTTCGCGGCTCGAAAAACGTTGACCACGTAATTTTTTCTTCACATTTGGAAATAAATAAAAATCATTGGGTGCCAAATCAGGGCTGTACGGCGGATGACCTGTCAATTCGATCTTTTGAGCTTCTAAAAACTGAGTTGTGACGGCCGACCTGTGACAGCTAGCATTGTCGTGATGCAGAATGATTCTACGTTGTCGGTTAGTCTTTCTTATTTGTTCAAAGACTTCCGGCAAACAAATGGTCGTATACCACTCCGAATTAACAGTTTTACGATTCTCTAAAGGCACTGTAGCTACATGGCCATTTATACCAAAAAAACAAGCGACCATTTGCTTCAATGTGCTTTTTGCACGAATAACTTTTGTTGGGTTCGGCTCATCTTGGAACACCCACACCGTGGACTGCTGCTTAGTTTCGGGGTCGTAAGCGTAGATCCAAGATTCGTCACCTGTGTAGATATTATAAACAGCTTTTGACGCACCACGGTTGTATTTTTTTAACATTTCTTTGCACCAATCGACACGAGCCTGTTTTTGATCAATACTCAAGTTGTGCGGAATCCAACGGGAGCAAATTTTTTTTACAGCTAAATGTTCATGAAGTATCTTATGTATGCTCGTCATACTAATGCCCAGAGATGCCTCTATCTCACGATATGTAACATGACGATCTTGAGTTATTAGTTCCCGGACAGCATCGATGTTTTGAGGTACAACGACCGTTTTAGGGCGACCTTCTTTAATTTCATCAGTAAGCTTAGATCGTCCACGATTAAACTCGCTAAACCAGTGATACACAGTGGTCTTTGAGGGTGCTTCATCCCCAAAAGTCGAAGTAAGCTGATCGATGCACTGTTTTTGAGTTAGACCACGCCGAAAATCGTAAAAAATCATGGCACGAAAATGTTCACGAGTTAAATCCATGGTGGTGAAGACACGCAATTTTCAAAATGACGCTACGATGTGAAAACAATTGACAGTCACATAAAAATAAATGTATTCTAAAGCTAAAGAGTTCTATTTTTAAATGATGTAATTACTTTTTAAATTATTGTTCTGTAAGTGGCCAGTTCCGGATACATAAATAGCAGCCCTCGTACATTTTAATGAATGTGTTATTATATTACAAAGACGAGTTATATTGTATAACGGCTGAGTGGTCTCGAGTGCGAGCGAAGCAGCGCTTTCATGGCTATGTTTGTCAGAATAATTAGTTAATACACTTTTCTCGTGTCAAGAGTGTATGCGAGGAATGTAGCCGCTGCAGCGCTGTTTAGAATATAAATGACTAAGTCTGCTTATTGCAGCGGAAATATATGTTAATCGTTTTTCCGCTCGATCCATATGGTATTTACTTACTTAGACTTGCGCTAACATTTTATATTATGGTTCTTGGTAGAATTTATGTTATCGAGTTAAAATTTACATACATACATACATATACTCACGGCTATAAATCCCTAGAAGGGGTAGCCAGAGCTAAGGAATGAGAAATTCCTCTGCCACTTTTGGAAGTTGAGTGGGGAAAAGATGGTAAAAATAAAGGTTTTTGGTGATGGGTCTCCAACCGCAACGCCCAAAAATCCTTTAAAAATCCCAATACCGTTAGTCGCCTCTTACGTACACCCACCGGAAGAAATGGGGTAGTGTTATTCTAAGCCGACACTACACACCAATTAAAGTAGTTAAAATTTATGTATTAAAAATGAAGACCGTAAAATGAAACTGTTTTTTTTGTAAGTAATGAATGAAACCTCTTAGGGTTATTGGATGCAACTGATGCGGGGTTTTTCCTTAAAGTTCACTCACACTATACCTCGATTATTATTTGGTTGCATGGTTTGTCTAATATACGAATTGAGTTTCCAATGTGTACAGACTAATTTATATAAAGAGCAGAATTTTTATTTCAAAATAATTATTTTTAACCAACTTTGAAACACGAGGTCCTAAGTTCCATTGCTTATTTATTTGTATGTTTGTATGATTATCTCGTGTTTGGCTACAGCTATATAGATGCGGTTTTCAGAAAAGTATTTGTTACATTTAGGAAAAGAGCTTTAACCGACTAAAAAAGGAGATTCTGTGTTTGACTGTGTTTTTCTGAGTATCAAATCAAATCAAATCATTTATTTATTGTAACATCATAAAAAAGAACAAATAGGCTTATATAACCCTCATCACATTTGTTATAAACGAAGAATTTATACAATTTATAATAAGCCGTATGGAAGACTCTATTCCCTTTACTAGGTTAAACCTGTAAGAAAGGGTCATAGGGAAGTACAACGGTTGCTTGTTCAACTTCGTAAAACTTTGTATAGATAGGAATATAAGAATAAAATTAAATAAAAATAATAATAACTTAATAACTTATCAAAACATACAAATTAAAAATTAAATTAAATTAAAATTAATTAGAAAACAATATTAATATCAGGAGACATCCTACAGAGTAAGTAAAGTGTTTGTGTGTGTATGATGAGTGTGAATATATGTATGTATGTATGTATGTTTGTCCGCGATTATGTAGTGATGAGTATAGGTTAAAAGTAAAAGTGATATTACAGAAATACGAGTACCGTCACGAAACGTGCATCCGGACACGATATAGTGCTGATTGATAGTCTCTGCTGATCGTAATAGGAAATGCTTAAATACATAATATATGCCGTGTAGTGCCGACTTAGAATGTCGCTACCCCTTTCTACCCACGGGTGCCGAAAGAGGCGACTAAGGGTATTGGGGCTTTTTATTGGATTTTTGGGCGATGCGTTTGGAGACCCATCACCAAAAACCTTTATTTTTACCATCTTCTCCCCACTCTACTTCCAAAAGTGGCTGAGGAATTTATAATTCCTTAGCTCTGGTTACCCCTTCTAGAGAAATATAGCCGTGAGTATATGTATGTACATAATACATCACGGCTTTAAATTCCATAAAAGGGATAGCCAGAGCTATAATGTCAATGTTTTGACACTTTCGCAAGAAGAATGAGATAAAGGATAGTAAATGAGTCTCGCACCACTTTAAGAAAGAGTGAATGACCTCTAGACTGCGGACTCCCTCGCACATTAGCAGCGTCTCATAATCCTACATCGTGGTATCAAAGTATTTCTTTAGCTAAGCTTGGATGCAATTTATACGTTGTTACAGTTACCACAGTACAATTACAACTTCAACAACGAAGCTTCCTGTGCATAATTTTGAGTTGCTGTCCTGTGCAAGAAATAAATGTATTTTACTTTTATCTTACGTGGTAAAAAACGTACCTCCTTAACCCTCTGTAGCAGTGGTTCGAGCCACCGCACGTTGCACTCGACGTGCGAGTCCAAGAAGGTAAGCACGGGGGCGGAGGCTGCGTCCGCGCCTCGAACCCGGGACCTCATCAGACCCTCGCGCTTTGTGTTCCGGATCACGCGCACTTTGTGGATGGCGCGGAGGGAAGCACCGTCTTCAGCTAAGGTAAAATATAATTTGAAATTGTTTGGTTTCAATTTTTTTATAGGGTAAATGTTGACTGTATTTTTTTATAAAACATGCATATATACTCACGGCAGGCCTGTTATTTTTTTTTAAGTCTGCATTGACTTTAACAAATTGTACATGTCATGTAACAAGTGATTAATCTCAAATAACTAAACTAAAATGCAACCCAAACTGATGGACACTAAACATTCGAACCCACGTTTCTCTACATAAGACATCCGCTAAGCAACCAAGGTAGTGAAAATGTATAACGTTAATATCTTATTGTTTGGCGATTAACGACATGGAACAAAATTTTTATGGAGAGTTTTTACGAGAGTGCTATTGTGTATTTAGGTAAATACAGTACTAGTAGTCGAAGGTGTCAAAAGTCAAAACTGCGATAATTTATGAATTGCATAAGGTGTTCCTGATAATGTAGGTTCTGTGTATACTTTGTCGGAAACCATATTTTTGTAAGTCTGGTTGACAGTTAAGTTGAATGCTAAGAGAATAAGTAACCTTGCCAATATTCACGGTTATACCAAACTAAGTTAGTTTTACAAGTTGATTGGCATACATACATATACTCAAGCCGTTAGTTCTCTTTGGGGTAGGCAGAGACTATCCATATCGGCAAACCTCTCTAGTTAAACCAATTAAAAATTGTTATTTTAATTGGTTTGGCAATTAAAGGATAAAACAATATTTACATATACTTCAATATAAAGACAACTAAGAGACAATGTCTGTCTGTCAAAGCATTTTTTATTTTATTTACTGAAATTGAGGCACTTTATAGCTAGGAGGTACACTTACATACAGGGACATTAATTACTTACTTATACTCACGCCCATTATTCCCATTGGGGTAGGCAGAGATGAGGGATGAGGATGAGGTATATTTATTGTCTGTATAAAAATGTATGAAACGAAAGTTTGTTAAATCATATTATACTTACGGTTATCACTAAAGTCATCCACGAGGATAATTTCTTTAATCAAATGCTCTGGACTTCGATTTAATACGCTGGAAATAAGAAAAATGCAATTGTAATATTAATTAACCTGGTAAACATCTCAAGCTTAATTTAAATACATAAATCTTTCATACGTGCTTTTTTCTTCATACTTCTACTTTGGACGCTTAAGAGCTTATTCTATTTGTCTGAATGAAGACGTCTAAAAGCCACAGAATCTGAATTCAGACTAGTGGAATAACGTTCAAACTGAAATTTGTGTAGTGGAATAACAAGCGTCTGCGGCAGTAACTTCGAAGGACGTCTGAATTCAGCAACGACAAAGTGTAATGGAATAAGCTCTACCTTTTTAGCACATTCTCTAATTGATCTTAATGCGTCCAGAAGGGCAAGCACGAGCGCTATTTTATCGACACGATAACGGTCAGAATGAGATGGCAGTATACGATATTAAGTAAGTGCGTAAGAGATGGCTGCTTTATCCCACGCGATAACTAGTTTAAACACCGCTCGTACTAGCCGGGCTGCATGTGCGTCCTCTTAAATTACAATCCACATTGGCCCTAAAGATACTTTTTACCTAATCTTCATTCAGTTAGTTGTCATTGGTGTAGGCAGAGACTATAGATCGCCACTTTGTACGATCCTGGCAAACCTTTCGAGCCTCATCTACATTCGTAATATTTTCATACATGCTTTTTTATTCTATAGACTTCAGACGCCTGTCTGTTTGAGAATTTGATCTAAATGTGTCCTCCGTGGTCATCTTCTACCGACATTACCTTCCACATTGGCTCTCTAAATCTCTTTCACTAATTCACAATCATCCATCTTCTCTATATACCCAAACTATCTTCACATTCCTTTTTCTATCTTGCATCATGAATGCATTTAATACCTGACAATGGTTCTGAGCAGTGTCGATCTAGCTTCATTGTGGAAGGTGATGATGACGCTGGTTTGAGGCAGGTCAGTGTCATATGTGATGAGACGGCACCTGAAATTGTCGAAACATTCAATAACTGCTCAAAGGCCAACCATACCTTACGGTAATCTTAAGGTGCTCCCTCACCGGGAGCATTGACGTGTTCTGCAACATTATAGATTCGTCTTCGAGCATTACATTACAATAATACCGCCCTAACTGATGAGCATTCGCGATTATTCATACAACCATTTATATTTATACCTATAGCTGTGTAGTGTCGGCATAGAATAGCACCACCCCATTTCTTCCGGTGGGTGTACGTAAGAAGCGACTAACGGTATTGGGGCTTTTAAGGGATTTTTGGGCGATGCGGTTGGAGACCCATCACCAACAACCTTTATTTCACCATCTTTTCCCCACGCAACTTCCAAAAGTGGCTGAGGAATTTCTGATTCCTTATCTCTGGCTACAAATTTTAGGGATTTACAGCCGTGAGTATATGTATGTATGTATGTAACCATTTATATAGTCATTACAAGGTCAGTTCTCCTCTTTCACTGATGTAATGCTCAAATCTGTAACGTTCCATTACACGCGACCTTTATGTTTACATACATACATACACTCACGGCTATAAATCCCTTACGGGGTAGCCAGAGCTTTGGAATGAGAAATTCCTCAGCCTCTTTTGGAAGTTGATTGGGGAAAGGATGGTAATAATAAATAAATGTTTTTGGTGACGGGTCTCCAACCATATCGCCCAAAAATCACTCAGGAAGCCCTATTCCCTTAGGCGCCTCTTACGATCACCCACGGGTAGGAATGGGGTAGTGTTATTCTAAGCCGGCATTACACGGCACCTTTATATTTATTATCAGAAAATAAGTGACATAAAAGTTTCTCCTATTTAAGATTAAGTTAGTAAGTCTATATCATTATATTTATATCGAGAAACATAGATGGAAACAACTTTTAAGTAACAATAAATCATACATACATATACTCACGGCTATAAATCCCTTAACGGGGTAGCCAGAGCTTAAGGATAAGAAATTCCTCAGCCGCTTATGGAAGTTAACAATTAATCCTTGTAAGAAATACAATTATTTTAAAATACGCCTCTAACAACGTCCGCAGTAGCTAGCGGGTTAGTGCTATTCTAAACCGAAACTACACAGCGGACTACACTTTAAAATCTAATTTAATCTGAGCGATTGCTAAAATTTTGCTGATCATATTCTGTGTAATTTGTACATAATCGTTTTAACCAAAATCAGTCAGGGCCTGATGAACCTGATGGTTTAAAGATAACCTTTTTAAACGTGTTAACTAGCCTTTGAAATGTTCTAATACAATTACATAACAAAATTCTAGATAAACTGAGCTAAACATAATTAAAAATCTAATCTAACTAAAACCTTTGAACTTTTGCACTTTGATTTACTCGATCATATAAATTATACAGCAAACTGAAGGTTGTTGCGCAAACTAAAATTGGCTATAGTTATAGCTTAGATATAATTTATTCAAAACTTTATATTGTAGATAAGATAATTTGATTAATTAGACTTAGATGATGTTTCTTTATTGAAAATAAAATTAGAAAGGAAGACCACGAATTATACACACATATATATTTATCGCCGTGTAGTGCCGGCTTAGAATAGCACTACCCCATTTCTTCCGGTGGGTGTACGTAAGAGGCGACTAACGGTGTTGGGGCTTTTAAGGGATTTTTGGGCGATGCGGTTGGAGACCCATCACCAACAACCTTTATTTTGCCATCTTTTCCCCACTCAATTTTCCAAAAGTGGCTGAGGAACTTCTAGTTCCTTAGCTCTGGCTACCCCTTTATAGGGATTTATAGCCGTGAGTATATGTATGTATGTATGTATATATTTATAAGTTGCAAAAAAGGTTTCAAGAGCTTTAGTCTTGTAAATTCATTAACAATAATTCGAATTTAAGTAAGTTGCAAGTATCCCATTTCTTCCCGGGGGTGTTCGTAAGAGTCGGCTAAGGGTATTAAGGCTTTTTAAGTGATTTTTGGGCAAGATGAAGCTCTGGCACCCCCTTTTTGGGATTAATAGCCGTAGTTCTATGAATATGTTGCCGTGTAGTGCCGGCTTAGAATGTCGCTACCCCTTTCTACCCACGGTTGTCGTAAGAGGCGACTAAGGGTATTGGGGCTTTTTATTGGATTTTTGGGCGATGTGGTTGGAGACCCACTACCAAAACCTTTATTTTTGCCATCTTTTCCCCACACAACTTCCAAAAGTGGCTGAGGAATTTCTGATTCCCTAGCTCTGGTTACCCCTTCAAGGGATTCATAGCCGTGAGTATATGTATGTATGTTCTATGAATATATGTAAGTTGAAGTTAAGTTTAGGAAATATTATAAAGAAAGGATTGTTGGTGTAGAGCTTCCAGCCACGTCGCCTACCAATCAATGTCACGTGATGTTCAAAAGTATTAGTGCCTCTGCCAACCCCTTTGGGAATACACGGCGTGACTGTTTGCGTTAGGAAAATGAAAATATACTTTAAAACTACCATTGTACTAATAGAAAACCATGCTATAATAAGCCGGAAGGCCCGTGGTATCGTTCGAAATTACATAGATTAGCGAGAATGGCCACACGAGATCTCTCACGGTGCTCGTAAGTGAGAGCTTAGCTGTGAGAAGATAATTATGTGGGCTCATGTCGACATCACTTCGCTTTACCTTTAACATAGGTTAATTTCCTAGTAGAAGTTCCTAGAATGTTAGATGCAAATATGTTGGGTTTGAAATTAATTGAGTGTACATACATACATAATTTAGTGTACTGAATATAAATTTAAATCTTTTTCGTTCATGAAAACCTCATGTGGGGTTTATTACTAATAAATAAAGAAAAGAAAAATTTCGACAAAGGCGGGAATCGAACCCGCGACCTTCGGGTATACGCCCCCGTCGCTACACAGTATTGACGCGGTAGCCCAATTGGCAGAGATTACTGAATATAAATGTTGATATTTGTTAATTGTTTCAATATTTTTATCTAATTAAGATAGGTCTTACTAAATTAACGAAAAATCCATTGAAAACAGTTTTTTTTGTAAAACATAAATTATAATTGCATCAAAAAACATTAAAAAATAAATATTTCATTTTTTTTTAAATCCTTTTGATGCAGCAATGAGCAGTTTAAGGAACAATATACTTTAGTTCAAAGATTGACCTTTAAGATATTCTAACAGAAACATACTGCGGATTGCCCTATTTTATTTTGAATAGGTACATTATTTTATAACAAAAACGTAATAAATATAAATGAAATAAGAAGTAACAAAAGTAACCGGATGCGATGTGGTAGTTTCACGCAATCCTTACTTCTTTTTAGGTGTCAATTCTACTACCAAAAAATATATAATACATTGAGTTTACAATCAAGGTGACGGGCAGTCATATCACGTGATAAAAATTACTCAAATCTATGCAGACAACTACGCAACTCATGAAAGTTTATAGTTACTGTTCAAGAAAGGGTAGAACCGAAAAGAGACATTAAAAAAACATAAACTAACACTGAGGACACTGAGGTGGCATAAAAATTTGTAATTTATACAGTTATTTTGGGAATTTTGTATTTTTCTAGAGGATAGCTTGATCTGAGTAACGTAAATAAGTAAAAATATGAACGGACTTATTATACACAGATCCTGTTAGCCCTCAACTAAGTAGAGTTTGTATTATGGGATTCTAACTCAACGGTATAATACACAAATAAATAACATCCAAGACTAAGAAACAATCACTTATCTATTTATGCTTATCACAAAAGTGCTTTGTAGTGTCGGCTTAGAATAACACTACCCCATTTCTATCCGTGGGTGATCGTAAGAGGCGACTAAGGGTATAGGGGCTTTTTAAGTGATTTTTGGGCGGTGTGGTTGGAGACCCGTCACCAAAAACATTTATTATTACCATCTTTTCCCCAATCAACTTCCAAAAGTGGCTGAGGAATTTCTAATTCCTTAGCTCTGGCTACCCCTTATAGGGATTTATAGCCGTGAGTATATGTATGTATGTACATAAATGTTGCTCTCAGCAGGGATCGAACCTGCAACCTCCGGACCGAGAAGCTAGTCACCTATCCACTTGGCCACGGTCATCGTCAAATCCGTTAATATCCTATTGATCACATTCGTTTATGTTTATTTATATATACATACATATACTCAAGGCTATAAATCCCTAGAAGGCCCAGAGCTAAGGAATTAGCAATTCTTCAGCCACTTTTGGAAATAAGTGAGGGAAAAAGATGGTAAAATAAAGGTTGTTGGCGATGGGTCTCCAACCGCATTGCCCAAAAATCCCTTAAAAGCCCCCAATACCGTTAGTCGCCTCTTACGTACACCCACCGGAAGAAATGGGGCAGTGCTATTCTAAGCCGACACTACACAGCATTTATATATTAACAAATTAGAGTTATAGCAGAATTGACCATCATGCAGCTAAAGTGGTGCGTATCGTATTGCTAAAGGTCGTTATTTATAACATTACAATTATTAAGTTAGATTTATTTAAAAAACAGAAAGTTGATATATTGAATAGAAATTATTTTGTTAGTAGGATATATAAAATAATTTCAAAATTAAATTACCGACTAACATTACATGAATGGTGCGAGTCGAGTGGCGCCGAGTTCGATGAAAATTTTATCTTTTATTAAGCTTTATGCAACGACTTTATTCGAATTTACGATTTACATGAAGCGATTATGTTCGTCTGTGGTCAGTTGCGATACGGTGATTGACTCGATTATTGCATACTTTAGTATTATGTTGTAAGGAGATGAGTTTTCAATAGATAGCCGAAAATTGATGACTACTTATTTTTTTCATAATGTTCATTGTATTACAGCGTTTTGAAATTATAATGTCATTGCGTTATCTGAAATCAGTATAGCAGCGTATGATGCATAGGTTTGGAAAGTCGATTTTTATGTTGGATAAATATGATTGATATAGTTGGTAATTAATGACGTAGCCTGTTCAGAAGTTACTTTGTGAACTTAATGTAACTACATACATACATACATATACTCACGGCTGTAAATCCCTAGAAGGGGTAGCAAGGGCTAAGGAATAGAAATTCCTCAGCCACTTTTGGAAGTTGCGTGAAAAGATGGTAAAATAAAGGTTGTTGGTGATGGGTCTCCAACCGCATCGCCCAAAAGTCCCTTAAAAAAGCCCCAATACCGTTAGTCGCCTCTTTCGTACACCCACCGAAAGAAATGGGGTAGTGATTTCTAAGCCGACACTACACAGCAATTTGTGTATCTATCTGGCTTAATTACAATGACTTTACTGGACTATCGCATAAATGATTTTTGCAAATAACAAAGAAACATGAAAACAAAAGTCATTATTTATAAAAAAACCTAAATCGACAAGAAAATTGTATCATCTGTGAAAATTTAATGTTCATGAAATAGTGTTTAGTGATCGGCGGACGGATGGACAGACAGACAGACAAGAAGTCTCTGAAATAATGTGCCGTTTTACCTTTTAAATTAACAAACACTAGTAAATGCCTAAATACTCTTACATACACTCACGATAATTCTTAAAAATGGGGTAGCCAGAGCTTCAGCACTAGAAACTAAGCTAACGAACAGAATTAGGCAATGACTCAGACTGTTAGACTTACAACCACACACACCCTTTTAACCGACATCAAATAAAGGAGGAGATTATCAATTCGTTGTTTATTATGTATATTCTTTTACTCTCATATGTATGCATTACATTGCAACAACTAAATACCATAATTAAGCAAAAGACCACTCACATAGCATTCCTAGTGTCCGGTATAGCTCTATTACTAGGCAGGGCGTCTGAAGCAGCCTGGTTGAACCGGTTCCTGACGTAGGGGTCCAGGTCCCGTGACCCTCCGGCCACATAGGATGCCTCGTCGAAGTAGTCTCTTCGTGTGCTGGTCGAAGTTAAAGAACCGTCCTGGCTGGATGGACTTTCAGTTTCGTCGGAATCCGGATGTTGTTTTATTAGACGCAACGCTACGTTTTCTTCCTGTGGGCAAATTAAGTTGTGGTTAATGGCTGGATCCAGTAATTTCATGGGACAAAAAGAAACAATAACAAAATGTGATAATCGGTTCAATAATGCATAAAACACACTATCTCTATAATATTTTCTAAGACTTTCACGATTGCACATTACAATTAAAACAAGCAAATATTAAACGCAAATGTAACTTAAATTTTGTAAAGGTAGTTAGTATGAATAATTTTATAGTACTGTAAAATGACAAATAACACCTCAGTCTTCCCGTGACCATAATAGCTGAAAAGTTATCAATACGTTGGGCTTTAAAAAACAATGTAATAACGTGTTAAATATCTGCAGGGCAAGCACGAGCCCTGTTTAAACTAGTTATCGCATGGGATAAAGCAGCCATCTTTTACGCACTTACTTAGTATCGTATACTGCCATCTCATTCTAACCGTTATCGTGTCGATAAAATAGCGCTCGTGCTTGCCCTTCTGAAAGTCAACACTATATAAGTAATTAAGAGGTATATTAAGAGGGATATAGAGTTTGGTGCCGGCAAAACGGCACAGAAAGGTTATTACCGTCGGTTGAGGTACCGATACTTATCAATACATATCAAACATACTTTTTATCACCTTGTATTCAGGGAACATACAAACTTCTTACATTTAGCGTAGACATAAGCTTTTCCTGACCGTTATCAACCTTTATAAATAAACAACCTATTCATAAATATAAAAAAGTGACGTAATTCCAATTTCCGCATACATATCATAGTTTATATTACATCGTTAGTCATATATAAAATAATCCAAGTAATACACTTGTATAATAATAAAGTGCAATATTCATCAAGTATTACATGAGTACCAATAGCCTCAGTGGTAGAATGTTTAGTGGCATGACCGTCACACTGTTTAGCATTAGATTGCAACTAATGTTAGACAAATAGGTTCAAATAAGATCGTAATTTGCATAAAGAGATTCATTTCGCAGAAATTCGTCTTAATTTTTATCGTTTAAGAGTTTTAAATAACCATGTACTAGGCTATAATTACTATTTCTTTACTTTACATTAAATATCTATATTTAATATATATATACATACATACATTAGAATAATGGGTAATGCTCAGAATAGCACTACCCCATTTCTTCCGGTGGGTGTACGTAAGAGGCGACTAACGGACTTGGGGCTTTTTGAGGGATTTTTGGGCGATGCTGTTGGAGACCCATCACCAACAACCTTTGTACTACCATCTTTTCCCCACTCAACTTCGAAAAGTGGCTGAGAAATTTATTATTTCTCAGCTCTGGCTACCCCTTTTAGGGATTTATAGCCGTGAGTATATGTATGTATGTATGTATGTAAGATTTGAAGTGTAGTGCCGGCTTAGAACGTCACTACCCCTTTCAACCCACGGGTGTCGTAAGAGGCGACTAAGGGTATGGGGCTTTTTTAGTAGGTTTTAGGCGATGCGGTTTGAGACCCATCACCAACGATACTTTATTTCTACCATCGTGCCCCCTATCAACTGTCAAATGTGGCTGAAGAGTTTTCAGTGATGTATAGCCGTGCGTACACCCTGTGTGCTTGTGTAATGATCAGGTGCAATATGCATCAAGTATTACATGAGTACCATACATACATATACTCACGGCTATAAATCCCTAGAAGGGGTAACCAGAGCTAAGGAATTATAAATTCCTCAGCCACTTTTGGAAAGTTTAGTGGGGAAATGATGCTAAAATAAAGGGTTTTGGTGATGGGTCTCCAACCGCATCGCCCAAAAATCCAATAAAAAGCCCCAATACCCTTAGTCGCCTCTTACAACACCCGTGGGCAGAAAGGGGTAGCGACATACTAAGCCGGCACTACACGGCAATGAGTACCAATGAGGTTTAATATTTATTAATATTTTTTATTATATATATTATATAATATTTTTAAAAATTTAAAATAGCCTCTAAGGTTTCCTCAGTACAATGTTTAGTGGTATGACCGTCACACTGCTTTAGCATTAGATTGCATCTAATGTTCGACAGATAGGTTCAAATAAGATCGTTATTTGCGTACAAGCGTTTCATTACGTTATTTTATTTCTACCATTTTGTCCCCTATCCACTTTCAAATGTGGCTTAGGAGTTGTTAGCTCTGAAGCTCTGGCTACCCCTTTTTGGGATTTATGGACGTGAGTATATGTATGTATATGTTTCATTTCGGAGAAATTCATCATATTATTTATCTTTTTTGAAGTTTTAAATAAGCATCTACTAGGCTATAATTACTAATTCTTTACTTCACATCAATTCTCTATATTATATATATTTTTGTAAATTCTGTTATTAATATACTTACCTTAATAGAAGGATTATTCAATGTAAAAAGTAAAACTATGATATTACTTCGACAGGAGTAAGTTTCGTTTTGATTTAAAAGCATTGCGTTGCAGTTGTATAATACAGTTCTAATGTTTGCAATGACCGCATTATTTCATTCACGTCAATTAACAATTACATAAAAAATCAATTTAAACTTTTCAATTGATTGATTGATTATTTGACACAAAAAGCAGTATATTTACTTAATTATTTTATATATATTTTTTTAAACACATACATGTTCTCACAGCTGTAAATCCCTAGAAGGGGTAGCCAGAGCTGTGTCTGTGTCTGTGCCTGAGATGTGAGTGGGGAAAAGATGGTATAAAAATAATGGTTGTTGGTGATGGGTCTCCAACCGCATCGCCCAAAAATCCCTTAAAAGCCCCAACACCGTTAGTCGCCCCTTACGTCCAGCCACCGGAAGAATTGAGGTAGTGCTATTCAAAGCCGACACTACACAGCATAAATTTAAATTTAAATACATATATATTGTTATTACATATTTCAAAGAAATATTACATAATGACTTCCATATTGTTGTATAATTGAAATTATAACGGAAACATTTGATTAATAACAATTAAAATATCACAGCAGCGTCAAGTTACTGTAAATGAATGTGTTTGATCATAATTTAAGGTTTCTTGAATATTCCAGTCAATGCTATTGTTTCAGAATGGAATGAAATTAGGTTTTATGCTGGAAGAACACCCTTAGAATGGCAGAAGCTTTTTTTCGAACTGTATGATTATTGGGTAGCCGAACCATCGTTAACTAATCACTTATCATTTTGTCCAAAGCTAGTATTTATATTAACTATAGCCTTAATGTATCAAATGAGAAGATATTACTAAATAATCACAGATTTCAGTCTTAGATTAGTGTCTTTGCTGTGTAGTGTCGGCTTAGAATAGCACTACCCCATTTCTTCCGGTGGGTGTACGTAAGAGGCGACTAACGGTATTGGGGCTTTGAAGGGATTTTTGGGCGATGCGGTTGGAGACCCATCACCAACAAGCTTTATTTTTACTATCTTTTCCCCACTTAAATTTCCAAAAGTTCTGGCTACCCCTTTTAGGGATTTATAGCCGTGAGTATATGTATGTATGTATGTATGTATTTCAGTCTTAGATTTAATGTTGGTGTGACTTTTTTAACAGTGTGATGTGGTAAATAATTCGTGTTAGAACAATGGCACTGATGTAATGAATAATATTGAATGAGACAATGGACGCATTGCCGCGGATACGATTATAACAATGAGTTTGTAAACCACCTTAGTTAAGTTTCTTTGGAATCAGTTTCTCAACTTTTATTAGTAATTATTTAAGTTTATAGGTGCTGAAATGGCACTTTATCATCATCATCAGCCAATAAATGTCTTCTGTTGACAAAATAGCTCTCCGAAGAACATAACACTGTTCCGTCCGACCCCTTATCCATATTGGCTTAATTTTATTTAATTGTCCGAAAATTTCTGTATAATTTTACATACATACATATACTCACGCCATTAGTTCCCATTGGGGTAGGCAGAGACTATTGATCGCCACTTCGCACGATCCTGACAAACCTCTCTAGCTTCGTTTACATCCATCAATAATGATATAATTTACATGTATAATTTTCTTCTGTATTATCTTTTACGATCAAAATTACTCTCACGCAGGCTCTTTTATACTTTCGGATTCTCAATTAAATGACAAAATTATGTGATATTTTTAGCCCCATAAAGCAGATAGTCTAGTTAACAATTTCCGTCACAGTAAGAAGAACGTATTGCGAGGTAACCGATAATGCACAGCCGCACCGCAGCGAAAGGCATAACCGGTTAATAAATAATGTTATAGTTATCACTAATCCGTATTACATAAGTTTGGACCATGGTATGCCCGTTACAGTGAAAGTTTTGGTCACTCCACGCCCTTGGCCTCAACAGTCACAGCTCCAATTTTAGTAACGTGTTTCCGGCTTCTTCTATCAGATACAGATGGAAAGAGACAAAACGTTTGTTTGCTAACTATGCAATTCATATACCGGTTTTATTGTGAACTAGATCCGGTAGTTGTTTTGTGATATTGAAATGAAAATCAGATTATTCTCAAGCTTTGAAGAATCTATTTTTATTTTTTAATGTCAGTTTAATCTACAACATAGCGTTTTTTTAAGGGATAAAATTTTCCGCTCACCAAAAATATTTTTAACGAACGCCTAAATTTCTAAACGAGCATCAAATCTCAGATTAGGTGCACAAATAAGGATATTTAGATGCAAAATCAGTTTTTTGTTAGGTTAGGTTAGACTTATGGATGTATCATTAAATACTAGCCATTTTTAACAGACATTTGCTGTGTAGTGTCTGCTTAGAATAGCACTACCCCATTTCTTCCGGTGGGTGTACGTAAGAGGCGACTAACGGTATTGGGGCCTTTTAAGGGAATTTTGGGCAATGCGGTTGGAGACCCATCACCAACAACCTTTTCTACCATCTTTTCCCCACGCAACTTCCAAAAGTGGCTGAGGGATTTCTAATTCCTTAGCTCTGGCTACCCCTTCTAGGAATTTATAGCCGTATAGTGTGAGTATATGTATGTATGGTTTTGTTTTTAACAGAAATAATTAATCTGCCTCTGTATAATAAGAGGATACTGCAATGACGGTTTAGAGAGTGCGCTAATTAAAGAAACCCTGCGAGAACGTTATGAAGATAAAACGTTTCTATGACAGAATAACATTTTATCTTTTTGCTTCTTGGAAAAGTACAATATTTATTTTTCTTTGAGGTTGCACCATAATAACGACAAGCATTCTACCTCTCATCTGCTTTTTTTAATTAAATGCCATAAAACGCGAGTGGACTTAACTTTAATTATGATATTCATATGCAATGGAACCGGTTGACTTCAACACCTATTAATTTAAATAAAAAAACTTAGTGATTAACATACTCCTATATCTTCAGTTAATTTATGATTTCAAATATAATTAAATACGCTGTGTAGTGTCGGCCTAGAATAGTTTCTTCCTGTGAGTATAGGGACTTTTTAATGAATATTTGGGCGATGCGGTTGGAGACCCATCACCAACAACCTATATTTTACCATCTTTTCCCCACTTAACTTGAAGTATTTCTAATTTCTTAGCTCTGGCTACCCCTTCTAGGGATGTATAGCCGTGAGTATGTAAATATGAGTGAGTATGTGTATGTAAAATACAATTTATAGAGAATATAATAACAATTCTGTTCTAGAAAAGTAAAACGAGCAAATAGTACATTCTCGAACATTCAAAGAGGCATAGCTTGAGAAGCATTTAGTGATTACCATACAATTGGAATCACATTCTCAAGCTTTCGGGAAACGGTACCATAACGTACCTAACATTGTATTTGGTCCAATCGCCGTGATTTGTATGCGGAACGTACTCTAGTGTACTTGGTTGAAGAGCCATTTAACTAATTCTGTGTGCTCAGCGTGATTTACGATTGAACGGCATGTAAACTACTATTTATTTAGATAAATATGTAGTCGTTTTGAGTTCAGAATCGGTATTTCATGAAGTTAGAAACTAAAGGAACAAATTTGCCAGCTCAGTGCTTTTCATACAGGAGACATGAGTGCAGAGTGGGTTCAGAAGATCACGTGATGTTCAGAAGTATCATTATCTCTGCCACCCCTTTTGGGGAAATAGGGCGTGAATGATAAGTTTGAGTTAATTAATAACTTTCAAAAGTCAGCGATATGCATGCTCCCTGTTTCGTGAATGCAATTATCTTACAAATCTCTGAAATTTATTGGTCATTGAAAACAAAAAAATCCTAATTGGGCAGTGACGTTAGACTCATGTTCTGTTAAAAACATAATGCAAAGGAAAGTAAAGCTATTTTTAGGCTTGCAAATGTCGTCATCTTTGTTATTCTCGAAGTTCCGTCTCACATAATTAGATTAGCATATTTTCGTCTGCATAAAAAGTTGCCTAATTAATAATACCAGACACATGAGTGGACTTATATTCGATACTAAACATGTTGGTGATATAATATCTCAGCTATGTTTAAAAAAATAATGGATACCATTAAACAAGGTTCCTAAAGATTATCATAATTTCTAGATTTTGATTAAATGCTCTGGTGTATGATGTCGGCTGAAAATATTGTTTCCTACTTTAGCTACTATTGGGAACAGAGAGCATAGGATATGGTTACAAGGATTCCAATTAGAAAGATTACCAATTCTTTTAAAGCCGAAGGACACTTAGTCGTCTCATATAACACACGCGATAAGGGATGGGGTGGTGTCATTCTAAGACGAAATCGTTTTAGTTACTATCTTGTAGTATATCGTTATTCCATTTAGTGTGTGTCGGCTTAGAATAGCACTACCCCATATCTTCTGGTGGGTGTACGTAAGAGGCGACTAACGGCATTGGGGCTTTTAAGGGATTTTTGGGCGATGCGGTTGGAGACCTATCACCAACAACCTTTATTTCACCACCTTTCCCCACGCAACTTCCAAAGGTCGCTGAGGAATTTCTCATTCCTTGGCTCTGGCTACTCCTTCTAGGGCATTATAGTCGTGAGTATATGTATGTATGTTATTTCATTAAATGTGAGTTCTATATGTTAATAAACATTTTTTTATTTTTCTTTGAGCGTAACAGAACGTGTTTACACTTAAATACAAATAATGTTATGAAAAATCGATTTCATGTCCATTTATGTAGAAATCGAAATCTGTCTATTGTTGTAATGTAATTGAATCGAATTGCTTATCTCCTTACCTACCTACCTCTTCCGATTTTACACAAATAAACGTAGCCTTTTGTTGCAAAAACGGTCAAGTTTCAGTCAGGCGCATGCATGCAGGGTTCCGCAACATCATCAATAAAAACGATTAAACAATCTGTATCTTAATGTTTTTTTTTTTTTTGACATGAATTCCTCATGTGGGGATTATTACTCATAAATAAAAGATGTTATTAAAGGAAAGAAAAATTTCGACACTGGCGGGGTTCGAACCCGCGACCTTCGGGTATACGCCCCCGTCGCTCTGCCAACTGAGCTACAGTGTCAGTTGGCATCCAGCGCGAAATTTCTCTATCCTTTGTTTCTTTTTTTTTTTTACACGTTCAAGTAGTGTTTGCGTTTCCTACCTCCGTTTAATCTGTATCTTTCTGATTTACTCTTAAATACATAATTTCTTTCAATTTTATTATTTATTCTAAAAGTAAATATCATAAACAAATATAATGTCAGTATCGAATATGTTGCTATCAATAACGATATTGACCAACTATGAGCGAAACTGTAACTTTTGATGTAAGTTGTACTCATGTTGTACTTCACTAGCACTACCTCACTGAAACGCTATAATACTGTTGCAAATTAAATTATATATTTTAAGTATATAAATAAAAATATGTATCATAATATTTATATGTATTATAAGTTTTAATTTATTGTATCATAGTATTTATATGTTTGTTAATAGTTTATTATTTTATAACTAGATTTAAGTATGACTGGATTGTTGTATTGTTTGTGCAGATTAACGCATTTTGTTGTACATCTATCTCACATGACTCTAATTTATTGATCTCTCCATTTAAAGGTTGTCTGGAAGAGATCGCTTTTAGTGATAAGACCGCCAATTGTACTTTTTGTTAATTCATTCTGTGTATTTGTAATTGTTTTTCCATATCTGATGTACAATAAAGAGTTTTCTATTCTATTCTACTTCAATAATTTTAAGTTTTTTATTGTTAACAAAATAACATTATTCTATGAAAATTTCAAGTGTCAAACGTTTCATTACAAAAAATACCCCTCCAACAGACAGGCCGACAGACGAACAGACGCCTTAGTAATAGGGTCCCAATTTACCTTATTGATATAGAACCCTAAAAAGAAAGGTCTGCCAGGAGTCGTCAATTTTTGTTTAAATATTGTTAAAAGCGTGTTGTCCCGGATTGGAATGTCACAACCCCTTTCTACCCACCAGTGTCGTGAGAGGTGACTAAGGGCTTTTTGAAATGGTATTTGGGCTATGTGGTTGGAGACCCATCACCAACGATACTTTGTTTTTAACCATCTTCTTCCCTATCAACTTCCAAATGTGGCTGAGAGTTCTGAAGCTACCCCTTTCTGGAATTTATGACCGTGAGTATATATATATATATATATATATATATACATATACATATATGTACATTGTATAAATATAAGTGCAAATCTTTGAAGTTATTTCTACTACCACCTTTACACAAAGACGAAATCTCCGGGCATTATATCGTTAATCAATCAAATTGATCAAACGGAACTGCCCTCTGTTCCATGTTTGATATCTTCGACAAACATTATGAGATCACAGTCGGTGATTGTAGCCCATAATTGTATTGTTTAATCAATATTCAATACTGATTTCCTTAGTGAGGTCTGTTTCATACTTCCTTCGTTATACATGCATACGTATTTTATCAATAGTTTGTATATAATGGATGTGTAATAGCTGTGTAGTGTCGGCTTAGAACAGCACTACCCCATTTCTTCCCACGGGTGTTGTAAGAGGCGACTGAGGGTACTGGGGATTTTTAAGCGGTTTTTAGGCGATGTGGTTGGAGACCCATCACCAACAACCTTTATTTTACTATCTTTTCCCAACTCAACATCCAAAAGTGGCTGAGAAACTTCTAATTTCTCAGCTCTGGCTAACTCTTTTAGGGATTTATAGCCGTGAGTATATGTATGTATGTATGTGTAATATAGTTGTACTAGGTTTTAACCTGCGCAATCCGTTTTTTATGATTATATAAAAAACTTTTTAATAATTAAATATACTCACGGTTATAATCCCAAAATGGGGTAGCTGAAGCTGCAGAATAAAAAGCCGATTTTGAAAATGAAGTGGAGGCAAGATTGTTAAATAAATAATGGTTTGTGATGCATCCCCATCATCGTCAAATAATCACTTAAAATTCATAATTTTGAAAGTAAATTGGTGGAGACTTAATCATCTTCAATTCGGAGAGCGTTAACATTTTATCTAAATTTTATTTATTCCATACAAAATAAAATTATTGGCACATAATATCATTTAAATTAACTGTGTCCAGAAAGAAATACGAAATATTTTTAATTACTCAATTTAAAGAACTGTTTAACCAATTTGTGTAATTAAACCACTCCGACTAGATCGGTTTTCCAATAACGTTCATTCACTGGAACTTGTAATTTAACAATCTCGTAAAATTACCTTTTTTACGTGTAAAATTCTCTTGTGTAAATAGCGTTTCTAGCTAAAACTGCTTAATTTGTTACAATATACAAATATATATTTTTGGTTAATTATTTTTATTGGATGAGTTAGCAGCTGAATATTATCATAATGCTATTATGTATTTTAATTTGTTTTTGCATGAAATCCTCATGTGGGAATTATTACTAATCAATTATCGTCCGATTTCTGAATTGAGTATTCCAGCTGAGAACAACTTAAGTATCGTTCTGTCGCATTGAAATCTTAACAACTGAATGAGACAAAACGATACTTAAGTCGTTCTCAGCTTGAATACTCAATTCAGAAATCGGGCGTAAGCAAACAAAATTTTTCGACAGTGGCGGGACTCGAACCCACGATCTCTTAATTGATTAATCATAATGTTATGTTACACATATTAAAGCTAATTTATTTGTCTATAATATTGTATATCCAATTTAATTTGCAATTTATAAAAAATGTGTAAGTTCCTTTTACTTCCTATCAAGTCACTATGGCTAAAATCTTTGTATCAACTTTCTCTCTCACTACACTAACGACTAGTTTCTATAGGGCTTTATCCAGTTATCGAATGGAGAATCAAATATAATTGTCGAATAAACTAGCTATTGAGCGACTGAACTTTGGAAGATAATAATACTTTGTGTTAGATCTAGAAATTAGCCGTGTAGTGTTGGCTTAGAATAACACTACCCCATTTCTACCCGTGGGTGATCGTAAGAGACGACTAAGGGTATAGGGGCTTATTAAGTGATTTTTGGGCGATGTGGTTGGAGACCCGTCACCAAAAACATTTATTATTACCATCTTTTCCCCAATCAACTTCCAAAAGTGGCTGAGGAATTTTTCATTCCAAAGCTCTGGCTACCCCGTTAAGGGATTTATAGCCGTGAGTATATGTATGTATGTATGTATGTTAGATCTAATTTACTATCCTCTGTTTGATTGAATAATACTTTTTTGTCTTGTTATAACGCCTCTGATCGTAAACACTTGCTTGTCTTGGTGAAGCATAATAATAACTACGATTATGGATTTTTCATATCCAATGCCGTTTTTTTTAATTTATTTTATAGCCAAATATCGATTACAATCTTTACGTAAAAATAAAAACTTAAAGAACCATCCGTGGCGATGACCAACCGTCCTATTTCACAATTTATTCCCTTTGTTTAAAAAATGGCAGAGAAAATTCTTATTGCTCTGTTTTATCAGTTTTGATATTTATGACCTTTACTTGAGTATGAATATATAATAAATTGGTGTAGATGTATTGATTATCATAACTGTGTTTGTATATTTCTGAACCGCTAAATGTTTATGTTGTAAGTTTGTAACCATTGTACTTAGCGAGTACATATGAAATACTATACTGGACACAATAAATCGTGGCAAAAGGTGCTTCCTAACAAATTTAATTTATTTTATCAACGAAAGAAATAAAAATCCTTTCTAAGAATATTTTTTTCATGAAAACCTCATGTGGGGATTATTACTAATAAATAAAGGAAAGAAAAATTTCGACACCCGTGGGTTCAATTCCCAAAAATTTTTTCATTCATTCTGTAACTATGTGACGTCACCCATGAACAAAAAGAAAGAAAGAAATATTTATATAGTACAAACATACAATTATTTACAATTTCAACCAAAGAAACAAATTAACATAATGTTACGTACCGGGTTCTTAATTTGGTAAATACCAGTCACACTTTCGTGCAATAAGGTGTAATTATATTTATTGACCAAAAACGCACTTTACACAACACAACAAACACTATCGATAATTAACTATCGATACTCGCACTAATTAACAGCACTAATTTACTCCGTTATAGTAACACTGTCCACACCGTTAAGCTTATTTCCGTAATCCGTATATCACTGCACTGTCGTATTTAATTTCTTCGCTCTAGTATTTCGCTTGTTCTCGCTTTAGTTCTTCGCACTCGAATAACTCCGTAGCACGCGTTGCTCTTTATATATGCCAAATCTCAAATACGCGAATATTACAGAAAGTTCTAGTACCACATTCTCGAAAAGTCGATATTCGAGAAACATCTAGTAATTCCTTTTTTTACTTATTAAAATACTAGTAACGCCATCTGTTCTCTAGTAGTGACACTTCCTTCAGCAACAGATATCATGGCGACTCATTAAATACTAGTAACGCCATCTAGTATAATCTAGTAGTGGCAAATCCTATCTCCTACTTGCGAACAGATGTCGTAACATTACCCCCTCCTTACATTAATACTCGTCCCGAGTATTATTGCTTCCATGGTACTTCGCAAGTCGATCGATGTGAACTATTTTCGAAGCCCCTCTAGGTTGGCGTTGAATTCTGTACGTTACATCGTTTATTCTAGTGACCACCTTGTACGGTCCTTCCCACCTATTTTGTAACTTAGGGGACTTCCCTTTCTGGCGAGTTGGATTGTGTAACCAGACGAGCATACCCTCTTCGAAACGCGGCGTGTTAGCTTTACGGTCATATCTGGTTTTCATCTTTTCACTAGCATGTAAACCATTTTCACGCACTAGGGAATGTACATCTTGCATTCTTTCCCTCAAATCGCTTACATATTCAGTTACACTCTGCGGCTCATCTGGTGACCCTCCTGTCAACAAATCTACAGGCAATCGTAGCTCTCTTCCGAAATTGACGAAAGCAGGTGTTTCCTTCGTGCTTTCGTGAACAGCTGACCGGTAAGACAGTAAAAATAATGGAATGTGTTTGTCCCAGTCCTTCTGATGTTTTTCAACCATCTTCGCCAACTGTCTCTCCAGTGTTTGGTTGAACCTCTCCACCATTCCATCTGACTGAGGATGATATGGCGTCGTCCTGGTTTTATGCATTCCAAGTAGTTTGCACACCTCTTGAAATACTTGTGACTCAAAATTTCTTCTCTGGTCAGAGTGTATCTCCAGGGGCACGCCAAATCGACAGATCACTTCCTCAACCAGTTTTGTAGCCACAGTTATTGCTTCTTGATTGGGTATGGCAAACACTTCAGACCACTTAGTGAAGTAATCCATCACCACCATGAAATATTTATTTCCGGACTCTGATTGTGGAAACGGTCCAGCCACATCAACGGCAATCCTCTCCCAGGGAGCTCCCACATTGTACAACCGTAATCCCCCTCTACTCCGGGTCTGCGGACCTTTCACCGCGGCACACGTTGTACATTTCCGGCACCAGTCCTGTACGTCGTCCCTACAATGAAGCCAGTAAAACTTCGCACGAACCTTCTGCAACGTACGATTTACCCCAAGATGCCCGCCCGAAACACCGTCATGTGTTTCCCGCAGTACATCTTTAACCTTGGCTCTGGGCACGACCAATTGTAGGTGCTCTTCCTTACCGTTGGGTTTCTCCCACCTCCGGTACAGTAGACCATTGATCAGAACCAGGCTGTTCCATTGCGCCCAGTAAGCTTTCGTACTCACTCCTGTGGACGCTACTTCACTCCAAGCCGGTTGATCGTGTTTTTCCTTCTTCCATTTCATGATGGGTCTGAGGTTCTCATCTTCTTCTTGGGCCTTCTGCATAGCTTCTGTTTCCCATCCATCCAATGGACAAATTCGAGTCACTTTCACGACCTCCTCCTTCGACTCTTGCTTCCGGCAATGTTTACAGTCTTCCGGACACGGTCTACGTGAAAGCGCGTCTGCATTGCCATGAGATTTACCACTACGGTGCTCGATAGAAAAGTCATTCTCTTGTAGCTGTTCGATCCATCGAGCTACCTGTCCTTTCGGGTTTTTGAATTGGAGAAGCCATTTCAGTGCAGCATGATCAGTTCGAAGCTTGAACGGTCTCCCAATCAAATACTTGTAAAAATGCTGTAAGGTCTTCACTACAGCTAGAAGTTCCTTTCTCGTGACGCAGTAGTTTCTTTCCGCTTTAGATAGAGACTTGCTGAAATATCCGATCACAACTTCCTTGTCACCTTGGATCTGTGATAACACTCCACCAATAGCCATATTACTAGCATCGCTGTCAACGATGTACTGTCCCTCTGGCTGTGGATATCCAAGGATAGGTGTCTCGCAAAGCCTCTTCTTCAGCTCATTGAAAGATAACTCGCATTCATCATCCCAAGAGAAGGTTTTCTTATCTTCAGTCAACCGATGCAATGGTTTGGCGATCTCAGAAAACCCTTTTACAAAACCTCGATAGTACGAGCAAAGGCCGAGAAAAGCTCGCACGTCTGTTTTGTCCTTTGGCGTCGGCCATTTCTGCACAGCTTCCACCTTTTCCGGATCCGTCTGAATTCCTTCTCGGCTGATTACGTGTCCTAAATAGTTCACTGAAGTTCTAAACAGCCGGCACTTCTTCGGATTCAGTTTCAGGTTTGCTCCACGAATTTTCTGAAAGACTTGTTCCAGGTTCTTGAGATGGTCTTGGAAGCTTTTGCCTATTATGACCACGTCGTCGAGGTACACCAGGCAAGCCTCGCCAACCAATCCCGCCAACGCACACTCCATAAGCCTTTCAAAAGTAGCTGGCGCGTTGCAGAGACCGAAAGGCATGACGTTAAACTGCCACAAACCCTTTCCAGTTGAAAACGCAGTCTTCTCTTTATCAGTCGGATGTATTTCCACCTGCCAGTAGCCTGACTTGCAGTCCAGGGTTGAAAACCACTTCATGCCACTCAAAGTATCCAGAGTGTCATCTATTCTTGGCAAAGGATAGCTGTCCTTCTTTGTCACGTTGTTCAGTTGCCTGTAGTCAACACAAAACCGTGTGCTGCCATTTTTCTTCTTAACAAGAACCACTGGAGAACACCACGGACTGGAGGACGGACTAATGACCTTCTTCTTTTTCATGTCTTCGAGCAATTCTTCAACTTCTTTCTCCTTAGCTATTGGGATTCTCCTTGCTCTCTGTCTAATAGGTCTTTCGTCCCCTGTATCAATTCTGTGTTGCACTAAAGATGTTCTGCCTAAGTCCTCTTCTGCATTTGAGAAGATGTCAGCATATTTCACCAGCAACTGTTTAATCTTGATCCTCTCCAAGTAAGATAAGTCATCCTGGATCTCACTTAACAAGTCAGTTACAGTTGAATTATCGACTTTCACTTTGGACTTTCACTCTTTTTTCCCATTTGGAGAATGACAGCTCCTCATCCAGACTACTTCTTCACACTGACCAACTACTTCACCCCGCTTAAGCTGTACATCTTCTTGGTCAAGGTTGACTACCTTCACTATTGCCGTCTTGTTGCTTGTAACCAAAGTTCTTGCTGTCAGAAATTTCCTTGGCCCGTTCTTCCCTGTCTCTTCAATCAACACACAACGATGCCTCTTCTTCTCGCTGTCTACAGGTAACATCACCGGAACCAACTTCTGAGAACGCGCAGGAATATTGATGGTTTTCAAGCATTTCACTTCACCGACGGGACCACCCAGTATAAAGATTTCTTCCTGGCCACACTTGAAAATTCCTCTCGTTATGTCAATCCGGCAGTTATATTTCTTCATGAAGTCCAGTCCTAGTATGCATTCATCCATTATCTCAGCCACAATGACTTGATGAGTATACGACGTCTCGCCAACCATCATCCTGACTGAGAGTTCACCAAGGACAGGTATTCGCTGGCCAGAGGCGGAGAGTAGCCGACACTTAGTATCTCTGCTATACTTGATATTCGCTGCTTTCACCAGTGCCGGATTGATCACCGTTCTAGACGCTCCAGTATCAAGGGTCATCTTACAGTCTTGATCATTGACACAGCCCAATATCACCAAACTGTTCCCGTTACAGGCTTGTGAGATGGTCATTGTCGGGGCTTTCTCCTCTCTAGCCAGCACCTGCACCCCGGTCCTGGCTAATGCTCGTTTCCCTGGACGTTTGCGGCAGGAGCCTCTGCCTGCCTCTTTTCTTCCTTCCTCAGCGGGCAACTTAATCTCAAATGGCCCCTTTTCCCGCAGCCATAACAAATCGGTCCAGTACTCCTTCCGACGGGTGCTTTAATGACCTTGACGTCCTCATTTGCTTCCGCAATCTCACGAAGTCGATGAGTTTGGCGCGTATCCTGGCGGCAAGCTTCAACTTCTAGAGCGTTCGCCAAGGCATCCTTGAGAGACGTGTGGTGTTGAAGTCTCACCGCTGTTCTCACTTCGATATCTCTGATGCCGTCGACGAATGCTTGCACCAGGTTCATTTCCACCGTCTTCGGATCTACACTGGGATAGGCCTTGCGGACGAGCTTCTCGATTTCAAGGGCCCACTGCTGAAGTCCCTCTCCGGAACGCTGGACCCTATCACGCAGCTGAGCGCGGAACACGTGCTCCAGGTGTCGCTCTCCATAGCGAGACTCCAACGCATCCAGCAGGTCCTTGAAACCACCACTCGAAGTCGGCAGCGCCTCTATTACTGACAGTGCTTGACCTCGGAGCGCCACCGTCAGTGCAGTCAAACACTGTTCATCAGTCCAACCATTGGCAGCCGCAACAGTCTGGAACTGATGTCTATACGCCGACCAGGATGTTGTTCCGTCGTAGGGAGGAACCTTCACACGAGGACCATGGACAGCTACTACATTCTCACCGGAGACAACCTTGACCGGTCGTGATTCAAGCTGCAGAACCCTTTTCTCCATTCCGCGGAAGTCGGTCTTCATGTCATCGATATCTTTCTCAATAGTGGTTACCTGCTCCTTCATCTGCTCTACGTCTTTTTCCACAGTAACCACCCGACCACTGACTTCATTGACCGCAGTGAGAACTTGTGAGAACTTAGTTTGCTGTTCCTCGCGCAACTCACGAACTTCTTGTTTCACAACACCCTGTACCTCCGAATGTATGTTTTTCACAACATCCTGTATGCTTTGTTGTGCTTCACGCATGCTTTGAAACATTTCAACTATCATCGCCAAGTCAGTATTAGTTGCGGCCGCCGGCGCCGTTGATGTAGACGGCGCGTTAGTCACCGCGGACGTCTCCTCTGGAATGTCACTCCGAGGGTTCGTGACCGATGACCTCATTTCCGACAGCTGTTCACCCTCTGCGGCTTTCTGAGCGCGTGTCTTCACACCCTCTCTTCCGTCTTCCTTCGGCATAACTGGCATCTTCAAATCCACTTCTGTCACCAATTGTTACGTACCGGGTTCTTAATTTGGTAAATACCAGTCACACTTTCGTGCAATAAGGTGTAATTATATTTATTGACCAAAAACGCACTTTACACAACACAACAAACACTATCGATAATTAACTATCGATACTCGCACTAATTAACAGCACTAATTTACTCCGTTATAGTAACACTGTCCACACCGTTAAGCTTATTTCCGTAATCCGTATATCACTGCACTGTCGTATTTAATTTCTTCGCTCTAGTATTTCGCTTGTTCTCGCTTTAGTTCTTCGCACTCGAATAACTCCGTAGCACGCGTTGCTCTTTATATATGCCAAATCTCAAATACGCGAATATTACAGAAAGTTCTAGTACCACATTCTCGAAAAGTCGATATTCGAGAAACATCTAGTAATTCCTTTTTTTACTTATTAAAATACTAGTAACGCCATCTGTTCTCTAGTAGTGACACTTCCTTCAGCAACAGATATCATGGCGACTCATTAAATACTAGTAACGCCATCTAGTATAATCTAGTAGTGGCAAATCCTATCTCCTACTTGCGAACAGATGTCGTAACAATAATTTCTGCACATACTGACATTGATGTTGTACTAGGTTATACCTCAATTACAGCCATCAAACTTTCTAAGAGATATACTCTTAAGTATATTACAGTACTCGTATATATAAAGCGTAAGAGCAATAGTTAATGTAACGTTACATTTGTGAAACTCTGGCTACCCCTTTCTGAGATTTATAGCCGTGAGTATATGTATGTGCCGGCTTAGAATGTCGCTACCCCTTTCTACCCACGGGTGTCGTAAGAGGCGACTAAGGGTATTGGGGCTTTTTATTGGATTTTTGGGCGATGCGGTTGGAGACCCATCACCAAAAACCTTTATTTTACCGCCTTTTCCCCACTCAACTTCCAAATGTGGCTGAGGAATTTATAATTCCTTGGCTCTGGCTACCCCTTCTAGGGAATTATAGCCGTGAGTATATGAGTATGATGAGATGATGATATGATGAGTATATGTATGTATGTACATTTGCAAGTTTAGTTGCACCGTCTGCCACGATTCTTTGTGTCGAGTATAGGAGTGTATAAGCAATTGGATGCATGTGTGTATCATGAAAATGTCTGGTTAACGTGACGCGGGCGAATTTAAAAGATATCGGATATTTTGTCCCTAGAGATTCTCTTACTACGTCTATTTTTAGATACATGTCTGCCTCCGCATTTTATTAATAGAAAACCGCAAAAAGGAACTTTACAACTTTTCTCATCAAATTCTTGGAAAACATACCCAAAATAAACGATGAATATTTTAGTGCGCTAAGTATTATAAATAAAATGAAGGACTTAAACAACTTTCCTTTAAGGGAGTCTCAACTTTCAATTGAATCGAGTTTTTATTAGAGTAATATTACGTGTTTATGTTTTAAACTGGTCAAAGTATTGGAAAGCTCTAAACTAGTCGCTCCTAATAGAATCTAGTCACGACCTCCGCCTATAAGTAACTGTGTAAATCTTGGAATACGAATTTCAACTTTGTTTTAAGCTGCAAAAAGCCTAAATTAGATTGTTGTAAGCCGTTTTACTTGGCTGAGAGGACTTAACATATAAATGTATCCGCAGTTATAAATAACAAACAGGGAAAGGAATAAACTAGCTATTACGGAATGGAAAATACTTGATATAGTTAATTTCTATTGTGTATTTATACTTTAGAGTGTTTGGCTGCTAAATGAAGTTCTTTTTTAAGTTAAGAGACTATAGTTGAGTTATTTAACATTTAGAGAGCCAATGTGGAAGGTTATATTGTAGAGGACGATCAGGAAAGATACATTTAGATCAAATAGAGACTGTGCTTATAAAGGTAGGGGTCCGAAGTGCGGAGAATAAAACAGCATGTACGAAAAGATTGATAAATATAAACGAAGCTAGAGAGGTTTGTCAGGATCGTACGAAGTGGCGATCGATAGTCTCTGCCTACCCCAATGAGAACTTACGGCGTGAGTATATGTATGTATGTAGTACAAATGTACTGATGTCTTATTTAGGGTCACAAACATCTTTACAGATATTTACGGAACAAGAGCAAGAGACGGAAATTAAGCCAACCTTAATCAAATTTCACAGCTTATCCGAATATCAAACATAACATAACATAAACGTTCACGCCATTTATCCCCGAAGGGGTTGGCAGAGGTACCAATACTTCTGAACTCACATGGCAGCGCCATCTAGTGTCCAGAGAAGGTACCCACGTTTTGCTTAGACAGTTTACTCACGTGATAGGGGGCAGGCCTATCGCCGTTTTGTACGAATACACTGCCACATGACTAAGTACAACTCAGCTATGTGGGTTTCCTCACGATGTTTTCCCTCACCGTTAACAACCATGATAAATTAACCACACATTTGTCTTTAGAAAAGACAAATTGGTGTGTCAAATATCAAATATCCCAATTAAAAATTCACAAACAAAAACTCATGAGATTATATTTAAAACAATAGTACAGATAACATACCACTTTGCTTATTGCAGAGAATTTAGCAATGCAGCAGTTAGCATAAAGTACTGCAATTAATTGTCCTGCACTATCCCACAGCTGTTGCATGTGCATATGCAACTCTGATTAAGCAAAGATATGAATTAACTTTCATTAATTGGTCCATTCAATGTCTGCACGAGTAATTGAGAATGATACTTGAGTAATTATTACGAAACCGTGATTAATTAAAAAAAAATGAGTGAAAAATCTGCCATTGTACTTTTTGAGGATGATATTTAATTAATTGGTTGTTGCTGTTGCCGTGTAGTGTCGGTTTAGAATAGCACTACCCCATTTCTTCCGGTGGGTGTACGTAAGAGGCGACTAACGGTTTGGGGCTATTAAGGGATTTTTGGGCGATGCGGTTGGAGACCCATCACCAACAACTTTATTTTTACTATCTTTTCCCCACTCAAATTTCCAAAAGTGGCTGAGGAATTTCTAATTCTTTAGGTCTGGCTACCCCTTCCTGAGATTTATAGCCGTGAGTATATGTATGTATGTATGTATGATGGTTGTTGCTGTGTAGAGTGGGTTCAGTATAGAACTAACTTATTTCTTTCCGTGGGTGTGGTATGAGGTGAATTCGGATATGATGTGTTTTTAATTATTTGGTGAGTGATGTGGTTGGAGACACATTACCAGAACCCTTAACTTACAATCTATTATTTCTCGATCGACTTCGACGGCAGTCCCTGTTTGAAATTTACAGCCTTGCTGTTTCTTCTAGATTAGGATTATTATTTTACCGGCCGGCTAAATTATATTTACCTCTATATAAATTATAGATACCTCTATAATAAATAATAATCCATACATACACAGCATTATGGTTAGTTAAACTTAAAAATATACGAGACAATAGGAAATTGGTATTGATGGCACGTTGGTTTATTTTTGACTATTTTAGAACAAAAGTTTTTTCTATCAACAACATCGTAAATTCTAGTTTAATTAATTCAAATAATTTCTTGCACAATATTATCAAACAAAATATTGCATATATATTAAATATAATTTAGTCAAATTTATTCAAATGTACGTCACCACAGGTCGAATATGTGTTTTTGCCACTAAATTATCTTTTTTAAGGTCAATACTACTATTTTTCTAAAAATATTTAGTGTGTTATGACAAGAATGTTCATTTTAGATTTGAAATAGGTATTTGTCTTTTCTAAAGACATATGTTACTATGTGTGGTTTATTTATCATGTTTGTAAACGGTGAGGGAAAACATCGTGAGGAAACCCACATGGCACAGTTGTACTTAGTCATGTGCCAGTGTATTCGTACAAAACGGCGATAGGCCTACCCCCTATCACGTGAGTACACAAACAAAACGTGGGTACTCTGCACGTGATGTTCGGAAGTATTAGTACCTCTGGCAACCCCTTCGGGGGTATACGGCTTGAATGTTTGAGTTTTGAAGTTATTTTGAAAACGCTGCTTAATTTTTTGAAGTAGATATGTATCATCACGCTTATGTATGGCAGTGAATGTTGGGTGCGGCAGAAGAAGCATGAAAGCAGAGTGAATGCAGTAGAAATGAGGTCCCTCAGAAAAGTTTGTAATGTAAGGTTATGTGATCGTGTGAGGAACGATGTGATTTGTGAGAGGTGTGGTGTAAAAGATGATATTGTAAGTAAGATAGAAAAAGGAGTCTTGAGATGGTTTGGGCACATCGACAGGATGCATGATAGGGAATTGGTTAAAGGTATCTATAGCGCTAATGTGGAAGGTAATGTTAGTAGAGGACGGCCACGAAAGACACACTTGGACCAAATTGAAAGTGTGCTCAAAAAGGCAGGCGTCCGAAGTATGAAGAATAAAAGAGCATGTATGAAAAGATTGGTGGATGTAGACGAAGCAAGTGAGGTTTGCCAGGATCGTACAAAGTGGCGATCGATAGTCTCTGCCTACCCCAATGGGAATTAACGGCGTGAGTATATGTATGTATGTATCATCTCATTGGTCTTAACCTCATCGGTGTATGTTCTTGTATATATTTTTTTTTTCGCTTTCTATTCTTAGTTTATAAGTTCGTATGTAACAACTGTCTGCCAATAAAGTTACCGAAGTCTATAATTATTATGTTTTAAAGCATCCTAGCAGTAAAAAATATTGTGTAATAATAATTACCCACTACATCTTTATGCAATACTCCGTAGTACGGTATAGTGCTTATAATTAGAAAAAAACATAGAAATGAGATGATGGCTAACATTTTACTGCCAGTGATGTAATATCATCACGACTTTTATTATATGCCAAGGTATATTAGTGAAGCAGATCTGTCTCGGGTTGTGGGACGGAGGTTCCGGATTCGATTACCGGAGTCACTAATACATTTATTTCATGGTTTGTTTTTGATTTGTTGGTTACACACTGATTTGTCTGATTATCCGATTAATAAAATGATCCCGGAGAACACAAGCCGTCGGATGTCGTTAAATCAGTAGTAAAAATAAAGTAAATATGAGAGAAAATGTGATTAGTTTTATATGCAGAACTAATTTTATTTGTGTTAGAATCTTCTATTTATGATTTTTTCCTTATACTTTTATTTAACATGTTTTTTTGTTGAATCCTATAATATACATTGAATATTTACTACTTTCTTGAAAAAAATATTCATTCATCAAAATTAAATTTTTTTCGCTTCATCAATCACATTGCGCAACGAAGAGATTTTCCTAGAAAGTGCTGACAGTAATACTATTAAGTTATTAATTAAAAACATTTGGGATTTCCGCTTCATGTTCATTCATGTCAATCTTGTCGTTTTTCCAGTTATTCTACGATTAACGTCTGAATTGAAAATTGATTTCAATACGATATGTTTCAATTATTAAATACTCTATTTCTAACATATAAATATGAAAGAACAGCTTTAAATTCCAAAAACGGGTAACCAAACCACAGATAAAAAATTAGAAATTTCGGTTTTTTTCCCTCCACACAAAAAGATTTTGAGTGGAGGGAAGATTGTAAAATATAAAAATGGTTAGCAATGGGTACTCCCGCCAAATCTCCCCAGATCACTTAAAATCCCCAAAAACCCGAAGTCAAAATGAAACTTACCCTAAGAAAAGAAATGGGTAAGCGCTGTTTCAGCCGCCAAAACACAACTCAATCGTTGGTAAACATGCTGTGATAGCCTAGCCTAGCCCAGGCAAGACCGCACATTTTACCTGTTCTACCTAAGCTCTAGGTTACCTAACTAGGGTAAGTATGAACACTAATAAATAAAGGATAAATAGAGGAAAGAAAAAATTCGACACCAGCGGGGATCCAACCCGCGACCTTTGCGAATTTTTTCTATCCTTTATTTAGTAGCTATAATCCCCACATGAAGTTTTCATGAACAAAAACTTTCCAATTAAGCATGAATAGTTCTTGTTCGGTCAATCAGAAGGTTTCATCCTAATGGGATAAATCTCACAAAGATTTTCTGTGATACAAATCAATAAATTCACTCTGCGTACCCTTAGATAAACCAATGGCGTGATATCCCCTCGATTTAAGAAACAAAATAGCTACTATAAAGTTATGTCAATCGATCGAGCAAATTATTTATAACTTAACTGGCGATCCTTCATTATCGTTTTTAATGAGTCTCAAGTTTACTCAACTAATAATTCAGCTGAAATAGAGCCTTTTAGACTCGGTGTGTTTTTATTATCTTTGCGATTTATTTAATTAAATTCCAAATTTTATGGATTTGTAACTGAAACTTATGCAAAACTGCTGTGTAATGTTAGTTTACAATTGCACTACTCCACTTCTTCCCGTGGGTCGTCGCAAAAGGCGGATAAAAGTATTGGGGCTTATTAAATGATTTTTTTTGGCGATACGGTTGGAGTCCCACAATTAAAAATCTTTATTTTATAATAATTTTCTCCCTTAACTTATTAAGTGGCTAAGGAATTTCTTATTACGATACTCTGGCTATCCTTTCTAGAGATTTATAGCCGTGAATATATGTATGTATTTGCTGTAATAAAACGAATTTCATTGGCTCATAAATGCAACAAACTTTCGCATCACTCACACGTTCTTCAAGATCATGATTTTAGAATATTAAAAGTCGTGTGTCGGGTTATTCGTGACCGTGAAGGTTCACCACGAAATATTCTAAAATAATTATTAACTTGAACATGTGTATTAATTTCAAGGTTAATAATTAAAGCTTAGGAGCTCCAATCTGTATCCTAATACTTGCTTTTACTCACTTTGTTTTTAGTATATTCTTTAATAATTATTCAAAGCTTTCTCAAATGCGCCTAGAGAGCTTATTCCATTTGTCTGAATGAAGACGTCTGAAAGCCACAGAATCTGAATTCAGACTAGTGGAATAACGTCCAAACTGAAATTTGTGTAGTGGAATAACAAGCGTCTGCGGCAGTAACTTCGAAGGACGTCTGAATTCAGCAACGACAAAGTGTAATGGAATAAGCTCTTAAGAACCTTTTTTACTAGTTCAGTCACGAATCACAAAGATAACAAATCTTTAATATTAAAGGTCATTTGGGCCTAGGGGCTACAAGATGAAACTATGTCCGTATTGGGATTATTCTTAGATGAATGTCTTTATCGTATTGATCTTACATAAATTAAGTAGTACAGTAAATAGATATTGTAAAAACTCAACAACTAAAACATTTTTTTTTTAATTTCCTTAAACGGTGTTACAACTTTAAAATGTTCGTCAGTTTTTTTTGGAGGCCTGGCACGAGCGCTATTTTATAGACAAGACATCGGTTAGAAGGTAAGTGCGAAAGAGATGGCTGTTTGATACCACGCGATGTCCAGTTAAAAGGTCGTTCGTACTAGCTATAGCCATACATACATACATACATATACTCACGGCTATAAATCCCTAAAAGGGGTAGCCAGAGCTGAGAAATAAGAAATTTCTCAGCCACTTTTGGAAGTTGAGTGGGGAAAAGATGGTAGAATAAAGGTTGTTGGGGATGGGTCTCCAACCACATCGCCCAAAAATCCCTTAAAAAGCCCCAATACCGTAAGTTGCCTCTTACGTACACCCACCGGAAGAAATGGGGCAGTGCTATTCTAAGCCGACACTACACAGCTATACAGCTGGCCATAATAACTATAATATAGTTTATACATCGATTCGTAATTTGACCACGAAAGTGTTCATGTTTAGTTAAACTAGTTCCACTTATCACATCACTATTGTCAGTAATTGGCCATCGTATCTGAATGGAAAGTTACATTTTCCACCCATAAAGATACTTCTAAATAGAGAAAGGCGCTTGTTAGGACAACCGCGCGAATTACACCTTAACAATGATTTATGGCTTCAATATAACTATTATGCTAAGACAAACTAAGTTTTACAAATAAAAAAGGTTGCGAATAAAGATAGCAATATAAGTCAAACTCGAACTTTTACGCCGAATACCCACGAAGGGGTTGGCGGAGGTACTACTCGTAATACTTCCGAACATCACTTGACATTTTCAGCTGGTGATCAGAGTTCCTTTTGCTTAGACAAATATACTCACGTGATAGGGGGCAGGACTGTCACCGTTTTTGTACAAATAAACTGTCATATGACTAAGCACAAGTTAAACCATACGCCATGTGGACTTCCTCACTATTTCCCGTACCTCGCATATAAATAAACCTAGAATAAAAATATATTTCATATGAAAAGTTTGCTATTTAAGAACATAAATGATTTTAATTAAGATGTGCAAAAAAGATTTTTCTATTCCATTCTGTTCTTCAGAAGAAGTTGCAAAATAATAATAAAAAAGTAAATACATTTAGACAAACACTACAACTTTTATTCTCTTCTCAATAAAACATAATATAATACTAAAACGTCCAACTTTCTCAGGTCTAAGTATCAAGTCGTGATGTTCTAAATAAAAAAAGGTACTAACTAGATCACGATCCGAGTTAATTGAAATCGGAAGCTGGGTTGAACTTTTTTTTTGTACGCCAAGTGCGATTAATATTTATTGGTCTTTTAGTTATTTTACTAGGTTTATTAGGACATGTTAGTCCAGTGGGTAGAACACCCGCCCGAAAACAGAAAGGCGTGAGTTCCAATCCTGGGTCGGGCCTACACCAATTCGTCTTTTCTAAAGTCATATGTGTGGTCAATTTATCATGGTTGCTAACGGTGAGGGAAAACATCGTGAGGAAACCCACATGGCTGAGTTGTACTTAGTCATGTGACAGTGTATTCGTACAAAACGGCGATAGGCCTGCCCCCTATCACGTGAGTACACTGTCTAAGCAAAACGTGGGTACCTTCTCTGGACACTAGATGGCGCTGCCATGTGAGTTCAGAAGTATTGGTACCTCTGCCAACCCCTTCGGGGATAAACGGCGTGAACGTTTATGTTACATGTTTATTAGGAATATTTTTGATGCATATTGGTGTTTTTTAGTTGATTCTTGGGTGATGCAGTTGGAGACCCATCACCAAGAACCTTCATTTTACTATCTTTTCCCCACTTAACTTCCAAAGTGGCTGAGGAATTTCTAACTCTTTAGCGCTGGCTACCCCTTCTAGGAATGTATAGCCGTGAGTTGTATGTATTTTTGATGCAACTATAATCAATGTACTCAAATGAATCCTAAAATAGAACCTCAGAATTAGAAGCCTACTAACTAGGCCATGGACGCCAAATTCATTAAATTATTGAATTAATAAATGTAAATAACTGAACAGACTGGACTAATTTTTCTATGGTCGTAAGTAAAATTAATGAGATTCAAGAATGTGGAAGATACATACATACATACATACATATACTCACGGCTATAAATCCCTAAAAGGGGTAGCCAGAGCTGAGACATTAGAAATTTCTCAGCCACTTTTGGAAGTTGAGTGCGGAAAAAGATGGTAGAATAAAGGTTGTTGGTGATGGGTCTCCAACCGCATCGCCTAAAATCTCTTAAAAAGCCCCAATACCGTTAGTCGCCTCTTACGTACACCCACCGGAAGAAATGGGGTAGTGCTATTCTAAGCCGACACTACACAGCTTGGAAGATACATAACTGATAAAAAGAAACTTAGAAGTACCTGCTGTATAAGAACTGGGTTTACTATTATTATACGAGTTTATAGTAAGTCATGGCTATATAAGTTCAATAGTATCAAAAATACAAGCATTATTACAACAAATTAAATTCAAGGTGTTTGTCAAGTTTGTACAATTTTATATGTTAAACGGCGTGAACGTTTATGTTATGTTATAAATACACTAATTATATTTGTATTATAATAAACATAACATAACATAAACATAAACGTTCACGCCGAATATCCCCGAAGGTGTTGGCAGAGGTACTAATACTTCTGAACATCACGTGACTTTGTCACCTGGTGTTCAGGGTACCCACGTTTTGCATGGACAGTGTACTCACGTGATAGGGGGCAGGCCTAACGCCGTTTTGTACGAATCCACTGTCACATGACTAAGTACAACTCAGCCATGTGGGTTTCCTCACGATGTTTTCCCTCACCGTTAACAACCATGATAAATTAACTACACATATGTCTTTAGAAAAGACAAATTGGTGTAGGCTCGACCCGGGATTCGAACACTAGTCGTTTGCACGATAACCGGTGTTCTACCCATTGAGCTATCACGTCGTTTATTGTATAAAATTTAATTTAAAATACACTAATTATATTTGTATTATGTTAAACTATTATTAAAGAATCCTTAAGCAGGTATATAAATAATTTTAAATCTTTCATACTCAGACCTAGACGAAGTTTGATAAATGTTTAAGTAAAAACCTGATAATATCTTGAAAAGAATTTAAATTTTCAATATTGTGCTCATCAAATAAAATATTTAATTAATCCTTAACAATAATTATATCTAAAAAGAAGCAGTAAATTATTTGTTCATTAATTTATAAACAGATAGACGTTCTTGATCTGTTAGTCAGCTAAAAGCATTGTTACCCAACACTATTACGCCACTTGAAGGGAAAAAACGGTAATACATTCTAACTGGCATGTGAAGGCACGCAGAAAATATGCAACTATGTTGTCTATACCAATATTATAACGAGGTAAGATTTGTAACTTTGATTGTTTGTTTGTAAATTCTAAACTTTAGAAATACTCAATCGTTTACGTCGTATGGGAGTAAAGGGGTTCTAATACTTCTGCACATCACGTGACTTTGTCGCCTGGTGTTCAGAGTACCCACGTTTTGCTTCGACAGTGTACTCACTTGATAGGGGGCAGGTCCATCGCTGTTTTGTACGGATACACTGTCACATGACTAAGTACAATTTAGTCATGTGGGTTTCCTCACGATGTTATCCCTCACAGTTATCCACCATGATCATTTTACCACACATATGACTTAAGAAAAGACAAAATGGTGTAGGCTTGATCCGGATTTTAAACCCTAATCAACTGCAGAATAAGCAGAATAAAGTATGTAATATAGAGACGATGGACCACGGTAAGGTTTTGAGAAAGATATATTAAGCCAGTGGAAACGGTATGGTAATGTCAGTAGATGACACCCACGGAAAACGCATTACGACCTAAAAGAGAATATGCAAATAAGGTGTCAAGATTAAAAGGTCAGGCATGAAACATTTGACGGATATTCAGCACATATATTTATCTGTGGCGAAAGGTTAGCTAGAATCGTCTAGAACGGAGATTGATAGTCGAACTCTGTCTACCCGAATAACACCTTTTCTAGCGTTTTGTATATTTTGTTTTGGTCTCTGTTTTTCATATTTTTTATATATAGTTTATAGTATGGATAGTGTACTCCCGTGATAGGGAGCAGGCCTATCGCCGTTTTGTACGAATATACTGTCACGTGACTGAGTATAACTCAGCCATGTGGGTTTCCTCACGACGTTTTCCCTCATCGTTAACGACCATGATAAATTAACCACACATACGTCTTTAGAAAAGACAAATTGGTGTAGGCCCGACCCGGGATTTGAACACTAGTCGCTTGCACGTTAACCGGCGTTCTACCCATTGAGCTATCACGTCGTCATCCATCATGTCCATGCAAAATGTGGGTACCCTGAACACCAGGTGACAAAGTCACGTGATGTTGAGCAGTATTAGTACCTCTGCCAACCCCTTCGGGGATATTCGGCGTGAACGTTTATGTTTATATGTTTATGTTTTATAGTGTAAAGAGCATAATGAAGTTTTTTCTTTCTTTAATAGAACCTAACAGTGAATTTATATGTATTTTAACTGTATATGAATATAAAATTTATAAATGAACAAAGCAAAACAGTACGGTGACGATCTGACAATGCAACAATGGCGGCCTAATGGTCTATAATTTTACATGTTCTTGTACAAAAACAATTAGCCCGCTTCTCAGCCTATTTCACACAAAATTACATTGTTAACAATGTCAATATGAATTAAGAACATATATAAAATAATGTTGTCCATACGTACATGGGTTTTGCGGTGCGCAAGAGTTGGCTAACTCTACAACTGTACTATTTATTTTAGGGGGAAACAGCAGCTCAACATACCCCGAACATACCCTATTTAAACAGGAATAAGCTAGACCACTAGTGTAATATACCTCCGAAAGTTCTGAACCTTGGACTTCGAGATTTCATATTCATAACCATTCAACCGTTACACTATTTAGTGTAGTGCCGGCTTAGAATGTCGCTACCCCTTTCTACCCATGGGTGTCGAGAGGCGACTAAGGGTATTGGGGCTTTTTATTGGATTTTTGGGCGATGCGGTTGGAGACCCATCACCAAATACCTTTATTTTACGATTTTTTCCCCACTCAACTTCCAAAAGTGGCTGAGGAATTTATGATTCCTTAGCTCTGGCTGACCCTTCTAGGGAATTATAGCCGTTAGTATATGTATGTATGTACTATTTAGTCGTACTAAGGTAGCTTAAATTCCCAGTATTGTTTGTTTACTTTCTAGGTTGAGTAGCATATTAAATTAAAGCATTACAATGATTTTATTTATGATTGAATTGTGTGTTTAAATCATAACAATGTTAAATATAAAAAAAATACAACAATTTATTCCTATACTTCTATACATGGTAAGAAGTTAGCAAACCGATATAGTTTCCATACCAGAAGGGCAAGCACGAGCACCGCTCGAGCGGTGTTTAAACTAGTTATCGCGTGGGATAAAGCAGCCATCTCTTACGCATTTACTTAGTATCGTATACTGCCATCTCATTCTTACCGTTATCGTGTCGATATAACAGCGCTCGTGCTTGCCCTCCAGCTCGCTTAGCAACAATTAACAAGTTTACGGTGCCGTCGCAATAAATACTTAAACAGAGACAAAGCGTTTTCTACTTTTTTGCTCTTCACAAGAATTGCTATGAAGATGTCAACATGAACAATAGTTCACGACTCACGACGTTCTAAAACCTATTTTCCACACTTTCCAGACTACATTCTCACTTTCGCTTGTTTCTAACAATGAAAGCACTTTATTAAACTGCTCTTGATTGCTTTAATCAAAACGTTTGAGAAAGTGGTATGTGAACTATGTTTTATGGCTTCAAGGCATTATGCCTCAATGGATCATACGCTGTAATTAAGTTTTTAAACGCACCCTAGCGTTCCTTAAGTGCTTCGAACGTCATTGGAAAATGCGAAGAGGAAAACTGTATAATTGCAACTAACTTGATTCGAAGACTTTTACTCGTGTAGAAATAGCTTAAAAACTGTGATTAATACATTTCGTAACAGCATATTTGTCATAGTTGTATAAAAAATTGATGAGCCGATTGGTTCTGGCTTCGAAACGAGGATGACTGCAGAAGATGCTATTGAACCTTTTTGGTCATGCTCTGATAAGTACAGTCCAATTTGGTATAAAATGCTTGTATCTTAACACAATTTCTTGCGTAACTCAAGAGTGCGTGTTAAAAACAAAACTTACTTTCATTAAGAGGTTAATGTTTTTGTTTGCACAAGAAACTACACGTTATGTAACTACAAACTCAAATTTCGTATCCTCTATAGGGTTTATCATTTGTTAAGTAATGTGAGAAGATTGTTTGGCAAAAAGAAATTTTGTGGCTTAATCTATCCACCTACATTTGGTAGTTTTATCAACTTTGTCTGAAATACTATAATACCTACTATTTTCTGTGTTCTTTCAGCTCAGAATAGCAATACCCGCTTTATTCCCGTGGGTGATCGTGCGTGGCGGCTAAGGGTATTGGGGCTTTTTAAGTGATTTTTGGGTGATACGGTTGGAGACCCATCACCAAAAATCTTTTTTTTACAAAATTATCCCGACATAACCTCCAAAAAAGCTGACGAATTTCTTATTCCGAAGCTCTGGTTACCTCTTCTAAGGATTTATAGCCGTGAGTTTAACTATGTATGTATTTATTATATTATAATATCGTTTATTTCCGTTAAACAGAGATCTTTACTAATAAATAAAGAAAAAATAAAGGAAAGAAAAATTTCGACACATTTCGATTCCCGCCTGTGTCGAAATTTTTCTTTCCTTTATTTATTCTTTATTTATTAGTAATAATCCCCACATGAGGTTTTCATGAACAAAAAGATTTAATTTCAGAGATCTTTAGTTAAAGATTTTAGGTGAAGACATAGTTATGTCTTCACCTACATTTGTAAATATTGATGTATACTAAGTTATGTATAAAATCTAAGATATTCTCATTAAACTTGATTATATACATCAAAAACAAATTTTACATCAAGTTGATTAATTACATTCTTATGCATTCCGTTTCTTGCTAATTCAGACGGCAAAAGATAAAAAGATTAGTATATCAAAAAGCTCTATAAATTTTGAAACACTTAATAAATGTCACACTCATAACATTGGAGATTTATAACTTATAGAAGAATACGTTAGGTAATACGCTTTAGGTTTCTATTGCTAAATTTTACTTTGTTTTATGATGGCTATCCAAGATACTATTAAAAAAAATATTTTTAACGTGGTTCCTGCACTTCCTGCAGCCTGCCTTCATGGCATAATGGTCAGAAAATCCGGGTAATGAACGGAGGTGTTGGATATAATTTGTGGGTAGCCAAAATCCAATTCAAAAGATTTTCACTTAAAATTAAAAAAAATGCAATTAAAACGTATTGCATTAAATAAAATAGTTTCCATTACATAGCATCAATAAATGTTTAAAGTCATTTTTTCACATGATTTTTGGGCGATGTGGATGGAGGCCTTTGAACTGATAATTTACTATCTTTTCTCCACTTAACTTCCGAAAGTGGCTAAGGAATTCCCCACTCTGAAGAAGAAGCTCTATAAGAGCAGCTTAACCAAGCAATTGTGCATAGATATTTCGCAACACTTTCCTTACTCCCACGGAATTAAGGTACACAACATCCGTTTAGAAAGTAGATTACTTAGAATTTAAATGCAAAAATCCATATACCAAATTCAGGGGCTGTAGTTAAGATGTATACCAGTGAACTGAATACGTCACATGGTTTTGGAGACCACGTGACAAGACAGTAAGTTATGTGGAACGTGGAGGTAATGGAATTTAGTTTGGAGGCGTGCGTCGCGTGCGTTGCATAATAATGGTGTTTGGATTTGGGCTACTGTGGCCGTTTATTTTGCTGTTTGTTAAGGTTGAAGACTAGGTTTTGACGAATATATATAAAGATACATAACATACATATACTCACGTCTATAAATCCCTAGAAGGGGCAGCCAGAGCTAAGGAATTAGAAATTCCTTAGCCACGTTTACAAAGTTGAGTGGGGAAAAGGTGGTGAGATAAAGGTTGTTAGTGATGGGTCTCCAGCCGCATTGCCCAAAAATCCATTAAAAGCCCCAATACCGTTAGTCGCCTCTTACGTACACCCACCGGAAGAAATTGGGTAGTGCTATTCTAAGCCGACACTACACAGCATAGCCGACATTACACAGCATACTTTAAAGATACATAAACACGTAAGATTTTAAAGGCTACTTTTTAAAATTGAGTAAGGATAAGATGATGAATCTCCAGCGACAGAGACCAACAATCAGTTAAAAAGCCCCCATACCCTAAGTCACTAGCTATGATACTCGCGGGAAGAAGTGTAAGTGCTATTTGAAGCTAACGATTCATGTAAATAAATACATATACTCACGGCTATATTTCCCTAGAAGGGGTAACCAGAGCTAAGGAATTATAAATTCCTCAGCCACTTTTGGAAGTTGAGTGGGGAAAAAATGGTAAGAATAAAGGTTTTTGGTGATGGGTCTCCAACCGCATCGCCCAAAAATCCAATAAAAAGCCCCAATACCCTTAGTCGCCTCTTACGACACCCGTGGGTAGAAAGGGGTAGCGACATTCTAAGCCGGCACTACACGGCAAATAAATACACTCCTGATAAAACTTTACACTACACATTACAATAAAAACATTGTAACCTACATTTAAAACATGAAACTTCTTAATAGTAAAGTAACATAAAACCACGTAAACTAGACCAAGATTATTCTGTTTACAATTATGATGCAAAGCTGACGATATAGGAAGCTGGTGTAAGTTAACATCATAGCTAGTACGAACGACCTTTTAACTAGGCTTCCCGTGGTATCAAACAGCCATCTCTTTCGCACTTACTTAGTATCGTATACTGTTATTTCACTCTAACCGAACTAGTGTCGATAAAACAGCGCTCGTGCTACGCCTCGATATGTCGTGGTATCTCTACCAGAGTTTTATCAACAAGTGCAGGAGAGCTTAGATAAGAAGCTTTTACTAAAAAAGTCAATGGCCGCAAATCGGTCAAGTCGTGATATAAATATAAGGCTTCATTGGTCCGCTTTATGTTTTACTAGTGGTCCGCCCCGGCTTTGCACGTATGGTGTTAAGTATTTTTCACTGCTTACCCCCTACGATATTTAGCGTGATGATAGTTTTGTGAAATTCTTATCTCTTAATTGGTGAAAGATTTTTTAAAATAAGTCTAGTAGTTTGAGCCTATTTATTCTAATCAATAAAGTTTTTCTCTTCAAATCACTATAATAAATGAATGAGTCTATATACTTAATGAACCACCATGAGTCCAACCAAAGTATACTAATCATATCATATCTGTGATTAATTCATCATGGTACCCACATGTCTGAGTTGTACTTAGTCATGTGACAGTGTTTTTGTACATAAAGGTGATAGACCTGCCCCCTATCAGGCGAGTTCACTGTTCAAGCAAAACGTCGCTACACTTTACACCAGGTGACAAATGACACGTGATGTTCACAAGTATAAGAACCTCTGCCGCGCCTTCGGGGACACACGGCATAGTGAAGAAATGATAAGTATGAATAAGTAAATATTTAATTTTATAATAATGTTAGAGCAGAGTGAATGCATTGGAGATAAAGCCCATCATAAAAAAATATATTTGGACTATTTGATAAGGGAGAGAAAATTGACGATTAGCCAACAGTGCGGGTGTAAAAGATGATATTGTAAAAATATATTACGATGGTTTGGGCATTTGAGGGAATGGATGAAAGTAAATTGTAAAATGACATGGGCAGAGCAAACGTGGATGATAATGTATGTATAAGATGACCTCGACGACTTCGTCTGAAGACCAGATTAAAAATTCTTACAAAGGTGGGATCCCGTAAGTGAAAGGAATAACTGAGCATGTATGAGGATGAAGCAAGAGAGATTGTACAAATGGGAATAATTAGCATGAATACAAGTTCAGTAATACTTATACATACATACATATACTCACGGCTGTAAATCCCTAGAAGGGGTCGCCAGAGCTAAGGAATCAGAAATTCCCCAGCCACTTTTAGAAATGTGAGTGCAAAAAATTATACAAGTGTGAATTAAATACATAATTCTTACTTCTTAGATAATAATAAAAAAAAAATTATATATAAATTCGAGAGCAGCATGTCGCAAAAAATATATTAATATTATTGATTAATACACTTCATTATTTAGTATGTTTCCTTTTCTTTACTTCTTTGAAAACGAAACAATGCTTACTAACAATATTTTACAGATCCTCTGGTGATAAAGTTGGCAATACATCATAAAGTTCAGTGATTAAGCAACCGTACCTATCTAGGAAATATAGTCGTGATGATATTCATTCATGATACTCAGTGGTTTAATTATATATCCAGGTGTGTTTTTACGCGCATTGTTAAGATGCTACATTTCTCACGGTTTCTCGTGGTATAAACGAGAACAATAAATATTTATATAATTTTATTACATACATAAGTATACCAAGTATAATTTGCCGTGTAGTGTCGGCTTAGAATAGCACTACCCCGTTTCTACCGATGGGTGTACGTAAGAGGCGACTAACGGTATTGGGGCTTTTAAGGAATTTTTGGGCGATGCGGCTGGAGATCCATCACCAACAACCTTTACTTTACCATCCTTTCCCCACTCAATTTTCCAAATGTGACTGAGGAATTTCTAATTCCTTAGCTCTGGCTACCCCTTTTAGAGATTTATAGCATTATACATTATACTCACGACTGTAAATCCCAACGAGGGCCAGCCAGAGCTTCAGATTTAGAAACTATTTACTTACTATTGCAACGTGAATGGAGAACGATTGTAAAATAAAAAACAGAGAGATCTCTGCCACACATTCCATTAGTCACTTAAAAAACCCATACTCTTAGTCATTTCGTACGGCATCCACGGGAATAAATAGGTTTGTGCTATTCTAAGCCGACACATACATACATACATACATATTCTCACGCCGTTAGTTCCCATTGGGGTAGGCAGAGACTATCGATCGCCACTTCGTACGATCTGGCAAACCTCTCTGGCTTCGTTTACATCCATCAATCATCACGCCGATACGTCGAAGCTAAATACATAAATATATTCAAGCCACAACTCTTGCCTGCCTTCCCAATCATAATTAATGACATGAAAAAAGTATGTATTAAAATACGGCTTTTAAGGGATTTTTGGGCGATGCGGTTGGAGACCCATCACCAAAAACCCTTATTTTACCATCTTTTCCCCACACAACTTTCCAAAACTGGCTGAGGAATTTCTAATTCCTTAGCTCTGTCTACCCCTTCTAGGGATTTAAAGCCGTGAGTATATGAATGTATGTAAAATACGAAACATGAGTTTCTTAAAACAACGTTTAGCAGCCCATTGCAGACTAATAAAACAACCTTATATCGATCCTAGTTTTGCATCGTTACGGATTCCTTATGAATACTACTTGAGAATAAACTATCCATCTCTTTTTATCGTCGGCACTGTATTATATTGTTAGTTTGTAAGAAGGAACAGATGGATTTTTATAAGGAATGCAGAAAGGTTTATATTTAACTTAATATTTAAGAAATCGAATAAATGTATCGTAGATGCATAGAAATATATAAATTATTATAAAAGAGTACATTGTTAAAATTAGTTTAAGTTTTGGTCTGAGTACAAAATTATCTTTGAATTGTTTGAGGTTGTTGAGAGAATCAAGAGAGTAAGTAAGTAGTTGAAATTTAATTTAACAATTAAAAACCACACCAATGAAATAATATTAGAAATGCTTTTATGGAATTAAATCCGTCGGAACACGACTGTAAAATACTCCGAACAAACTACATCAAACGTATGGTATTACTGCATTTCAACGCATATACATACAAACATATACTCACGGCCAAAGATTCCTATAAGGGGTAGATAGACGTTCAGATCAGAACTAGAAGTTCCTCAGCCACTTTTGGAAGTTGAGTGGGGAAAAGACAGTAAATAAAGGTTGTTGGTGATAAGATCTAATAACCTTAGTCGCATTTTACAAAGGCCCACGGTAAGAAATAGGTTGGTGCTATTCTAAACCAATACTAAGCAGGTAAGCGAAGTTAAAAAACGGAAAGTATATAAAATTCTGTATAACAGAAACCGCAGCTCACAGTACAAGCAATTGAAATTGATTCAAATAATAAAATCCATCAAAGTCTGAGTATTATTTGATTTCGATTTGAAATCAGATTTCCTGTGGTATTTTACAACACTGAGGCGAGATGAAACAGGGAGTAACTTCGTTTGTGGTTGCGAGAAATCGTATTGTGGATTTTGATCAAAGCACCATAATTCGGTTTGGACAACGTCGATGATGAACAAAAATGTTTCTTTACCTCAGACTGATTATAACATACATTCATATACTTTAGAATTAGAAATTCCTCAGCCACTTTTGGAAATGTTAAAAGCCCAAATACCGTTAGTCGCCTCTTACGTACACCCATCGGTAGAAACGGGGTAGTGCTATTCTAAGCCGACACTACACGGCAATATAAAATTTAAATAAAATGCTAAAATCAGTTTAACACTACACCGATGGTTATACAAACATTCTATATTACACGTAAATGTATTTGTTACCTATATGTTAGACCATTTTCCCGTCCTGGTTCCAAAATTGTGACTTCGAAATTATACGTGACAAAAACACTTTTTTTAATTGTGTAATATATTTTTTTTTTCGCAAAAGATAAATATATAAACTAAACTGAGTTAGACTTAAAGTAGATTATTACTGAATGATATACACCTTTAGAAAACGGAGTGTACTTTTCCATAATATGTTTTAAAATTTTATGAATAAGTTTTATAATAATCATTTCAATTGTCGTCCATTTCTTTAGTTTTTTAGACACTTCACTATTTACTACTCGAGTTTACCTGTCCATGGTCCTTAATTAATAAATTAATACATACTTGGATATAAGTATGTATTACATAAACTTTTAGTATTACATTTAGCCGTGTAGTGTCGGCTTAGAACAACACTACCCCATTTCTTAGCCGTGTAGTGTCGGCTTAGAATAGCACTACCCCGTTTCTACCGATGAGTGTACGTAAGAGGCGACTAAGGGTATAAGGGTAAGGCCTTTTAAGTGATTTTTGGGCGATGTGGTTGGAGACCCGTCACCAAAAACATTTATTATAACAATCTTTTCCCCAATCAACTTCCAAAAGTGGCTGAGGAATTTCTCATTCCAAAGCTCTGGCTATGGCTACCCCGTTAAGGGATTTATAGCCGTGAGTATATGTATGTATGTATGTACATTAACTTGTTTCATCGCACCGTGAGTAACCCTGATAAATTGGCCTTATGATTTATGACGCAGCAAAAAGGTTCGGATGTTTGGGTTACGGAGATTTGAGGCTGAATCTTTGGTCTCAAGATTTATTAAAGATCAAAACTGACTTAACCAATAAATATAAAACCTTACAAACACTAAGATGTTTTTTACATAAACGTGCGCTGCTTAAATAATCCGACAAGATGATGATGATGATGACATACAGATACTCACGACTTTAAGTCCCTAAAAAAAATTAGCCAGAGCATCAGAATCAGAAAAATCTTCAGCCACTTTTGGACGTTAAGTTGGGAAAACATACATACATACATGTACTCACGGCTATAAATCCCAGGAAGGGGTAGCCAGAGCTAAAGAATTAGAAATTCCTCAGCCACTTTTGGAAAGTTAAGTGGGGTAAAGATGGTAAAATAAAGGTTGTTGGTGATGGGTCTCCAACCGCATCGCCCAAAAATCCCTTAAAAGCCCCAATACCGTTAGTCGCCTCTTACGTACACCCACCGGAAGAAATGGGGTAGTGCTATTCTAAACCGACACTACACGGCAAAAGTTTGGAAAAAATGTAAATTAAATGTTTTTGGTGTTGGGTGTCCAACCACATCGCCTAAAAAATACTTGGAAAGCCCCGATACCCTTAGTCGCCTCTTACGACACCCGTAGGTAGAAAGGGATAGTGACATTATAAGCCGACACTACATAGCAAACTATGTAACTATAATAATCTAAGACGAGGAATGTCCTGTGAGGATTATTACACCCACGTGATGTGATTGGTATGGTGACCTGCTGGGCAAGCACGAGCACTAATTATCGACACGATAACGGTTAGAATGAGATGGCAGTATACGATACTAAGTAAGTGCGTAAGAGATGGCTGCTTTATCCCACGCGATAACTAGTTTAAACACGGCTCGTGCTTGCCCTTCTCTGATTTATTATTTCATTATTATAATTTTCAATTAATTTTTTATTTCTTCATATAATGTCACAGGATTGTATATAAGAAAAAATAACAAAAATGAACTTATTTATTTTTGTAAAACCAAGAACAAAGCATTTGTAAAACACTGTAGGCGTCCGCAGTACAGGCTAGGCCTAGTGCGGAGCCATTGCTCAAATATCATGTATATATTTTTTTGCAAATAAATAATTTAATTTAATTTAATTTAATTACGCCCAATCAGTTTTTCAAATTAGGACTAATCGACCAGTGCTTTTCAAGACCGTTATGTTAAGTGAAATATAGATTTTGCTTAAAAAGTATCCCATTTTTAAAAAAAACTGAGTCTATACAGTTTCGTATGTAAGTATTTAAAGTAAAGCAAACGTAAAGGTAGCAATTTATTTATGGCTATATCAATCTGAGTTCTAGGATTGCTGTGTCGGCTTAGAATAGCACTACCCCATTTCTTCCGGTGGGTGTACGTAAGAGGCGACTAACGGTATTGGGGCTTTTAAGGGATTCTTGGGCAATGCGGTTGGAGACCCATCACTAACAACCATTATTTTTACTATCTTTTCCCCACTCAAATTTCCAAAAGTGGTTGTGGAATGTCTAATTCTTTAGCTCTGGCTATCCCTTCCTGGGATTTATAGCCGTGAGTATATGTATGTATGTAAAGTAAAGCAAACGTAAAGATAGCAATTTATTTATAGCTATATCAATCTGAGTTCTAGAATTCTACAAAGTTGATGTAGGTTATATTTTCCTGTCAATAGTGACGTAGTTCGTACATGATTTAATTTAATTACCATCACCGGTCTTTAATTATTCTCTGATGGTATGAAGCCTCAAGGTCGTTCTCGTCAGATAACATAATTTTAAGCTGACTTTTGAAGATGGAATATTTTGATTCAAGACTTCAATGGGTTTTATCGGGTGCTATAATTTACTGGTCATAAATATTATTATTTAATAAATACATAATAACAATACTTAAGCTTTTTTTTCTGTTTTCACATATATTTTTATGCATGTATCATTTCTCTGTTTTTGACAGTTTATTCTAAAACTAATTGATAGTCCTTGAATACTAATAACAACGTAAGTGAAACCAAATATTACAGCAGTCCGTCAAATTATTTTATCATATATATTGCGCGAAGGAGTTAATTTATAGTTATTTTTACATAAGTGTTGCAACTCCGATACTTTACCTTGGTATGTTCTGACGAATAGGTAACCGTAGCGACAACCTTCAAGGTAATGGTTGTTAAAATCGGATTGGGACCGACTTTACCGGATCTTAACTTACTTTTGTGGCACATAAATTGACGCTTGATTTATACGTTCTTCTTATGCATTTTCCATACATGATGTAGAAATCCTGATCATTAATCTACGAGTACACTAATGAAAATGTATGTTCTTTTGAAACTACCTAGATATTTTAGAAAATTCTTTGATCAAAAACAACTTATTACCTTTAGAATAAAACGTCTTTATATCATCACGCTAAATTCCACAATAGGTAAACAGTGATTGAAGAAACCTTAGATAACCATTATGTCCAACTAGTATTGTATATAGTGTGTACATATAGGTTTTCTTTTTTGTTAGAAAATACTTTCTTCTGAGGTATTTATAGACTTAAAGATATTGTAGGAGTATAATTATACAACACAGGCTCTTATCAAACAAATAACTTGTAAAAGAAGCTTTACGGTGATTAGCAGTTAGTTCATCATCACCAAAATACATAAAAATCATCATCAAACATAAAAAATATTATAAAACACATCACAAACACTCACAAACTTTAAAACTAATTATTGACACAGGTACAACGAACCACGCTACGCTTATTTTAAAACGATGTACACAACAATACACTAACGACGTAATTATTACTGGGTGATGCGAATAAAACAAAATTGTATTATTAGTCTCCCTTTCAATGACCACGTTCATAGTCAATAAATTAAGCGAATAACCACACAAAATGCTACAAAAATATATTATTAAAGTCCTTTAAAGGGACCACCTTAATAATTAATATATTTAGTAGCCTACGAACCATGTAATGAAACGTTCCGAGCTTTAGCATCAGTATAGAAGCATTGTTTTGTTCCCGACATTTTCTAACTAGAACCTGATATGCAATTACGCTGATAATGGGACGATTCAGTTGACGACACAATGCAATCGGCTATTGTTCATGTGCTATGAAACAGAGGAAATCAGTTGCGGAATATTATTCATCTAAAATCATTTTGGAAATGGTTTATAAGTAGTTAATGTTTAAAAGTGAATTTGAATAACTGGAGCCTTGTTAATTATCAATTTTTTAAAGAAATTATATTCCTATACTATTTAATTTCAAAATTTTAATTATTAATGTTATATTTGTATTTACACGATTTTTAACACCAAGATTTGTGTGAAATTTATATTGATACAAACAAAATTTTATATTCACGGCGATAGGCCTGCCCCCTATCACGTGACTACACTGTCCATGCAAAACGTGGGTACTCTGATCACCAGGTGGCAAAGTTGCGTGATGTCCAGAAGTATTAGTACCTCTGCCAGTGCCAACCCCTTCGAAAATATTCGGCGTGAACGTTTATGTTTATGTAAAATTTTATATTCTAATTTTATAGATTATTTTTTTCAACTTTACTTAGTGCGAATCTTACTGTAAATATTCTTTAGTTGTAAGTAAGTGTTAAGATAGATTTATAATTCAAATACAATGTAATATCACAATTTCTTATCTTATCTCACAATCTGTCCCCAACTTCCCAAAAGTGGCTGAGGAATTTCTGATTCCTTGGCTCTGGCTACCCCTTCTAGAGATTTATAACCGTGAGTATATGAATGAATGAATGGACGATGTAATATTATTAAAATGAATAGTAAATATGAATATGGTAGAGCAATGGCGACGCACAATATTTTTGCGCAAATATGAACTATATTTTTCTATTATTACATTATTTGGATTGATAACATGCTCACCATTGTATTGCAACTAAGCATTGAAATTAAAAAAATAATCCCTAAAATTTTAGAGAACGTGGGAAAGTCACAATACAATTTGTTACAATCCAAGCACAAAACGCCGACTCGAAAACAGCTGATCTCACGGGACCACTGCATTGCCTTGGCGTAACTCCAAAAGCATTTTCGAAACCATTTTCACTCACCTTCGTCGGGCTCGCATCGGATTGTATGTAGTAAAATAGGAAAAGCATCCAAACAGCCCCTAGTAGGAACAATATCTTGACGTTCCGCCGCATTTTTATCGATTGCACTAACTAATCACGGGTAAAAGGGTTGAATGACATGAGTTCACATATACTGTATAAGGTGGTATAGATAGTTTGGTTGGAATATATGAATCGCGTGCATTTGTCAGCGGCGCGATGCGCGCGACGCGCTTACTCCCCGGCGCACAGAGCGGTACTGACTTGCACGCCGCGATAATACCGTGGTTCGCTACTGCACATGCGCAATTCGGCCCTCGACACTGCACTAAAAATAGGTCTAAACTAACATCTACTACTAAACATACACTATCTGCATAATTCCGCAGACTCTGTTAGAAGCATTGTGTATGGAGATGTTTCGGTCTCGATAAGACTGAAGGGTGGGGCAATGCTCGCCAGAATGGTTTATTGATATTTTGAACTTGGCATGTTTTATTGCCGTGCTACGAATGGCGTAGCGTGTTCGTAGTTATTGATATCGTAGTAATACTATTGTAAGGTTAGATATATCGATTGAGGGAAGTTGTTCCTGAGATCTTAAGTCTTTAAGATATATTTTTTATATAATTATGGTGACGTGTAATAATATTAAATATTTACATTTACAATTTATGAATACTAAAAAGACGACGGGGTGGTTATAGATAGAGTTGTTAATAGTTTACATCCAGGATAGTTATTGAGAATGAGCAAGAATAGATTTAAAACTCTCAGTAATCGTGTACGCCCCTTCATCATTATCATCACCCTTCAAAGGACGTCCACTGCTAGACATAAGACTATTTAAAGGGTTTTCAATCAACCAGAGTAGCTCTGCACTTATCTATCGGTTTGACAATGACTTTTTATAAGTTCCTTGTGAGAGGTCTACCAATAGTCTTTTGCGTGCGTTTTAGCCTGCTCATTGCTACTAAATACATACATACATACGTATTTGTATTTGAACGGGTAATTTCCGCAAGTCGACGTCTTCTGTGCGCCTGTTTTGCGTGATGAAGGGATGGCACTACTCTAGCCATCCCAGCTCACCAAGGAAGTTCAGGATCCCACTAATATCCTTGAACATCTCAGGGAGCGACCTGGCATCACCCAGGTGTGTTACCCTGTAATCCGCTACACCTGTACACTCGAGGAGCACGTGCGCAGCTGTTTCCTCCTTCTCCATGCATGCTCTGCACAGAGGGCTATCTGTAACACCTAAAGTAAACAAGTGTTTGTTAAAAGGGCCATGCCCAGTGAGGGTGGCTGTGATCCAACTAATTTGCTTTTTGTTAAGTTTAAATAGTCTGTTAGTAAGTTTCTTGTTGAACCTGGGTAAAGCTGTTTTGGCTTAACTGCAGCCGCTCTCCGAGAACCAACATGCGTCCCACTTACCTCGTATGGCCTTACGGACTATAGTTTTTAACTGATCGTTTGGTAGAGGCAGACATGGTTCTGGGCCTGTAAACGGGGTATCTGATCCTCTTCTGGCCAATTCGTCTGCTGCATCATTGCCGCGTGATCCGCTGTGTCCTTTGATCCATTGTATGGTAGTTTCATTGGTTTGCCCTATCGCCGTTAGGGCTTTGTGACATTCATATATGAGCCCTGATTTGCACTCGTAGCTCATTAGGGCTTGTAGGACTGATTTGCTGTCCGAGAGAATACGAATTGGAAGTTCTCTGATTTTCCTCGCTGTTACTGCTTGGGCGGCGAGTATGATTGCGAAGCATTCCGCCTGAAATATCGAATTCCAGGTGCCCATTGGTCTAGCTATTTTTATCTGCAAGTCTTCGGAGAATACCCCCGCTCCTGTGCCAGATTTAGTTTTAGAGCCATCTGTAAATATCCTCACTTCCCTTTCATTAAGGCCTTCGTTCGGATTTTCTGTCAGCTGTATTTTGTACTTCTTGTCAAAGAGGTATAGTTTGGGAATCCTGTCGTTCACAGCTGATATTCTAGGTGCCTCTTTTACCATCCTGGTAAGGATTTCGGCGTGAGGGACTTTGTTGGATTTCCATAGTTTGTTTGCATTTAGTCTCACAGCTGAGGCAGTAGCTTCTTGCTTGATGAACAGGTGCAGTGGAGTTAAGTTTAGCATTATTTCAAGGGCGGCGGTAGGGGCGGTTCTCATACATCCCGTAGCCGCTCTGCACACCAGTCTCTGAAAGCTTTGTAGTTTGCTTTGCACTGTACTTAGTTCTGTTCGTTGCCACCAGGCAACAGCGCCGTAGCAGAGTATTGGTCGTATCACAGCTGTATACAACCATATGATTATTTTTGGGTTTAGACCCCATCGTTTTCCTATCATGCTTCTGCATTGCCAGAATGCTATGCTGGCCTTCTTGAGTTTGCTCTCAATGTGGCAGCTCCAGTTTAATTTGCTGTCAAGGATTACTCCCAGGTATTTTACAGTCGGTGAGAGCGTCAGTCTCTTGTTGAAAAGCTTAGGTAAGTTGTAGTTTTCTAGTTTTCGCTTATTAGTGAACATTACAAGCTCGGTTTTGTCCGGATTCACTGTCAGCCCGTGCCTTATGCACCACCTCTCTACTATTCGCAAGGCTGATTGCGTTACGTCACAGACTATGCTTGCATATTTACCAGTTATCAGAATAGTAATATCATCAGCATATCCTATCGTGTAGAAATGTCTACTGTTGAGTTCTGAGATAAGGTCGTTTGCCACCAGGTTCCAGAGCAGCGGAGAGAGTACGCCACCCTGCGGACAACCTTTCACTACTTGAACCTTAGTCTCGTCTTCCGACACTATCACTCGGCTTTCAAGCATGTTTCCTATCCAGGTTGATAGCATTGGTGGGACTTGGTGCCTGTTTAAGGCTTCGTGAATGCTATCAAAATTTGTTTTATCAAAGGCTCCTTCGATGTCTAGGAAGCTTCCTAGACAGATGTTTTTATCTTTAATGGCTTCCTCTGCAACACATGTTACTGCATGTAAGGCTGATTCCGTGCCTTTACCAGCGCTGTAGGCATGCTGGTTGGGATGGAGCGGTATCGTTTTGAGAGCGTTATCTCGTAGTTCTCTATCACACAACCTTTCGAGTGTTTTCAGAAAAAAGGATGAGAGGCTTATTGGTCTGAAGGACTTTGGGTTAGTATAATCAGTTTTTCCGTATTTGGGTATAAACTGCACTTTTACTTCTCGCCATCTACTGGGTATGTATCTAAAGGCTAAGCATGCTCGGAAAATTTCTGCGATCAAGTGTAGGATGGCTTCAATTCCCCATTGCAGTAACCCTGGAAAGACTTTGTCTATTCCTGGGGCTTTAAATGTTTGGAAGCTGGTGATAGCCCACTTGACTTTGTCATAAGTCACTATCTCTTTCGCGAGTTTCCAATCAGACGCTGTTGGATTAACTGTTAAGTGTCTTCAGTCGTTCCTAGATGTGATTGCACTGTCCGGGAAATGAGTGTCGATGTGTACTCGATGGGATTCTTCGAGTGAACTCGTATAGGTGTTATCCGGTTTTTTTAAGGATCCTATTCCATTATTTGGTTGATTAGAAAGTATCTTTCTTACCCGGTTTGCTTGCTGGAGGCTTTCAATGTTTTCACTGTATTTCCTCCATGTAGTCGATTTTCTGAAGCGAATGCGTTTCTTGTATTCAGATTTTGCTGTTTTATATCGGTCCCAGTCATCTGGTGCTTTTGTGTTCATTGCTCTGTTCAAACTTTTCCTGACCTTTGCCCGTAGCTTTTCCTACTCCCGACCCCACCATTGATCTTTTGTGGATTGGTTAGCAGGGGGTGTGGTTAAGTGACATGCTTCTTCATAGCAGCTGATTAGAGCATTGGTGAGCTGCTCTGTCGTTTCTTCTATTTCGCTGGTGCCTTCTAGTCTGCCTTGTGTGCCCTCTTCTTTGATTTTGTTACTGAGTGAGTTAACAAACGAAGTCCGGTCAGTTTTTCTTGGATTTCTCCGAGGTTCTGGAGTATTTGATGTAGCCTGTAGGTTAAATCGTAACCATCTATGGTCCGAACAAGACGCCTCCCCTGAGACGTGCCAGCCATACATACATAAATATTCTCATGCCGTTAGTTCCCATCGGGGTAGGCAGAGACTATCGATCGCCACTTCGTACGATCCTGGGAAACCTCTCTGGCTTCGTTTACATCTACAATCTTTTCCCACATGCTCTTTTATTCTTCATACTGCGGACACCTGCCTTTTTGAGCACATTTTCTATTTGATCCAAATGTGTCCTACGAGGTCGTCCTCTACTAACATTACCTTCCACATTGGCTCTATATATCTCTTTCACCAATTGCTGTCATCCATCCTGTCTATCTTTCTAACAATATCATCTTTTACACCACACGTTTCAAGAATCACATTCATTGCTACTAAAGGTCATAATTCAAAAGAACCCTCTATATTACGTTTTGGGAGACTCTGGTGGACCGTATTATAAAGCCTATGCATTGTAAGAGACTTGTGACATAGTGCTGTAACGAAAATTATAAAAGGTAACTAACATTGTTAACAGATTAGGAAAGTTTAATATTGAACGATAATACCAGCGAATATTGGACTGCACCTGCCACTGCCGTTTTAAAAAATATGCTTACTAAGTGTAAAATTTTAACTATTTCAAATGACAGACCTGTTCTCTTTGGCTCCTTGGCTCGCGGAACCGATCGTTGTAATTTTTCGAATAATGATTTCTCTTCATCTATACAAATAAATAAAATTTGAGTAACTGTTTTTAATATTAAAACTCAAACTCAAACGTGGTTGCCGTATATCCTCGAAGGGGTTGGCAGAGGTACTAATACTTTTGAATATCACGTGACATGTCACCTGGTGTTCAGAGCACCCACGTTTTGCATAGAGAGTGTACTCTTGTGAGAGGGGGCAGGCCTATCGCCGTTTTGTACGAATGCTTTGTCTAATGAAAACACTACACTAGCCAAAAACCCAAATACCACATTTTATCTGTCTATGTGCAGTAAGTTTGGCTGAAGAAACGGCTAATTTTGATTAGACTTACACTGGATGATAGCAGTAACTTAGATACATACATACATATATTCACCCCGTTAGTTCCCATTGGGCTAAGCAGACACTATCGATTGCCACTTTGTACGATCCTGGAAAAACTATCTGCCTTCGTTTACATCCATCAATCTTTTCTTACATGCTTTTCATTCTTCATACTTCGGACACCTGCCTTTTTGAGCACACTCTCTATTTGGGCCAAATGAAATAAAACTTCGGTTTCTTTAAAATCTTTCTTTAAATAAAAAAATATTAATTGCTGCCACAACGACAATTAGCAAGTTATTAAAACTACATTATCACACTGTGCATAATGGGTATATTATCCGAGATTATGGGGAGCAAAAGGCTAAGTTTGCTATTACATACCTACATACATATACTCACGGCAATAAATCCCTTAACGGGGTAGCCAGAGCTTTGGAATGAGGAATTCCTCGGCCACTTTTGGAAGTTGATTGGGGGAAAGTTGGTAATAATAAATGTTTTTGGTGACGGGTCTCCAGCCACATCGCCCAAAAATTACTTAAAAAGCCCCTATACCTTTAGTCGCCCCTTATCCACGGGTAGAAATGGGGTAGTGTTATTCTAATCCGACACTACACAGCACAAAAATCGCTATTACATGCAAAAAAATCGGTGCTATGAAACTTAATAAGCAAAATTTTCAATGAAATAAAAGTTTTGATTATTATTATCTATTTTTTTCAATATTTATTATTTGATGATGCAAATCGTGGGTACTCTGAACACCAGATGGCAAAGTCACGTGATGTTCAGAAGTATTAGTACCTCTGCCAACCCCTTCGAGGATATTCGGCGTAAACGTTTATGTTATCTTATGTTATTTATGATTTACTCAAAACATTAGCTAGTCGGATGGTTTGTAAGTTGTAAAAAAAAATGTTTTATGGTCTTTTATATTTAACCATAATAATATGTTTATTAAATTTGGGTACAAATAAATATATCTTTTTTGGACTTAACAAGTAGCGCTACCTATATAAGATCAAAATTATTAAAACAAAATGTAGGGCAGCGTACCGTGTACTAGCTTTAGCAGTTCACAAAGCAATACATAGATGGCAGCACTAAATTAATTTAACTTTTGAACCGACACGACGCGCGACTACTTCAAAAATAAATAGAAATCTATAATACCAATTTGGAAGGTAATATCGGCCAGGGAACACATCGGAGGACTCATTTGGACCAAATAAAAAAGGTGCTCAAAAAGTTAGGTGTATGTGAACGAAGCTAGAGAGGTTTGCCAGGATATGGTACAAAGTAGCGATCGATAGTCTCTGCCTACCCCAATGGAAACTAACAGCGTGAGTATTTCACCGACTCAAGGCATATAAATATGCTTATTCTGTGAATTTTTGTTTACCATTAAGCGGGAAAACTATTGTTACTAAACGTTTACGCCGTTTATCCCTGAAGGGGTTGGCAGAGGTACTAACACTTCTGAACTCACATGGCAGCGCCATCTAGTGTCCAGAGAAAGGTACCCACGTTTTGCTTAGACAGTGTACTCATACTCGATAGGGGGAAGGCCTATCGCCGTTTTGTACGAATACACTGTCACATGACTAAGTACAACTCAGCCATGTGGGTTTCCTCACGATGTTTTCCCTCACTGTTAACAACACAATACAACAAACAACAATTTATCAAAACTATAGTTATAGTATAATATCGGCACAATTAGCCTAATTGCGATAATATCACGGTTATATACTGCGTTCTTGTTATGCTTTGATAATTCCGCAAAAACTACATAAAAAATGCTGATTCCCGCACATGCTACAGAATAAGTTTAGCTGTTGCCCTTACACTGACTAAATTTTGTTTTATAAAATTCAGTTGAAGTATTAAAAAATTAATATAAACTAAAAATTGCGGCATCATTTTTTAAACGATACTTTGCCGACAAACTCAGGAGTAATACCCCTTTTGGTTGGCTAAGAACTTTTTGGTGATTCTCCTTAAAGAGAAGATTTGATCCACTGATTTGCTATGTAGTGTCGGCTTAGAATAGCACTACCCCATTTCTGCCGGTGGGTGTCCGTAAAAGGCGACTAACGGTATTAGGGCTTTTAAAGGGATTTTTGGGCGATGCGGTTGGGGACCCATCACCAACAATCTTTATTTTACCATCTTTTCCCTACGCAACTTTGAAAAGTGGCTGAGGAATTTCTAATTCCTTGGCTCTGGCTACCCCTTCTAGGGATTTATAGCCGTGAGTATATGTATGTATATGTATTGATCCACTGCTTGCACAATAAATATTTTGTCATCTATTTTATTAATCAATCTTTCAATCAATACTTCCATACCCGTTTTATACTTAAACAAAATAACTAAATTAAGTGTAAGATTAGTAGGAGTGGTTATCGATAGTCTCTGCCTACCCCAATGAAACTAACGCTTTGAGGATATGTTTGTAAATCGAACACTTTAATATTTTATTATGTGAATCATCAAGAGCAAAACATCCACATTTAATCATATAGTCACGGCTATAAATCCCAAAAAGGGGTAGTCAAGTCATAGCTTTGGAATAAGAAATTCCTGTGCCACTTTTGGAAGTTGTGTCGGGATAAGATTATCAATCAATTTTAAAAAACCCCAATATCCTTTTTAGCGTCTCTTACGAACACCCACGGGAAGAAATGGGGTAGTGCTATTCTAATCCGACACTACACAGCTCATTTATAACAGCAAAACGTTTATTACAAATTTATTAATTTATATAATATCGGAAAGAATCTGAAAATAGATCATAACACAACGTAAACGTTCGAGCCGAATATCCCCGAAGGGGTTGGCAGAAGTACTATTAGTTCTGAACATCACGTGATTTTGTCACCTGGTGTTCAGAGTACCCACGCTTTGCATGGACAGTGTACTCACGTGATAGGGGGCAGGCCTATCGCCGTTTTGTACGAATACACTGTCACATGACTAAGTACAACTCAGCCATGTGGCTTTCCTCACGATTTTTTCCCTCACCGTTAACAATCGTGATAAATTAACCACACATATCTCTTTAGAAAAGACAAATTGGTGTAGGCCCGACCCGGGATTTGAACACTAGTCGTTTCCACGATAACCGGTGTTCTACCCATTGAGCTATCACGACGACCGGCGAAAATAGAACAGTCAATCTTTATTACCTCTATACTAAATACAAATGGACATTTGCTTACCATTACTCTAATACATGTGTTGTTTTTGTTTATTTTCACTAGGGCTGTCCCCCTGTTCCTATATTCGTTATCCCGGTGCGTTCCGATATTCATTCGCTCCCGCAGTTCTCGCGACTAGGGGCTACCGTGCACCCGTCTCTCGCATTTTGGCGGCAAAACAAAACTTAGTACGGAGTTTCCGATTTTTGGAATATGGATTGCGTTTGGTTTTTGCTGCGGATGAGTTAACATGGTATGTTTAGTGTTAGATTTTTATTTGGGAAAAGTTAGATTATATAGTTTTTTTGTTTTAAGTGAGATATTTTAAGGGTTGTAAGTTTTAACGTCACAAGGAAACCAATAAATATAATTTTGAATTTCAGTATGAGCTGATTTTTTAAAAGATATTTAAAAATAGAGATTTTAACTGCATAATATTAAAAGGCCATAAAGGACAAAATATATCGTAAGTTATCATAAGTTTCATTTCGTTGAAAGCATTTTATCGTTTACGCCAAAGGTTTTGAGATTCATAGCTAGATAATAAAATTATATTTCTCATATAACTATCGTGAAACATGCGAATTTAAAAGTTCAAGTCTCGAACTAAGTTAGCAACTTTGTAATAAGAATTGCGGTTGGCTTTCAAACAACTGTCAGTGCTCATAATAATTATACTGCAAAAATATTGCGAGACGTGTAACTTCGCAGAAACTTATGAATTAGTTAATTTAAACACATATATTTTACCATGTCATCAATGGCTTCATGTCTCAAATACACATTGACACCCACAAAATTTATTTCGTACATACATACATATACTCACCGCCGTAAATCCCAAAAAGGGGTACCCAGAGCTTCAGAGCTAGAAACCTCTCAGCCGCATTTGGAAGTTAATAGGGGAGACGATGGAAAAAATAAAGTATCGTTGGTGATGGGTCTCCAACCGCATCGCCCAAAAACCACTTAAAAAGCCCCACACCCTTAGTCGCCTCTTATGACACCCTCGGGTAGAAAGGGGTAGTGATATTCTAAGCCGGCACTACACGGCTAATTTATTTCGTGCTCAATAATATTACAGTTTGTTAGAATACTAAAGGTTGAAAAAATATATGATTGGCCATCGTCGGCTTCGGAAGCTGAGAATCTGTTCGTCAAAGCGTGGTTGATTTTGGCCAAACTATATGTACTAGTAGAACGGCACATTATTTTTCAATTATACATACATACATAGTTATACACGCGCCAATAGTTCTTATTGGGGCAGGCAGAGATAATTCAATCGCTACTTTGACCAAGATTTTATCTATCACTGCTCACCCATTATAGAATTTTGCGTAATGCTATACAGCCTGTAACACGTCAGAAAAGTGTTGCTTTGTGATTGTGAAATCATTTATATGATCAATTCTTCATTTTCGAAGATTTACGCCCGATTTTTGAAATAAGTATTCCAGCTGAGAACAACTTAAGTATCGCATAATTTAAATCTTTTTGTTCATGAAAACCTCATGTGGGGATTATTACTAATAAATAAAGAATACATAAAGGAAAGAAAAATTTCGACACAGACGGGAATCGAACCCACGACCTCGGGTATATGCCCTCGTTCAATTCCCGCATGTGTCGAAATTTTTCTTTCCTTTATTTATTAACTTAAGTATCGTTCTGTCGCATTGAAATCTTAACAACTGAATTAGACAAAACAATACTTAAGTCGTTCTCAGCTTGAATACTCAATTCAGAAATCGGGCGTTAACCACACAAACAAGTTACAAACTTTACCTCGTTATAAAATTAGTACATTTATACGGACATCGCAAATATTACTCAGATATACGACCGATTTCTGAATTGAGTATTCCAGCTGAAAACAACTTAAGTATCGTTCTGTCGCATTGAAATCTTAACAACTGAATTAGACAAAACAATACTTAAGTCGTTCTCAGCTTGTAGTAGTAATAGCAAATAGTAATTCTAAAAGTAAGTTAAATTTAATGAATTACTGTATGGAATACTTACTCAACGGTACATTGCATATCCCAGCCATCAGCATCCAATTATATTTTATTTAAGTATTTTTTTATGTAGCCTTTATTATAGTGTCCCACTGCTGGGCAAAGGCCTACTCCTGTTGAGTCTACACGTCCCGGCTCTGTGCCACCTCCGGCCAATCCGGCAAAAACTTATCTAGATCGTCCCGCCACCTCCGCCGAGGCCTGCCCCTACGCCGTTAACCGTCTTGTGGCACACTTAGGTTTAGGTATACGAATAACAAATAAGTGATTACTTTATTTCATGAGGGAAAATTAATCCATCTCCCCTAGTCAGTCGGAAATTCAATACCTTATTCATATGAACCGTTAAAAAGTAATCACTCATCGAAGTAGATTTAAAATTCAAACGTTAGTAAGGTACCATTCCAAAAGGATTAAAAGGGTCCCTCTTTCTACTTCTAATATTTTTCCATCTTCATGCGTCTGTCAATCTGTCAACAGTGCGTATGCCATGAAGCGTGAAAGACAATGGAATTATTTACAGCCTTTTTTTATAGTAGCTAAAAAAAATGTTTAAGGGTACTAAGGGCACACGTGAGTTGTTGCAATTTTTATGGCATAGTTCATATAGCTTTTGGTTATATCAGTATAGTATAGTTCATTCAGAGCGCGTGTTGAGAGTTTGAGTCATATAATTTCATTATCAATAAAATTTCTTTTTTTCTTCTAAATCTGATTACTGTGCAATGAAAATTAATTTATTATATTCTATCACTCTAGCCATTTTTTGATAAGACATTTATTCAAAACTTGTATCAAGTATTATTGATTCCTGAAAGTGTTTGAAAGAAATAAGATTAACAATAAACAATTTTTTGCTGTTATTTTATAATAAAAAATACGCACTTATACCAAAGCGTAATAGATTTTGCTAGTCCAATTTTATAAGTAAATTGAGAACCCCTCAATGTCATACCTAGTCCCTATATATGTCATAGTCTTGATTTGGTCTATATATTATTTTTTCTATAATGTTTTTAAATAGACATAAGTCATATTCTTATTTGGGTATAAAATTCACATTAGAATATCAATCAGATTTTCCCAACCATTCTTACTAACCAAGAATCATTCGAAAACAATCCCGATCTCAAAACTGCACTAGAAAAAAATAGTGATTGCAGCCATTCATATTAGTCGTCGAAGGGTCGTAAGCCCACTTTACCTTCTGCAGACCGATGCAACGCTAATAATAATACCACCCTCTTAGTGCAACCCCCGCCTGTACGTCTATCATTTGTTAGGTCGGGGATCCCTTGAGTATGACTGTTTAGCTGACAGACTTTTCGCATAGCATGTTTGCTAAAATAATATATTTTAATCTAATTTGCTTTATTCAATAGGACCATTTACTCTCCAAAGACTGAGGCCTATAGAGTTAAGATTATTATTTTAAAAAATATGAATGCACACTGATGAAATGAACTCGAAAAATACTATTGTTAGCTTTTGGTTGTTATTGTATCAGGTTTATATGTTCAATGTATTATAGTTTTGACACCAAGTCACAAAAACTTTAATACCGTATTGATTAATATTGTTATTTTTTATGAATATCTTACTTCAAAAAAATATATAACTTTAAAAATATCAAAAAGTAGTACTTGAGAGTCCATCTGTTTCAAAAATAGTAAGCAAAGTCAGTAAGCTGAGTAGTTAATCCCCTTGAAAATTTATTACGTATTTATATTCCATCATGTGTGCACGGCGTTGATGGGGTGGCTCTACTTAGCTCTTTATCATCACGACTTGTTGATCTTATACCTAGTGGAAACTTAGAATTGGGGATTGTGACTCGAAGAAAATTAATTATATTTGGACATACATATATACTCACGGCTATATTTCCCTAGACGCGGTAATCAAAGCTAAGGAATTATAAATTCCTCAGCCACTTTTGGAAATTGAGTGGGGAAAAGATAGTAAGAATAAAGGTTTTTGGTGATGGGTCTCCAACCGCATCGCCCAACAACCCTTTAAAGGCCCCAATACCGTTAGTTGTCTCTTACGTACACCCACCGGAAGAAATGGGGTAGTGCTATTCTAAGCCGACACTACACAGCATCAGTACACTGTATTTTTATTACATTGCCAAAATAAATAATTATTAAATCCTAAAATCGAGTGAAAACAAAAACGCATCAATAATATGTTAGGATGTTTCATAAAGTAAAAAATAACATAAAACATAAACGTTCACGCCGAATATCCCCGAAGGGGTTGGCAGAGGTACTAATACTTCTGAACATCACGTGATTTTGTCACCTGGTCTTCAGAGTACCCACGTTTTGCATGGACAGTGTACTCACGTGATAGGGGGCAGGCCTATCGCCGTTTTGTACGAATACACTGTCACATGACTAAGTACAACTCAGCCATGTGGGTTTCCTCACGATGTTTTCCCTCACCGTTAACAACCATGATAAATTAACCACACATATGTCTTTAGAAAAGACAAATTGGTGTAGGCCCGACCACGATGCACGATAACCGAGTGTTCTACCCACTGGGCTATCACTGTTGCTAAAGTATTTACGTGATTAATAGATTTGCATTTCTTTGTACTATTTAGAACTGTTAACTAATTTTCTTCGTTATTAAAAAATATATAAGGCATCATATTTAATGTATGCTTACATTAAATTTAATTAATCCATTGTTGAGCAGCCGTGATAGCCTAGTGGGTAGAACACTCGGTTATCGTGCAAACGACTAGTGTTCAAATCCTGGGTCGGGCCTACACCAATTTGTCTTTTGTAAAGACATATGTGTGGTTAATTTATCATGGTTGTTAACGGTGAGGGAAAACATCGTGAGGAAACCCACATGGCTGAGTTGTACTTAGTCATGTGACAGTGCATTCGTACAAAACGGCGATGGGCCTGCCCCCTATCACGCGAGTTCACTGCACTGTCCATACAAAACGTGGGTACTCTGAACACCAGGTGACAAAGTCACGTGATGTTCAGAAGTATTAGTACCTCTGCCAACCCCTTCGGGGATATTCGGCGTGAACGTTTATGATTATGAGTTATTGTTCTTATAATTTTATTTTATTGCTATTCGGTTACTCTTTTGTGTATTATTTAGCAATTAATAAATCTAATAAATTATGTTGATAGCAAAATTTTGTGACTATATAATATAGGCTATAGTTTACCGTGTAGTGTCGGCTTAGAATAACACTACCACATTTCCACCCGTGGGTGATCGTAAGAGGCGACTAAGGGTATAGGGGCTTTTTAAGTGATTTTTGGGCGATGTGGTTGGAGACCCGTCACCAAAAACTTTTATTATTATCATCTTTTCCGCAATCAACTTCCAAAAGTGGCTGAGGAATTTACCATTCCAAAGCTCTGGCTACCCCGTTAAGGGATTTATAGCCGTGAGTATATGTATGTATGTAAAATGTAATTATTTGTAAATTTATAGAAAATATATGTAGAAAAATAGCTTTAAAATAAATCAACAAAAAATATGAACCAGATATGAAGAGCAAAAAAAAACAATTAACCCTTCTTTTGTAAGCATTTGAAAAACGAGTGACTGTCGGTAGTTTGACGGTATTTTTTACCCTAACATTTTGAGCTTTTGAAGCCTCCACCCGCCTGATTGGCGCGTTAACACGCTCGCCCGCTCCTCCGACTAGCTGCATTGTCTCGATTTCAATAGTCTTTTGTCTCATACACATACATACATAGGTCACAACTTAACCGATTCGCGATGCACCAAAACCACACTAGCCAACATTTTTATAAGTTCAACATTTTTTTACCCGAATCGTTTCGAGCACGCGATATTCTCATCAAATTATTACAGTTAATTTATGCAATAAACTCCATTTTCCCACAACATGTGTCGTTTGAAGTGGTTTCGACTACGTGCCGGCTCGAATGGCTAATGGCTCGTTTTACAAAGTGCAATCATGATGCGGCAAAGGGTTGATTGAAATGCTCTCAGTTTTTCGGCTAAACCCGGGGGTGGATCCACGAATTAGTTTTATGTTTGTTTAGTTGAAATTTTGTGCGTGTCATTCTGCAGGTTAAATTTATATTGACTTTTAATACGATCTACAATTTATTAATGATAAAACCTTAGGCTTGTCGGTTTTTATACTTATGGAAAGTTGAAATTAATGATTAACAGAAGATTAATGATAGACGTACGAAATGTAACACGTATCATTAACAACAACTTGAAATTCACGTCACATCCAAGCTACACAACATTACCAAAATTAAAGAATGAAATATATTTGTATTCCCTTAAAATGTAACACATTCTTTACATACATACATACATATACTCACGGCTATAAATCCCTAAACAGGGTAGCCAGAGTTTTGTAGTGACAAATTCCTAAGGGCCAGTTTTTTGATCCGTGGTTAACTCAACAATTTGTTAAATATCGTAACTATTAGTTAAATATCAGCAAAATGCATTTTTTGACCCGTGGTTAGAGTAACTAATGTCAAATATCGAACCAAAATGGATTTACGATTTAACTAATGGTTAGTCATTTAACTATAGTCAATGTAACAAATGGTTATATTTTTAACTACGGATCAAAAAACTGGCCCTAAGCGTCGACGACATGATAGTCCAGTGGGTAGAACACCCGCCTGAAAACAGAAGGGCGTGAGTTCAAATCCAGGGTCGGGCCTACACCAATTTGTCTTTTCTAAAGTCATATGTGTGGTTAATTTATCATGGTTGTTAACGGTGAGGGAAAACATCGTGAGGCAACCCACATAACTAAGTCGTACCTACTTGGTCAATGACAGTGTATTCGTACAAAAACGGCGATAGGCCTGCCCCCTATCACGTGAGTACACTGTCCAAGCAAAACGTGGGTACCTTCTCTGGACACTAGATGGCGCTGCCATGTGAGTTCAGAAGTATTGATACCTCTGCCAACCCCTTCGGAAATAAACGGCGTGAACGTTTATTTTATGTTATGTATGTAAATTCCTAAGCCACTTTTGAAAGTTTAGTGTCTAATGATATGAAAAGGTGTTATTAATGAATATTTTTTGGTGACGGGTCTACAACCACATCGCCCAAAAAACACTTAAAAAGCCTTACGATAACCCACGGGTAGAAATAGGTTAGTGTATTGCAAGCCGACACTACCCTTTCTTACACAATATAAATGTAACTAGTGCAACCAAATTTGAGTGATTTGTATGTATTTGATTCATTTCTCGCCAGGTACCACCTATGTATAATTTTGACATTAGAGTAGAGTCCAAATGCGAATAATACAAGGGGATGCATATTAGTAAAAAAAACCTGCCTCAATAACAAAAGCTTCAATATTTGTATTTATGAAAAATTATCCCCCGTTTAAACGTACATACATACATACATATACTCACGGCTATATTTCCCTAGAAGGGGTAGCCAGAGCTAAGGAATTATAAATTCCTCAGCCACTTTTGGAAGTTGAGTGGGGAAAAGATGGTAAAAATAAAGGTTTTTGGTGATGGGTCTCCAACGCATCGCCCAAAAATCCAATAAAAGACCCAATACCCTTAGTCGTCTCTTACGTACACCCACCGGAAGAAATGGGGTAGTGCTATTCTAAGCCGACACAACGCAGCATAGCCGACACTGCGCAGCATTTTATTTATGTATTATAAACGTTACGCTGTATCGTAGTTGTTGAGGAAAAACATCGTGTCGTTAGAAAACACATGGCACACAAATTGTACTAAGTCAATTGTGTCCCAAATTAAAGTTCTGTTATTCTAAACCAACTCCATACAGCTATAATAACTAAAAAACGATTATTATGCCCATAAAACAGCAGCACACAGGTACCACGACAAGTGCGGTAGTAAAGTTATACTGGAACTGTTTTACGACTTAAAGAATCGTGAACGACTGCTTTGTGACCAAACCGCTGTGTAGCGAATCTCCGGCAGAACAAATCAGTTTTACGTAGCCGTCGCGGAGCTATTTCGATGCATCTTTGAGCGAGTCTAGATGTTTAAAAGGAATTCAATTTCATATGAAGAATAGCTGTGTAGTGTCGGCTTAGAATAGCACTACCCCATGTTATCCGGTGGGTGTACGTAAGAGGCGACTAACGGTATTGGGGCTTTTAAGGGATTTTTGGGCGATGAGGATGGAGACCCATCACCAACAACCTTTATTTCACCATCTTTTCCGCACGCAACTTCCAAAGGTGGCTGAGGAATGTCTCATTCCCTAGCTCTGTCTACCCCTTCAAGGGATTTATAGCCGTGAGTATATGAATGTATGTATGCATGTATGACAAATATATGATGGCTGTTTATTGCGTATTGTTGGGTTAGAATAGCACGTACCTTTTTTTACTCACAGGTGTCGTTAGTGGTGACGGTTTCTGTGCTTTCAAAAGATTTGGGCGATGCAGCAGGACTTAGTGCCTAACATTCTTTATTTTATCATCTCTTGCTTACTCAACTTCCAAAAGTAGCTGAGGAATTTACAACTAAATCTAAAGTTAGAACTCCCGCTTTTTGGGATTTAATAATATATTTTCACAATTTTGACATAACAATCACATATTTTATGCTGTGTAGTGGCTTAGAATAGCACTACCCCATTTCTTCCGGTGGGTATACGTAAGAGGCGACTAGCGGTATTGGGGCTTTTAAGTAATTTTTGGGCGATGCGGTTGGAGACCCATCACCAACAACCTTTATTTCACCATCTTTTCCCCACTCAACTTTCCAAAAGTGGCTAAGGAATTTCTAATTCCTTAGCTCTGGCTACCCCTTCTAGGCATTTATAGCCGTGAGTATATGTATGTATGTATGTAAGTATTTTCACAAAAGTTTACTGGATTCAGCATAGAATGGATATGCACCAATTTTAGTGCACAGCGTTTCATTGTCAATACGAAGTCCGCTCGCCGCCTGGCGTTTTATTCTTGCCTTTGCATTATGAATACTGAACAACTATCTCTCACTTCATTTATTATGCTTTGGAGTTCACAGTTTTCTCTCATATTAGTATTAGATTGCTACAGTAGTATAAGATTATAGTTATAACAGTTTAATTACTTATATAGTTTTATAATAAAGCATCAGATTAGTATTAGTAAAGTTAAAGCAATTTAGAAAGTTAAATGAAAAGAAATGTATTTATACATACATACATATACTCACGGCTATATTTCCCTAGAAGGGGTAGCCAGAGCTAAGGAATTATAAATTCCTCAGCCACTTTTGGAAGTTGAGTGGGGAAAAGATGGTAAAAATAAAAGTTTTTGGTGATGGGTCTCCAACCGCATCGCCCAAAAAACCAATAAAAAGCCCCAATACCCTTAGTCGCCTCTTACGACACCCGTGGGTAGAAAGGGGTAGCGACATTCTAAGCCGCCACTACACGGCACACGGTATTTATACAATTTTCATGTAATCCTCGAAAATTGTTGACAGAATGACAGTTACTCGTATGTTAAAAAAGTGAACGTAAAAACGTAGTTTGCTTTTCATATTTCGCCATAAGAGCTATGCGTAAATTTTGATTAGCCGAATGTTGTAATTAAATTGTTCAAACTTTATGTTGTCAAAATACTTTACAGTTTAATAACCGAGTCTTCAAAATAAATATGCCAAAAAATATTAATTAATTATATATTCTTCCACTCTTAAGCTCGCCTTTCCAATCACAATTATAATTGAAACTCGCAGCACAACTCCACAACTTACAACAAATGCACAAGCATGCCTCAAATTAAGAACAAACCACAGATAATATAATACTATACTAGTAGAACAAACGAAGATACTGTACCGCTTTCAATCAAGGAAAGCTCTGCATAGCTAGTACGAGCGACTTTTTCAGTAGATATCGCGTGTTATAAAACAGCCATCTCTTTCGCACTTAATTGGTATCGTCTACTGTCATCTCATACTAACCGATATCATGACGATAAAATAGCGCTCGTGCAGGGCTACTGATGATGAAACCGATGGCAAAGGTGATCGCTCGCAGCTGATAAACAAAGCACGGTATGAACGGCCCACTGTTTACATATTCTAACTCTATATGAAGATAGTGAAAGAATTACCGGGCAGTCACTGAACCGCAGTTACTCTGTGGTCCATTGTAAACAGTTACGGATGTTTTTCTATGGAAAACACTGAGTATGTAGTTCAGTGCAACATTATGAAAGGAATAATGAAATTATTTTTAAATTTGTATTATAAACCGTGATTGCTCAATGGGTAGAACACCGGTTATCGTGCAAACGACTAGTGTTCAAATCCCGGGTCGGGCCTACACCAATTTGTTAATTTATCATGGTTGTTGTTAACGGTGAGGGAAAACATCGTAAGGAAACCCTCATGGCTGAGTTGTACTTGACAGTGTATTCGTACAAAACGGCGATAGGCCTGCCCCCTATCACGTGAGTACACTGTCCATTCAAAACGTAGGTACTCTGAACAACAGGTGACAAAGTCACGTGATGTTCAGAAGTATTAGTACCTCTGCCAACCCCTTCGGGGATATTTGGCGTGAACGTTTATGTTTTATGTTATGTTATTATAAACAAATGATCCCTAATATGAAACTAAATTTTATCTCCATTCATTTTAACCCCTCATTATTTGTAAAGCGCCCATTAAACTACTAGCCACACTTTTTACATAGAAATTAAATTAATATCTCCTCAACTTCAGAGAAATCGGTGCCATGTGCACAAAGAGAGGCCACGTGGCCTAACATCCGAACGAACACACAGACATTTTAATTTTCTAACATAACAGTAGAGAGGGCAGCCCTACCAAATATTCCCTATGTTTACCGAGGGTTGTCAGTAAAACGTACTGCAATGTTTACTTAGCTAATATCGATGTTAGATTTGGTCTTTACTTACCTACGCTCACGACTTTAAACCCTAATAAAGGGTAGGCAGAGTTTTAATGTTCAGAATTACTCAGTAACCTCTAGAATTTCAGTGATGAAAGATTGTAAGCTGTGTAGTGTCGGCTTAGAAAAGCACTACCTCATTTTTCGGTGGGTGTACGTAAGAGGAGACTAACGGTATTGGGGCTTTAGAGGGATTTTTGGGCGATACGATTGGAGACCCATCACGAACAACCTTTATTTCACTATCTTTTCCCCACGCAATTTCCTTTGTTATTCTAATACCTTAGCCCTCGCTACCCCTTCTAGAGATTTATAGCCTTGAGTATATGTATGTATCTAAAGATTGTAAATAAATTAGTGTCTAGACAGAACGCCTAACAATATCCAAGAGCAAAATCCCTTGTCGCTTATTACGACACCCGCGGGATTAAGTGGGTTAATACAGTTCTAAGTTGACACTACACAACTAGCATACATACATATATATATGGTTGTAAATCTCAAAAAAGATTAGCAAATGTTTCAAAGTAACAAAAAAAAAGTCTTTTTGGAAGTTGAGAGTGGAAAAGATTGTTAACTTTCAAAATTCTCCAATACTCTAAGCTGCGTCTTACGCCACCCGTGGAAAGAAATGGGTTCGTGCTATTTCAAACCAACACAACATAGCTATAAAAATAACATACATTCCCCATGTTTACTGAAGGCTGTCAATAACGCACTGCACTGTTTACTAAGCTATACCGACGTCAGATTTGTCTGAGCTTTCAAATTTTTGTCGAAACATGAAACGGTTGGCTGGATCCGCTTTTGTGATGTTGAAATGCATCAATCAGCTCAAAGGGCTGTATTTGCATTGAACTTTTGATTAACTGATTGGGGTTTTGAGTGAAAAGTTTAGATTGTTGCAGGTCGATAGAGAATGTGCATAAATGTAGGCATCTGATATATGAAGAATAAAAGAGTATTAATAAAAAAGATAGCTTTATTTTAATGAAGCTTGAGAGTGTGTGAATGAATAAATTTAATAATTTTGACGTTCAAAAAATTATAGTTTTTAACTTAATTCTGAAAAATAAACTTTTTAACGTTTTTTTTTACTTTGTGAGTCCCGTCAGTATCCTACATAGTGGCAATTTATAGTCTCTACTTAACCCAATCGGAACTAACGGCGTGAGTTTTATCTATAAGCAGACCAAAGAAAGAACATTAGCTGTGTAATGTCGGCTTGGAATATAACTAATCCATCCCTTCTCATACATGTCATATGTCAAATAAGATTGCGTTATTTTTTAGTACCGGTTGAGCAATGAAGCTGGACATTTATTACCGACCATACTTTATTTAAAAATGGTTTTCCCTCAAAGTGTGGAGGATAAAAAAGCATGTATGAAAAGATTGATGGATGGAAACGAAGCTAGAGAGGTTTGTCAGGATCGTACGGAGTTGCGATCGATACTCTCTGCCTACCCCAATTTGAACTAATGGCGGTAGCATATGTTGTTATGTTATGTTTAGCTCATCCTCCTAAATTCCAAAAGCATTTTTTTTAATTCTAAACCTCTAGCTACCAAATCATGAGATCTATAGCCGTAAGTATAGGAAGGTAGATAAGTTTAACGAGAAAACGGTTCAATTGAAATGCCTTCTGAGCTAGATTGAATTCAATTCCATTGAAAATATCCAGCGAAATGAATTTGTCAGATTAGTTCTCGATCATTCTGAGTTCAGCGAATCAATTAGAATGTGACTCCAATACAGTCCCACTAGACTAGTGCAGAAAGTTTTTTACAATATATTAAATAAACATGTTATTTAGGCTGGGAAGTATCGGTTCAAATAAATAAATATATACTGACATATTATACACAGATCCAGTTAGCCCCAAACTAACTAAGACTTGTAATATGGGATATTAAACTAACCCAACGATAGATTTAATATTATAAAATTCACATATAAATAACATCCAAGACTAAGAAACAATTATTTATGCTCGTTATATAAATGTTGCTCTCAGCGGGGATCGAACCCGCAACCCCCGGACAGAGAAGCTAGTCACCTATCCACTGGGCCACGGCTATCAATATAAACATATTATTATATACAACAATATACAAAAAAAGAATAAAAAAACATGTATGGAAAGATCGACGGATGTGAATGAAGCTAGAGAGGTTTGCCAGGATCGTACAAAGTGACAATCGACAGTCTCTGTCTACACCGATGAGAAATGATGGCTTGAGTATTTGTACGTATGTATGTAAGTGTATGAGGTATTGCTTATTTGAAAGGGGAACTATATTTTCTATCACCAAAGTTTATATTTGTCATCAAGTTGTATCACCTAATAAATAGATCTATCGCCACGAAATATTTTCGTTCTCAGATAAACAAAAAATGTTCCCAGGTATGAATTATCAAATTAATGTTAATATATGTGTAAAATAAGAGATCGATAACCAATAAAATTATATTGCATTTCATGAATATAAACTTCGTTCTTATAATAACAGTTTTGTTACTTAAATAATAGCTCTGTGCTCAGAATGGTAGATCTGTCACCAAATAAATCGATTATATTATCAATCCCTGACTGCGACTCCTTTCTATTTGATATTTTGTCACCAACACAGTAGTAACATTTTATTTCGTTCAGATATTAAATTAATAGTATTGGTTACCAATTTAATACATCAATTTATAATTTTAATGAAAAAAATATCAAAGGGGCGGAGACAAATTGGCGCGCTTTAAAAATTAGGTAAGGCAAACAAAATACAAAACTTTGAAAATACATGGACTGATTTTGATGAATACAAAGTCCAATGGTTCAGCAAATGGAGAGTGGATCTACCGCACAATATTGATTGGATGCATGGGAAATGCAACTGCCCTGCGTTTTACAAGAAATATATGTGCAAACATATTATCGGATTAGCCATACGCTTAAAGCTGGCCAACCCCCCACCAGAAGCAAAAAATGTGCTTATCGGCCAGAAAAGAAAAAGGGGGCGCCCTTCGAAATCCAAACCAGCGCTGATTATTCAGTGATTATTGTTTTTTAACAATAAATATTGATTATTAACTTTAATTAAGTGTTTTATCTACTATTCTGCTAGCCATAAGCCAGCTATTTTAAACCAGCGCTGATTGTTCAGTGGTAATTATTTTAAACAATAAATATTGATTATTTTGACTTGCAAAAAAAAATATTTAAATATAATTTATACTACCAGTGTCACACACAACCCTAACTTTTTATTTGCACTTAATGCAATTTTCTAGTAACATAATATGATTTATTGGTGATCTCTTTAAATTAGTTTGCTTAAATACTTATTAGGACACACCTATTATAATACATACAAAAACATTTATTTGGTACTAGACCTTATATCTCAGGATTTTAGGTGATTTATTGTGGAACTGATTTTGCATTGTTTGGTGTCTACATTTTGGTGACAGATCTACTATTTTGAGGACAAACCCTATTATTTAAGAAACACAAAACTAATTAAATTGGTGATAGCTTAAATGATACCCATTTGAAAGCATGTTTAACACTGCTTTGGGGTATTTAGCCGCCGTTATTGAATATTATATTATATTTATTAGTACCTCTGCCAACCCCTTCGGGGATATTCGGCGTGAACGTTTATGTTATGTTATGTTATGTTATTGAATACTCAGAATTTTATTCCCAGCAAATAAAGTTTAACATTTTACTTTTTTAACTTTTAATAATGGCACTTCGCTAATCTTTTAAATTAAAATTGAGGGTTTAAGCGTTGTCACGCCGAGTATGGAATATTCATTACCGTGAAGGCTTTTACGTGCCTAGTATAATTTAGAATTGGATAAGTTAGTCGTTAGTTTTTATTTAACGTATTCAACGTATGGCTTGTTTTAAATAAGTCACATAACACAATTTTTTGCTATTCTACTATTAAGTTTAGCTTAGATTGGGGTGGTCCCAATTTAGTTAATTATAATATTTATTAATGTCAAATATATTTGAAATAAAGTTAAGTATTTCCTCAGATGTCTAAAATATAAATTGTTATTATTAATTTATATCAATAATTTAGAGATTTCCATCCTTTCCAGGCACTATGCCGACTATGCCGTAGGTAGTTAAGATAAGCTTACTGATCCATTGTTTTATAGTCATATTCCACAAAGTAAGAGCTCTTTTCGGGGAACCATTAATAGTTATTACTCCAAAATCTTTTTCACATTTCTTCAAACGCAATTGATTGTATATTATTAAATCAAATTAATGTGTTCATAAAACTTATATAAATAAGAGCAGTGATCAGATGGTGAGCTTAATCAGGCTAATTAAATCACCTTGTGTAAACATTTAGATTCATAACATACATGCTTTAACATATGGCTCGGAGCATGTTAGGGCCGGCGCTCATTGCCGGCATGGCATGGCAAAGGATTTCGGTACAGATACAGCATTTTTAATCTTATTGCCATGCATATAGAATTCATTTTGACACAACGATGCCGAGGGAGGCCGCGGTAGGACAGAACGTCGGCATCGTTGTGTCAAAATGAAGTAAAATGAATTCTATACTCATGGTAATAAGATTAAAAATGCTATATCTGTACCGAAATCCTTTGCCATGCCATGCCATGCCATGCCGGCAGTCAGCGCTGGCCCTTAATTTACTTTACTAAAATTGCAACTGAGAGAGTTTATCTTAATCATAACTACCTAAAATAACGGTTTTGAAAAAAGGTTGATGAGTCGATTTTGCTATTGTTCCAACTCAAACGTTCACGCCTATGCCCCAAAGGTGTTGGCAGAGCCGCAAATTGCTTGGGCAGAGTATTCATGTGATAGAGGCAGGTCTATCACCGCTTAGTATACAAACACTGTCATATGACTAAGTACAACTGGACCAGCTATAGCCATTTGGGTTTACTTGATAATTTTCTGGCACCATACCAGGATTAAGGGCTGTTTTACTTAACGAAAAGGAAAAAGGGTTGATGTTACAAAAACAGGAAAATGTAACCACCCTTTTCTGATTATTAAAGAGCACGAAATGTTATTTCTTCTTATCAGGCAGCCACTCTGAAGCCAGTACAAAAATATCACAAATATATATTTGCCAAGATAACAACTCTAGCTGTAGCTGTGTAGTGTGGGCTTAGAATAGCACAACCCCATTTCTTCCAGAGTGGGTGTACGTAAGGGGCGACCAACGGTATTGAGGCTTTTTAGGTATTTTTGGGCGATGCTGTTGGAGACCCATCACCAACAATCTTTATTTCACCATCTGTGCCCCACGCAACTTCCAAAAGTGGCTGAGGAATTTCTAATTACTTAGGTCTGGCTACTTCTTCAAGGGATTTATAGCCGTGTATGTATGTATAACAACTGTGATAGCCCAGTTCAAATTTCAAGTCGGGCCAAATTTTTTAATTTTTTTTTCTATAGTCGTATTTGCCGTGTAGTATCGGCTTAGAATAACACTACCCATTTCTACCCGTGGGTGATCGTAAGAGGCGACTAAGGGTATAGGGGCTTATTAAGTAATTTTTGGGCGATGTGGTTGGAGACCTGTCACCAAAAACATTTATTATTACCATCTTTTCCCCAATCAACTTCCAAAAGTGGCTAAGGAATTTCTCATTCCAAAGCTCTGGCTACCCCGTTAAGGGATTTATAGCCGTGAGTATATGTATGTATGTATGTTTTCTATAGTCATGTGTGTTGTTTATTTATCGTGCTTGTGAACGGTGAGGGAAAACATCGTGAGGAAAGAGACGTAACTAAGATTTACTTAGTCGCGGGAATCTAGGTCTCATCTTCTGAAAAGTATAACTTATTTTAGGATAATAAAGGGGAAACTTGTATATGCCGTGTAGTGTCGGCTTAGAATATCACTACCCCGTTTCTACCGATGGGTGTACGTAAGAGGCGACTAACGGTATTGGGGCTTTTAAGGGATTTTTGGGCGATGCGGTTGGAGACCCATCACCAGCAACCTTTATTTTTACCATCTTTTCCCCACTCACATTTCCAAAAGTGGCTGAGGAATTTCTAATTCCTTAGCTCTGGCTACCCCTTCTAGGGATTTACAGCCGTGAGTATATGTATGTATGTATGTAAACTTGTATATGCTCGTTTTTATAGAGTCTTAAGCTATTGACGTCTCACAATCACAAGGAGCCCACATAGCTGCACTCCGGTTCTAATCAGAAAGACACGACGCAAGTCATCGTACTGTGCCTCATACAACAGCCTAGAAACATGGAGATGACAATTTTTGAGGTCGAAATACAGCATTCGTATTGTTCTAAAGAAAATATTCCTGTCCTTTTCGTCTATTGTTCTGTAGTATTTGAAGTAGAACCTTGTTACAACCGTGATAGTTCAGTGAGTAGAAAACAGCTTATCGTGCAGACGATTAGGGTTCAATTCCCGGGTCGGACCTACACCGATTGGTCTTTTCTGTCATATGTGTGGTTAATTTGAGGGAAAACAACGTGAGGAAACCCACATGGCTAAGTTGTAGTTTGTCATGTGACAGTGTATTCGTACAAAACATCGATAGGCCTGCCTCCTATCTCGTGAGTACACAGTCCAAGCATAACGTGCTTCCTCCGAACACCAGGTGACAATGTCACGTGATGTTCAGAAGTACAAGTACCTCTGCCAACCCCTTCGGAGATATACGTCGTGAACGTTTGAGTTGACATCTACTACTATACTATGGGTAAAAATACTGTTGAATAGCATAATTGTTAACCGGAATTGCAGTTTTAATGTCATATTAAAATTTAATAATATGAAGAGTATAAACTTATTCATACTCTTCAACAAAAGGTTATTGTGTTGAGAAAATGATAAGAAATGTAAACACTCCATTGTGTTGTTTGACAAAGAATTGTAAAGTAACTTTCGCTAAGGGTTCAGATAGAAGGTCATATTTTGAAGGAAGTACAGTGGAGCTCATATTAGTTTTAGAATAACTAAAGTTTACTCCTCATAGGATGAAACCAGTTGAGAGTAATGCAAGTGTTCGAACAAACCCTTATTACTATTATAAGAAAATAATACGAGGTGATTCAAGTGGCTGTCGGTCGATCGATCAGTTATGGTACTTTATTTTCACTACATTCTCCTATTCTCACTAACCCAACAAACTTGCAAATGTGGTTGAGGGTTATTTGAAACACTGACACTCTTTTCTGAGATTTATAGCCGTGCGTGATTATTTATGTATGCAATTATCTATACTTATAATAAATCTGTAGAGAGGTCAATTCTGTACATGAAATATATTTTCAAAATAACTATCAGGGGGTGATTAGGGATCGATACTGATGCCAAAAATGCAATCACTAAAATTTTTGTCTGTCTGTCTGTCGGTTTGTATGTTCCTTATGGAAACAAAAACTACTCGATGGATTTTAACGAAATTTGGCACAATTATGCTTCATACTCCTGGGCAGGTTATATATTTATATATAACCTGCCCAGGAGTATGAAGAATTAGTTATATATAACGAAGTCAATAAAAAAGGAGGGTATAACCCATGTATAACCTATTTGAATAGTAGTCTAAAGCCTCTTTTGCGGTGCCATGACTGCCTATGTATACAAATTTTACCGTACATTGATTCTGATTCAAACTTTATTTTACACAAACCATTATTGACTTAATTACCAACATTCCTAATTTTAGACTGCAACTCAGAACTGCCATCAATATAATGTCATCAGCATAGCTAGTACGAGCGACCTTTTAACTAGATATAGCGTGGTATAAAACAGCCATCAATTTCGTAAAAACTTAGTATTGTATACTGTCATCTCATTCTAACTGATACCTTGACGATAAAATAGCGCTCGTGCTAGGCCTCCAGAAGGGCAAGCAAGAGCCGTGTTTTAACTAGTTATCGCGTGGGATAAAGCAGCCATCTCTTACGCACTTACTTAGTATCGTATACTGCCATCTCATTCTAACCGTTATCGTGTCGATAAAATAGCGCTCGTGCTAGACCTCCAGGTTGTACTTGCATTCTGGGAACTCAGCAACATAAACATAATTCTTAGCAATAATTACGAACATAATCAAATTGTTTTCTTAGTAGAGGCAGGCCTTACATGCTTGAGTGATCAATAAAATTCATCTGATTTCATTCATAACGAAATTAGTTTAATTGAACGTGCATTCAAACTATTCTATACAGTTTTAAATAGAAAACTGTTTATTACATGAATGAGTCAAACGTTTGATTCTTTTAAAAGCTATGTAAGCGTTGGATTAGTGTTTTTTAGCCGATGTAGCTGTGACCCATCATCAAACATTCTTTATTTTACAATATTATCTTTACTTCACTTGCTAAAGTGGCCGAGGAATATTCAGTTATTGCAGCACAAGGACTTTTTTCAAATAAGTTTAGGACAAGGAATTTGGCAAAGTAAATATTTGCTTACATAGATTAAAAAACGTTTTTATTAGTACGTCTATGATTTGCTTAATTTAGGTGCTATATTATTGAGTTTTTTTTGTATCAGACATATTAGTTATTAGCCTATGATCATGGCAATATAAATGATTTTTCCTATAAGCGAAACATATTTTTAATGCATCAAACGTTTATTTAGTAGCGCCTTATGAATAGTTGAATTTTGCAGACTGACTTTTCAGATTGACTGTACAACGATTGGAATCAGTTTCAGGAAGATTGCCTCCCGCTTTTCTGAGGAGTACTTTTCAAAATGGATTTGAATTTCAGATCTTTGACTTTGTGGTGTATGCATAAAATATTAGCGCTTAAACGAATTTCTTTTGTCCTTTTTTACCCAGTATGTTTCATAATTTGTATGAATAAATAACTTATATAAGTTGCCGTGTAGTGCCGGCTTAGAATGTCTCTACCCCTTTCTACCCACGGGTGTCGTAAGAGGCATCTAAAGGTACGGGGCTTTTAGAATGGTTTTTGGGCGATGCGGTTGGAGACTCATCACGTGCGACCTGATACTTTTTTATACCGCCTTGTCACCTATGAACTTGCAATAGTGGCTTAGAAGCATCTAGTTCTAAAGCCCTGGCTACACCTTTTTGGGATTTATGGTGTGAGTATATGTAAGTTTGTTAGTATAAAAAAATTGAGTTTAAAATTATATGTCTACGTAACATTCAGAATTTATTTTTATTTACATGGCATTATTCTTAATGCTTATTTACTAGCATTTTTTTAATTTCATTTAGGAGTAAATTATCACAAAATGAATCTTTTATATTTATTTGGTACAGACATGTGATAAGCAATTTTAGATTGCATGGTCATGATAATGAAGACAGTTTTGTGTCATTTTTAATGACTAAACACAGAAATAATAATATATTGTCTGTCCATATGCGCTATCGTTGAATAATACGATTTTATAGTTATTTGTCTCTCATAAAGCAATTGTTTGAGTAGAAAACGTCAATAGATGTTCACTAGTACCTCTGCACCGCGTTTGGAGATCTAGTTTGAGTTTGAAAATTTGAGTAAAAAAAATAGCTTGCAGGATTTTACTCAGTTAAAAATAAAATTGTGTTGGTTGTGTAGTGTCGGCTTAGAATAACACTACCCCATTTCTTCCTGAAGGGGTTCGGTAAAGGCGGTTGTAATTGGGGCATTTTGCAGTCAAGGAATGGGGGCAAAATCCTTATATTTTACAATCTTTTCCCCACTCAATTTCCAAAAGTTGCTGAATGAATGTCTTATTCTGAAGCTATCGCTTTCTCTTTTAGAGATTTATAGCCGTAAGTATATGTATGTATATATAAAACCTTAGGCAAGTGTCACACACCGAAAGACAATCCCTTGTTCTACAAGAACATAGCATGAAGTAGCTGTACATCAAGTGTAGAGAGCCATTGTAAGATAGCGAGGTGAATCTCGCTCTAGGTTGTGTTTCCATTTTGAATACCTTCGTCATAGCTCCGAGCTATAAACCCTTCGTTGACGTAGGTCTGAGCTCTTCAACACTTTATCTGCCGTCTGAAATTGTACTGAAGTCCTTCTGAAAACAATACAACTACAGGCAGTAAAAACTCTGCTGTTTTTCTTTAAATTTAACGATTCAAGGATTATTAGTTTAATAGTTCAATGTGTATGTATTTAATTATGATTATTATATTATTATTATTTGTAATATCGACTTAGAATAGCACTATCCATATTTTCTGCGCGTCTATAGTGGTTGTTTCTTATTGGGGCTCATTCATTGATTCCTGGGCGATGCGCTTTGAGACCCAACTCTAAAGTGTATTTCAATAATTTCCCCTCTCTACTTCCGAAAGTGTATGAATCTATGTCTGAAGCTCTGATTTCCCCTTTTTGGCATTTATTAACGTACATACATACATACATATACTCACGGCTATAAATCCCTTAACGGGGTAGCCAGAGCTTTAGAATGAAAAATTCCTCAGCCACTTTTGGAAGTTGATTGTGGAAAAGATGGTAATAATAAATGTTTTTGGTGACGGGTCTCCAACCACATCGCCCAAAAATCACTTAAAAAGCCTCTATACCCTTAGTCGCCTTATGATCACCCACGGGTAGAAATGGGGTAGTGTTTTTCTAAGCCAACACTACACGGCGAATTATTAACGTTATTAACTACTAGTGGATCGTCCCAGCTTCGCACGGGTAGCGTTGTTTTTCAAATATCTGAGGTTTCTTTCTTTATTAACTGCTCAAGCATTGTGAAATTCAGCGCAATGTTTTCAATTTATTAAATTTATAGCACTCCCTAAACAGTGTAGTTTGGTGATTTTGAATGCGCTTTAATGAATGGTTCAGTATTTCCGTTTAATAGCAAATTTTGGAATAAAACGCTATGAAGTATTTATAACAATCTAAAAAATAAATCATTACGTGTTGTAGGATGCAACTACTGGCGCCATCTAGTATGTTATATGTAAATTAGTAACGATTCGGTTTTGGTCACGGGCGCGATGGCTTATTTTAAGTATAATTTCGGTGTTTCTCTACCGATTTCTATGATTCTTTTTTTATTGAATAGGTAATAATGTTACCTTTTTTAAATTAGGGATGAGTGAGAGGTTTACAAACGTAAGAGTAAACAAATATAATCAGAATGTTCCGAACTGCTAAGCTATCAGGAATTACACGTGTTATTGTGAGTCAACCGTAAAAGATAGACATAAACTGTTGAGGACTTTTTTTTAGATAATTTTATGAAGAATATTTCCGTCATATATAATTTCTATGTAAGTTTAACCATTAAGGCTGCACACGCGACAGAAGCTTAAAAAATGTAGTAACTTCCCCCGTTTTCCCAAAATTCCCCAAATTTCCCCTTTACTACTCTGCTGGAAAGTATACAAAAACCTGCGCAGGAGTATGGAGAATAATTGTACCAAGTTTCGTTAAAATCCGTCGAGTAGTTTTTGTTTCCATAAGGAACATACAAACCGACAGACAGACAGACAGACAGACAGACAGACAGACAGACAGACAGACAGACAAAAATTTTACTGATTGCATTTTTGGCATCAGTGTCGATCCCTAATCACCACCTGATAGTTATTTTGAAAATATATTTCATGTACAGAATTGACCTTTCTACAGATTTATTATAAGTATAGATTAACGTGAGCATATGATAAAAGTAAACTAGAGGATTTTTATCGTATGTCCAGCAGACGGGTTTCATTTGGCTTATCGTCATCATATGTAACGCAATATGTGACGTTTATAGTGTCTGTGTTAGTTTCTTATATCATTATTTTGTAACAATTGCAGACACGACTTCGAATTTCCGCCACCGAGACTTCAAAAATTTCCAACGCGTTAGTTCAAGAAAGAAAATTGGCTATTGTGACTTTAAAAAATGCATTTTCTGAATAGTGACTGTCTTGTAATTTATTGTTGCACTATGAAAAATCTGATACCATTCCCTCAGCTTATCGAAGTGAGTGGTCTGTTTCAATGGTGCTTTTTCTTTCAGTTCCGGCAGCAGACAATTGGGGGTGGTTCGGGGGTTGGCGGAGAAAGAGGGGGACGTCGTATCCCCACCCCCATGCCGCCCCCCCGGGACAATTCCCACCACCAACTCAGGTGAGATTTCGTCACTAAAACGAGTTAATTTAGTTCATAAGTGATGCAAATTAATTATGTGCATAGAATTATTTGGTGTTAGTCGAGTTATGAAATTAAGATCTGAACTTGAGTTAGTTTTCTCAAAAGTGAGTATTTTAAATGTGCTTTGTTAGAGAAGTTCAGTTTTATGAAAATTTTGGAGTTTGAAGGAAATATTATCTTTGTGCTGTATATTGTCGGCATAGAATAGTACTTACCCATTTTTTCCTGTGGTGGTGGTAAGAGACGACACACTTTAGGTTAGAATCTTTTCCCCACTAAAGTTGCAAGCCGTGAGTATATGTACGGTATGTATGATTGTACTCTCCTCTCTTTGTTTAATTTTTCAAGTGTTTATTTGATTTATAATAAGTAAGGAAGAGTCCACATTAGCTGTAATTATAATGGAACAAAAGTTTTAAGAATCTCAATCGGCTTACCGAAATCCGCACAAGATGTTAATGCCTTATTATTATTATTATTAATCTTTATTAATATAAATGGTTACATTTAATTATAACAAAGCCCTGCAAAACTGTTTTACAGTTTGTCTGCAGGTAGAGTCTCTTTTAATAAATTTTTATTTAGTTACATCTATGGTAGTGAGTTAAGAAAATATTTTTTTTAATTTGTTTTTAAATTTTTGTCTATTAGACTCGAGGCGGATGTCCTCGGGCAGACTGTTGATCAAGTACGGTAATCGCTTTTTAAGCGTCCTGTCCCCGTAGTAATTATTTACTCTGGGTACCTCCAGCCTGCCCGCCGACACCGACCTCGTGCCATAGCTATGACTCAGTTTCGTGATATTCTGCTCTTGACTGTCGTGGTTGTTAATTAATAAGAGGTATTTATGTTTCAGGCTGACAGGCAGAATTTTACATATTTTAAAAAGTTTATAGTAGTTACCATTACATTTATTTTTAGTTTTATGATTAACAAGAAGTTTTAAAAATCTAATCTGAAGTGATTCAAGTTTATCTATATATGATTTAAAAGTAAGGCCGTAACTGTCAAGAGCATAACTCAGGATTGAGTCAACTAGCGAGAAATACAAACATTTAAGTGTGCTTGTTGGAACCTTAAAACTTAAATGGTAGAATTTACCCAATAAAATTCTAAGCTTATTACATATATAATCAATGTGTTGAGACCATGAGAAGCTAACATCTACTTTTAAACCTAGGTACGTTATACAGTCTACTCTCTCTATAGGTACACACTGACAGCTGACTAGATTTCTATGTAGACATAAGAAACTATGTGTGAACATAGAAGGTGGTTGTTCAGAAATAGTTAAGTATGGCGAATGTATTACAATAAATTTAGTCTTATCAGAAGATAAGTTGTAGATATTTTAATGGTTTTATGGATTAAAGTGGCCCTTCTTGAAACACGGTCATATATAAATTAAGTTTCCAATAACTCTAGAAGTGATGGAGAACAACCAGGTAGGTCACTTGAAAATGGTGATCTTCGTGAATTTAATGTCGAAGGTAGTGTTATAAAAACAAAGACAAGACAAAACGTTAGTAAAACTGATTTACTGTACTGAATTTTTTGAGATGATACATTTTCGTGCATGCATCCGGCATACATAGATATGTATGCCGGATGCATGCACGAAAATGTATCATCTCAAAAAATTCAGTACAGTAAATCAGTTTTACTAACGTTTTGTCTTGTCTTATTTGTATGATTTCATTTAATCTTTGTATTTTGTTATCGTAGCCTTATATTATAGTGACATATGATCCTTAAGTCGATCGTGCCAACTCAGCATGGTTGTATTGACTGAATGTTCACCCTTTTGTAACTTTAATATCATAAGCATACAGAGGTACACCATAATGTCTAATTGATGTAAAAATGGTCCGTCAATAGTGATTTTGTACATTTATAGTAAGCTAGTTGAGACTATATATTATATATTCAGATTATAAAGATTTATAATCATAAGTTTTTATTCCGTCAAAAATACTCGCATCTGAATTAAATGTTCAATTTTTAAAAAAATATAAAAAAATTGAGTAAAAAAAAATACGTTAGAAAAACAGAAGAGCCTATTACTTACTGTCTCAACTAGCTTACTATAAATGTACAAAATCACTATTGACGGACCATTTTTACATCAATTAGACATTATGGTGTACCTCTGTATGCTTATGATATTAAAGTTACAAAAGGGTGAACATTCAGTCAATACAACCATGCTGAGTTGGCACGATCGACTTAAGGATCATATGTCACTATAATATAAGGCTACGATAACAAAATACAAAGATTAAATGAAATCATACAAAAACGAGGGGAAAAAATAAACTAAGTACTAATCATAGTAGGTAAATAATACACCTTATACAGGGTGTCTTGTGGCACCGTGATTTCACCTGGGAGTACATACATACATACATACATATACTCACGGCTATATTTCCCTAGAAGGGGTAGCCAGAGCTAAGGAATTATAAATTCCTCAGCCATATTTGGAAGTTGAGAGGGGAAAAGATGATAAAAATAAAGGTTTTTGGTGATGGGTCTCCAACCGCATCGCCCAAAAATCCAATAAAAAGCCCAAATACCGTTCGCTTCGTACGACACCCGTGGGTAGAAAGGGGTAGCGACATTCTAAGCCGGCACTACACAGCTCCTACCTGGAAGATTCGTATCCGATTGCTTGTTGATGGAACATATTAAAGAAAACTTTAACATACATACATACATATACTCACGACTATAAATCCCGAGGTAGCCAGAGCTTTGGAATGAGAAATTCCTCAGCCACTTTTGGAAGTTGATTGGGGAAACTTCTACATAACATAATATATATAACATAAACGTTCACGCCGAATATCCCCGAAGGGGTTGGCAGAGGTACTAATACTTCTGAACATCACGTGACTTTGTCACCTGGTGTTCAGAGTACCCACGTTTTGCATGGACAGTGTACTCACGTGATAGGGGGCAGGCCTAACGCCGTGATAGGGGGCAGGCCTATCGCCGTGATAGGGGGCAGGCCTATCGCCGAAAACGAAACTTCTACATTTTAGATTTAATGAACATAACAATATCCATTTACACTATAATTTCCGATGCAATGCAATCTCATCTGACAACAATGTAATGCAAAATATAGCAAATCGCACGTTGCCAGATGCAATAGTAATTGTAAGTGAATCTGCAATATCCGGGCCAGTTTACCGGCCCATACATCCGTGACTTTGATGTTCGCAAGTATTCGACCGCGCAGTTCCGACGATCACGTGTTGTCTGAAATTTTCACACGTGCTTCCTTGGACACGTCAGTAAATGGATATTGAAATATTAAGAATATTATAGATCTGTTCAGATAACTATAGTTGCAGTTTTTGATTGTTGTTTTTAAGTAGCCGATTTTTAATGAATCAGAATTTTAAATATATGGATGTGTTTGTTTGTCTGGCATAAAAAGGCTACAAAAGCTCTTAACCGATTTTTAAAATACTATCATCAACAGAACATACATATATTCACACCCATAAATCCCAAAAAGGGGTAGCCGTATCTTCAGAGCTTGAAACTCTTCAGCCACATTTGGAAATTGATAGGGGACAAGATGGTAGAAATAAAGTATCGTTACAAATAATGCATTAAAATATGTACTCACGGCCTTAAATCTCAATTTTAATGGAGATAAGATTGTGAACAAACCGTGGTTGGTTATGGTCCTCTAGCCGTCTATTACCAAAAAATCAGTTTAAATGTTATTCTAAGCCGACACTATACACCTCAAGAAATACTTCGCCTAAAATAGTCTACAAATAATACATACGTACATATACTCACGGCTATAAATCCCTTAACGGGGTAGCCAGAGATTTGGAATGAGAAATTCCTCAGCCACTTTTGGAAGTTGATTGGGGAAAAGATGGTAATAATAAAATTTGTGATTTTGGTGACGGGTCTCCAAACATAACGCCCAAAAATCACTTAAAAAATCCCTATACCCTTAGTCGCCTCTTACGATCAACCACGGGTAGAAATGGGGTAGTGTTATTCTAAGCCGACACTACACAGCACAACTTCACCAAAAATAGTCTACAAATAATAAGACTTTACAATACTGAAGCAAATTTAATTTAGCAAAATCTGTTTCTAGAAAAGTAGTTAGCAATTTCCGCTGGGTCTGCCTTGTTCGTTATAATAATGTTGACGTGAATAGGAATATGAAATATGAGTGTTCCTAACGTGCACTTTATTACTTAGTAACATTTTATTAATAGAAGCTATATGTTGTTGTCTTCAGTTATCCTAATGAATTTATATTTTAATGCTTCGTGCTATGTGGAGTTGGCATAAAATAGCATTAAGCTCTTACTGTCTGCGGGTTTCGTAAGAAGCGACTAAGGGTATTGGGGCTTTATAAATGACTAGTGGGTAACCCTGGCGCGACTACGTCGCGTCCAATAAAATGAGTTTATTTTGAAATTTGCCGACCAATCACAGCGCAGCTCTTTTGAATTTCTAGTGAATTTTTCTGATTGGCCGGTTTGAAAAAATTCCGACCAATCACAGCGCATCTCTGATCGACTAAAGTTTGCGCGCGCTTATGACACTCAAGCAAAGTCTATGGGCCAAAATCTAAACTTTTAAATTCTGTAACAATTAACTTAATCCAATTACATCAGATGTCTGAATTTGGCCGCGAACTGTACAAAACGATACCTGAACCAAATTTCTAGCTTAACTCATCGCGTCACAGGCTTCCGGGCAAGAAAGAGGCTTACAGAAAAAATATATAAAGATTGTTGGGCGTAGAACCTGGATACATATCACAACTATCCTTTATTTCAATCTTTTCAAACCGACCACAAAATAAGGAAGTTCCCAATTCGGTTATATGTTTTTTGTATTATGTTACGCGATTTCTCCGTCCATGGTCAATCGATTTCAAAAGTAGTTTTTTGTTCTGTTAGATATGCTTTAAGATTAAGTTTGAAAAAAAGTACAATTTGTAAAATAGTATAACTCTCCTAAAATGGCACGAAAAAATAAATTAAGTAATGAAGACCAACATTTAACAATATTTATATATACAAACATGTTATTTGTGAACCATCTGTGAACTATGGAAATACCTATCCACTTTTGTATTTTCTAGTGACACAGAGAACATATTACGCCCTTTAAAATCTTTATTTATTAAGCATGTAGTTGCATCTTAGTTCGCACAGTGCTAAAAACGCAAACAAAGGAATAACCTTAACAGATTTTCCACATTTTAATAAATAGTTGGAAATACCTTTTACCCATTAGCGAAATAACAGATTTAACAACGCTACTTATTTCAACCTAGCGCCACCTAGTTATACTTTGAAGAACTTACTAAAACTTTGTTGTCTTCTCTCTATCTTCATATCTTAAATATAATGAAACTGTATGTTTTACATAGTTCTGCAACAAATCTGTAGATGGCAGCTCAGGAAAAATAAGCTACGATACGATACTTTCGAGTTTTGTGCATGTTTTTTGTTGTCCGTACAGATAAATAATAATCTTTCAACCACCCTTCAACCCTTTGAATGAAAATGACTTGGAATGGAGATACATGCATATATCTCAGTCATGCATGATACGTAATCACAGAATGGGGTAGCCATATCCTCTCATCCTCTCCATATCATTTCAGAACAACGGCGAATAATTTTGGGTTGGCAGACATATTGGTGTGATGGACAATTCGATTTAATGATTTCAACTGCCGTTTTGGTTTGGTCGTATAAATAAACTTTAAAACAATAATAATTTAAAAATAGTGAACGTTTATTAAAACAATTACTAAGCCAGTACCTAATACATTAAAAAAAGAATTTTTTACATACATCTAATAAAATTTATTTTTGTATGTAGCTAATAAATCGATATAATTATCTCACTCGTACCTAAACTAAAAGCATAACTCTACACAGAGCAACCACAATACATTATTGTGTAGTACAATGTGCATTCTTATTTGGAGCGGGCTCATACTGCCGGTAACAAATGGAGGTTTCGTCTGCCTTTAGGCGTAATATGTAGTCATACTGGACCAGGTGGGAATTGAACAATTTGTTAAATTCTGGCCGCGTACATAGCCCGAGTATTTTCTACAGGAAATGAGAACATTTGTTCCCTTTCAACCGCGCTTTGAACTTTGCTGTTGTGTTTATCCTGGTTATTGAGCGTCTAGTATTCTGCTTGAACCATATTATATTCTTTTGACGTGACAACATCTTATTCGCCGGTTGCATGCACGAAAAAGTATCATGTTCCTTACGAGCGAGACAAGAGAAGAGAGATAGCGAAAGAAAACGACTTACATGTTTAACTTAATTTGTCAACACATCTTTTTTTTTTGATGTGCGTAAAATTATTTTCTGTGATGTGAATTTACATACAACGATTTTTGTATGGTTTGTTTGTATTTGTATGCCTGTATGGTATATAATTTATTTAGTGGTGAGGAGCAGCCTATCTGATATATATGTTAAATTCTAGTAACCACTCATGCTAATATGGAAAGAGTATTTTTTATTGAAAAGGAAGAATTGAGAAAAATTTGAAGGTATGATAACTGTCCATTTATCATTAATCACAGTTTTTTTTTTCAGATCGGCACCCCGACTGGTTGGTTCTGATGCGACGTACAAATTTAGCGCTTCAGAAATGGAAGCTATGAATACGGTGAGATAATAGTTTTGTTGCAAATATATTGTCTAATATAGTACTGTCAAGGAAGACATAATTATATTATACGCCTTCTGTACGATCTGGGCCGCAATTCCACGACTTGAATGGATTCTGGATCGTGAATACATTTGGCAAAATTTTTCCATTATGTTCGCAATGTGAAATCCGTCTTAATTTAATTACAGACTAAATTGTTTGACAAGAGAACAAATTTTATATCTAAAATTATCTTTATTTAATACTATCGGTCTTACAAAGCGGGCTACTCGAATTAAAGATTTCGAGGAGAAGAAGCAGGCTTTTTTAAAAGATATTTTTCCGATATTTTGCTGTGTAGTGTCGGCTAAGAATAGCTCTACCCCATTTCTTCCAGCGGGTGTACGTAAGAAGCGACTAACGGAATTGGGGCTTTTAAGGGATTTTTGGGCGATGCGGTTGGAGACCCATCACCAACAACCTTTACTTTACCATCTTTTCCCCACTCAACTTTCCAAAAGTGGCCTCTGGCTACCCCTTTAAGGGATTTCTGTGAGTATATGTATGTATGTATGTATATTTTTCCGACTGCACTCTAGTGCTGGCAAATGAATCTCTACCGATAGTTTTCAGAAATGATTAGACGTGAATTTGCAACTACTGAGCAGCAAATATAAATATGCTGACAACAAAAATGTAATTATAAATACATACATATACTCACGGCCATAAATCCCAAAAAGGTAGCCAGAGCTTCAGAGCAAGAAACTCCTTAGCCACATTTGGAAGTTCATAGGAGACAAGATGGTAGAAATAAAGTATGGCTGGTGAGGGGTTTCCAGCCACATTGGCCAGAAACCACATAAAAGGAGTTATGATAAATGTTACATAAAGGTCAAAATTCTCAATACATTGTAACTATTTTATTGATAAGCATGATTTGTTGTGTTAAGTTGTCTTAATGTGTAAATATTATCGAATAAATAATTTTGAATTTGAATTTTGAAAAAGCCCCGTATTTCCCATCCCATAGTGGGAAGAAAGGGTAGTGGCATTCGAAGACGGTACTACTCGGCATTAATAATCGCAACAATAGCAGAAGTCTTGTAACTGTTTTAACTCCAAATATTGGAACCGAATGAGGCATACTGTGTCGTTTACTTGTTGCCAAATAAGAAAGGCACTTGAGGCAATATCACCTTTTAGAAATATCACTTAATATGGACACTATCATTTACTGTTATGAATGCCTTAATTGTTTATAATTAACTGTTTCCGTTTATATTGACAACAAATAACTTTTAATTTTAATGTTAGTAGAGGACGACCTCGGAGGACACATTTGGATCAAATAGAAAATGTGCTCAAAAAGGCAGGTGTCCGAAGTACGAAGAATAAAAGAGCATGTATGAAAAGATTGATGGATGTGAATGAAGCTAGAGAGGTTTGCCAGGATCGTACAAAGTGGCGATCGATAATCTCTGCCTACCCCAATGGGAACTAACGGCGTGAGAATATGTATGTATGTATGACTTTTAAATATTAGTTCAGAGTTCTTGGGAGAATTGACAGAAATGAATTTGAAAGATATCAAACTTCAGCTTTCAAAACTTAAACTCAAATATGGTCACACCAAGTATAACTTAGTAATTTGTGTTTGTTCACGATGTTTTTTCTCACCGTTAACAACCTTATAGGTTAATTCCACAAATAAGACTTTAGAAAAGACAAATTGGTGTAAGTACAATCTGGGATTCGAGCCCTCATCGTCTGCACCATATGCGGTGTTTTACCCACTGAGCTATCACGTTTCAGCTATTTCACTTAGAATCAGTTAAATAAATGAATGTCACAGTCCACACTGTAAGTCGCTTGGCTACATATACATGTCGTCACACAAATATTATACACAATAAAACAAATTGTCATGAACGAACTAGGTTTATATCTGTAATGTTTATGATTTTTGTAAATAAATAAATACTCGCGGCTTCGAATCCAAAAAGGGTAAGAGATTCAAAACTCAAATTTCCTATTGAAAATTGGGTGGGGAATATATTGTAAAATAAGTTATGGATATGCTGTGTAGTGTCGGCTTAGAATAGCACTACCCCATTTCTTCCGGTGGGTATACGTAAGAGGCGACTCACGGTATTGGGGCTTTTAAAGGGATTTTTGGGCGATGCGGTTGGAGACCCATCACCAACATCCTTTATTTTGCCATCTTTTTCCCACTCAACTTTCCAAACGTGGCTGAGGAATTTCTAATTCCCTAGCTCTGGCTACCCCTTCTAGGGATTTATAGCCGTGAGTATATGTATGTATGTATGTAAATTATGGATGGTAGTTGCACACACAAGAACTGACGGTCATTGGGATTTGAAGGATCTGGAATGGTTTCCGTGCCGGTCGAAGCAGTAGGGGTAGATCATTAGGGAATGCCTTTTTCCGTCAGTGGATGTCTATTGGCTGACAATGATTATGCATGGCTCCACATCGCCCAACCATCACTTAAAAAAACTCTGTACACTAATTCGCTTTTACGATACCCGCAGAAAGAAATTGGTTGGTGCTATTTGAAACCGACACAACACACCTATCACGACAAGAAATATAGACTACTTTAAAACGTACCAAGGCACATTATCAATGTTAAATACCCTCAAAATAGTCCAGCTTATAATCGACAGTTCTGCTTATCCTAATGAGTATCTTCACGGGGCACAAAAAACCGTTAAGCCACCCATCCAGAAATAGATTTACCAGATACAAAGGAAAACAAAGGGAATCTACTAAAATAACGACTCTATAAATAAATGCAAAGCATCTACGAGTAATTAGGCAACAATGATTTTTGACGACATCTTCGAGGTTTAACACGAGCGTTATTTTATCGTAGCTGTCGGAAAGAAAGAGATAAAAGTACATACATACATATACTCAAACATACATACATACATACATAGCTTTTGAGCTAGAAACTCCTCAACTTCGGAATGTGGGTGAGCCCGAATTTGGAAGTTGATGGTTGACACGATGGTAGAATTAAAGTATCGCTGCTGGTGATGGGTCTCCAACCGCATCACCCAAAAACCACTTAAAAAAGCCCCACACCCTTAGTACACCTGTGGGTAGAAAGGAGTAGTGACATTCCAAGTGGGCACTACACGGCAATTAGTATACGATATAATGTAAGTGCGAAAGAGATGGCTATTTTAAACAACGCGTTATCCAGTTAAGAGGTCGCTCATGCTAGCCTTACAGAGGTTTGAGAGATGCGTCTAATTCTGAGGGGAGCAAATGTTTCGTGATTCTTATTAGCTCATTAGCACTGCTTTTGTGAATAATCCTTGCGGAAATTGAGTCGGGGTTAACGGTTTGCTGATTATGTCGTCACAGAAATACGGGTTTATTAATCATTTCGGTGGCAGTTGTGAAGTTGTTATAGATTTGGATTTAAATTATTTCAAATATGTGTTTTATCTAATCCCCACGTAACTTCCAAAAGTGACTGATGAATTTCTAACAATGGAGCTATGGCTGCCTCTGTTTGAAATTATCTGCCAAATTAGAGGGATCGCTTTTTTGCAAGATATGAAAAAAATACACAACAAGTGTTGCTGTGTAGTGTGGGCTTAGAATAGCACTACCCCATTTCTTCCGGTGTAAGAGGCGACTAACGGTATTGGGGCTTTTAAGGGATTTTTGGGCGATGCGGTTGAAGACCCATCACCAACGACCTTTATTTTTACTATCTTTTCCCCACTCTTTCCAAAAGTGACTGAGGGATTTCTAATTCCTTAGCTCTGGCTACCCCTTCATGGGATTTATAGCCGTGAGTATATGTATGTATGAAAAATATCTGTGCTTGTAGCAAATGTTTTAGCTATAATGTAATATGCTGTGTAGTATTGGCTTAGAATAGCACTGATCCATTTCTTTCCGTAGTTGTTTGTAAGAGGCAACTTAGAGTATTACTTTTAAACAGATTTTGGGTGACGCGGTTGAAGACCGATCACGAACACCTTTGAATATACAAACTTTTTCCCACTCAACTTCCAAAGTGGCTGAGCAATTTCGTTTTCTGAAGCTTGTATGTATATAAGAAATAATCTAGTGTTTGAGTTTTAAGTTATAAAATATATATTCTAAACTTTATAATCCAATTATCACCTAGCATCATGGAATGTACAATAAGCGAATAACTACAGAATTTACGACTTTCAGTAGAACAAGCTATCTAAATTCTGAGCACTAGATCACAATAATCGTCAAAATGGAAAATAGTCGTAAACTTTTACGTAACTAGAATCAGCTCCTTTTTAACGCGATCATTAAATCGGCCATTTTAATAAAACTTTAGCACTTTTCTTTTGACTACAAGAAAATCATAAATCTCTGGCCAAGTGGTGAAGGCAGGTGAAAAGTCTCGACTGAAACTTTACAAAATTAATTACTAAGTTGGTAACTTAAATTTTTATTGCAATCGAAAGTAAGGTTTCCGTTTTATGAAGGTAATACTCGTATAAAAAGGTATGCCAAGTAATATTGGGAATAAAATTCCTGCGACGCACTTACAACGATCACTCATTTTCTGGGTGGAGTTTTATGTAGGATTTAATCGACATTGGCTATTAAATTTTTATTTGATGAGATACTGGGGAACATTCCCGACATTGAAAAAAGTAAAAGTGAAACCGTAACATCAATGTAGCGCAAAAAAAATGAACCAACACAACTACGCTGTTTGCGATTAACGAAAAATTATTAAACCCAAAAAATATAACTGGGGAATATGAAAAAAGGCAGTATTATTACTAAGTTCCTGGTCAATGTGAATAGTATAAGTATTAAGAAGTATCCGACATACATATACTTACGGCTATAAATCCCTTGAAGGGGTAGCCAGAGCTAGGGAATGAGACATTCCTCAGCCACCTTTGGAAGTTGCGTGGGGAAAAGAGGGTGAAATAAAGGTTGTTGGTGATGGGTCTCCAACCGCATCGCCCAAAAATTCCTTAAAAGCCCCAATACCGTTAGTCGCCTTTTACGTACACCCACCGGAAGAAATGGGGTAGTGCTATTCAAAGTATCCGATTGTATATTAAATGACCAACCCGAACCAAAGACTCAAACGTTAACGCCATATCGCCGCGATGAGGTTGCTAGAGACACTAATACTTCAGAACATCACCTAATATTGTCACCTTGTGTTTGAAGTACCAACGCTTAGCTTGGACAGTGTACTCACGTAATAGTGGACAGTCCAATGGCCATTTTATACGAAAACTTTGTCACTTGTTGTGGGTTTTCTCACGATGTTTTTCTTCACCGTTTGAAACCATGGATAATGTAGAGCAAAATGGCATTTCATTCCTCTTTGGAGCATTTATCTCAAATCCAATAAATATACAAGAAACACAAGTAGAATGGTTAACCTATAGTGCTCACATGCTTTAAAGCATCGGTAAAAAATCGTTTTATCTCATACAATTAAAAACCAGGATTTCTAAAATCGTTCTATAAAATTCCACAACGTTTTTTCTATGTCTGAACAACTTATAATAGTGAGAGATAAACGCCGCATATTTACAATACCTTCAAATGTACACTGCCTGGATTTCTCCCCCTGAGCAAACTTCCGAATCCATTTGAAATTCATTCTTCAAGTAACGTGTGATGCTATAAAAATAACTCGAGATATCAACTGAGGGGTGGATTCTTTTTTGCTCACTTTTTTAGGACACCGAATGGAAAGAAAATATAGTATATGAGATATGGGCGACGATCTAGCTATGGAACGAACTGTTGATATTCAATTTGTCAAATGAATTACAGAGTGAGGTGACAAATTTGTTCATTTATCGAATGGATTTCGGAGACAGGATAGTTTTCAAAATGTTTTCCTAATTTAATAATGAAAATAAAGTTAACTGAAACTTAATTATGATGTTAAGTGTTTATTCTTAACAGTCTGCGCAGACAGTAGGCTAAAGTAATACTTTCGGATGGTAACTAACAGTAATTATTAATGTATACTGGCTATTAACACGCAAAACAAGAACTATATTATTTTTACATTTTACTTCTTTATTTTGGTAAAGTTGTAAAATGTAAAAATAATACGGTACTTTGTATCTAGCCTATAATTTACTACATATTATTAAATCGAAGAAATAGCAGTACGAAAAAAAAAGATTCTTGGATGATTAAAACATTACTCTTATTCCAATGGGGTAGGCAGAGATATATCGATTGTCACTATGTATGATCCTGGCAAATCACTTCCGTTTGATTCACTCTACGAGTATTTTAATATAAGCCCTTTTTTTCGAATAGGTTTTTTTCAATAGTATTAATTTTGTTTGAAATAGGAAGAACCCTGAGTTGATGTTAGAACTTGGTCAGTGATAAATTATGCACCCCTCGATTTAAAGATTATTCACATGATGCATTAACTTTTTTCATATTTATTCTCTAGTAAAAGAGCCTTTAACTTTACACCGTAAAGGAAAATGCTTGAAGATCTATTAATAAAATATCTTGAAACAGTTCTCGGGAAAAAATTGAGAAGTATTCTTGAATTTGTTAAAAATATAAATATTAGGCTATGGGGAAAAATTAAAAATACATAATGTATTTTATGGAAACCAAAATGGTAAAGTTCGTATTCTTTAAATATAAGAAAGTGAATGTCAAGATTTTTGTCAAGGAATGTACAAACAAAGATCTATCTTCTATTGGCTGTCTCCTTCAATCGGATGCCACTAGTACTAAACTTACTAGTATTTACACTTCTTCAATCTATATAAAATGTACCATTAAAAAGATCTAGTTCAATAATTATAAGTAATAATATCAAAATATCACCACCCATTCAAACCAGTGGCTGTCGCACAGGGTGACTTACCGCCTACCTTTGCCGCTTTTAAGTGATTTTTGGCGATGTGGTTGGAGATCTATCACTAACTGTCCTTAATTTTACCACTATTTCGCTACACAACTACCAAACTTAGCTGATCAATTTCGATTTCTGATCCTAGCTACGTCTTTTCGAAACCAAAAACCATGATAAGTAAACGACAAATTATAAATTTATTTCCAGTCGATATTAGCTTTGTAGCTAACACGAAAATATTCTGTATTGATCGATTTCGTTTATGTTTTGTAATAACCACCGCCAAACCTATAGGACTTGTTATTTTTTTATTGTAAGCTCATATCAAAACCATATTCCAATTCCAATTTTCGATTCTAAGTCACACAGACATGCAGGCATTAGCGCGGATTATCGACGTCTAGGCTGTACGGTTGGCTGAAAGCGTCAGAAACCAAAACATAGCACTTTTGAGATCAAAGCAAATGATCCACATGCTGTAAAGGGGCGGTTTCTTTGTGTCGCTTCACTAATAAGTGCGGTGGGTGATATGACTCTTGACAGTTGTCATTTCGGAGGGCGAAACATCCACCGTAATGATTTGTCGGTGGAAATGACGTTACAGACGCGTTTGTCGGTATGCCTATAAATATGTAGATTGATGAATGCGTACGTGTGTATAAGAGTTTTTTGCATGTTTCTGATTTTTTATGTTTTATTGGTGACAACTGATTCAGTTTTTTTGTGTTATAAATCAAATAAAATCAAGCCATACTTGTCGCCTCTTACGACATCCGCGGAAAGGAACTGTATTTTGCTATTATAAGCCAGTGTAATGTCATAAAGCAAGTGATTTACATTAAGTCAAACTTAGTAAATACATGCATACATATACTCACGGCTGTAAACCCCTGCAAGAGGTAGCCAGAGCTGAGGAACTAGAAGTTCCTCGGCCACTTTTGGAAAGTAGAGTGGGGAAAAGATGGTAAAAATAAAAGTTGTTAGTGATGGGTCTCCGAACGCATCGCCCAAAAATCCCTTAATAGCCCCAATACCGTTAGTCGCCTCTTACGTACACCCACCGGAAGAAATGGGGTAGTGCTATTCTAAGCCGACACTACACAGCAACTTAGTCTTTATAAAAATATTTTTTTAAACTTACCTCTATTATTCATCCGTTATCATCATTTAATTAGACATTGACGTAGAGATAAAAAAAAAAAAACTTTATGTGCACTATAGAGTACAATCGAAAGTAAATACGACTATGTACCACTATCGGATACAATTACAAGTAAACACATTCCAATAAAGGGTTTCCTATATCAGGAGTACTTTATCCTTTATCAATACATCAATTCTGACATTAATGTTTTGTGACGCTTTCAATCCATCATACACGGGAGAAACCATCAAACTTGAAATCATTAATATCTCATTTTACACAATAAAATACTTTAATGCGGCTATATTTATGTTAAAATCTTTAAAAAACCGCATACAAGTATACAATTATCCTAGAAGGATCCATTAGACTAACGCCCGATTTCTGAATTGAGTATTCCACCTGAAAACAACTTAAGTATCGTTCTATCACATTGAAATCTTAACAACTGAATGAGACAAAACGATACTTAAGTCGTTCTCAGCTTGAATACTCAATTCAGAAATCGGACGTATGCTTGACAACATATTGTCTTTTCAGTGTTGTTTACCATCTTTTCTCCACTTCACATCCAAAAGTGGCTGAGGAGTTCCTAATCCTTTAGCTCTGGCTGCCCCTTATAGGGATTTATAGCCGTAAGTATATGTATTTATATAAAGTGTATTCAAATAACGATTAAGACTTCCATCGTGTAAGTTTAGCGAAACAGTTTCAAGCACATCAGCCCGGCTAGTACGAGCGGTGTTATAATAAATAGCGCTCGTGCTTGCCCTTCGAGGCCTAGTACGAGCGCTATTTTATCGACACACTAACGGTTAGAATGAGATGACAGTATACGATACTAAGTAAGTGCGAAAGAGATGGCTGTTTTATACCACGCGATATCTAGTTAAAAGGTCGCTCGCACTAGCTGTGCAGATAGACCTGTTTTTCTTATCCAAAGCCATCGTCTTGTCAGCTGCAGTCTGCAAGGGCCGTTTTGAGATTATAAATGATCATTCTACATCAATTTGTCTCGAAGTCGTTAAAATCATGTTTCCTCTTATTAATTTTTGCTCCCCTCGGGGTTCGGGCACGCACTGTCTACCAACTTCCGGCTGCCTCATGAAACAGGAAATTCGTTGTTGTAGTCAAATTCAGAATTGATATATTGCTGTCAATAGCGTGGTAATGCGAAAAGTTTTTGCTCCCATTGTGATGTGCTGTTGTCTTGTTTGTGAGAATATGTTTACTTCATTATTTGTTTAATGTTTTGTTTCTCGGATTTTTATTTCTGTAGGTATTATAACTTACAAACCTATTTTATAGCATCCTACTAACCTCTTCTTCTAACTATGAAGGATATCCGTTAAAATCTTACGTCTCTAAGTGAGCTCGCATAATTATAATTACTTTTTAATGAACCATAATAGCTAAAAGTCAGTCGTGCAGACGATGAGAGTTCAAGTAAGCGGTTAGGCCACTTCTTTGTGATCGAACGACCGATTTCAACCAAAGGCACATTGATCAAGAGGACATTGCATAGAGTACTAAAGAGTTACATGTCGACCCTACCATTGAGGATAATCACCGAAAAACTATTTTCCCATTGAAGAATAGAAAAAAGTTAATGGTATCTTATTTAGAGCGCGGCTTAAACTTTACGACCGACTACACAGATAGTAACAACCGAATTCTGAATTGAGTATTCCAGCTGAGAACAACTTAAGTATCGTTCTGTCGCATTGAAATCTTAACAACTAAATGAGACAAAACGATACTTAAGTCGTTCTCAGCTGGAATACTCAATTCAGAAATCGGGCGTAAGAAGACTGAGGTTCAATATCAATCACTATTTGCATTGAAGTCCTAGTCGTTTTATAGTATCACTGTATGTGGCTTTTTATATAAGAAGTCTACAATTCATTATTTTATCATAGAATTACCATTATTAACATTAAATGAGTTGCACGTGTTGAAATCTCTACCGGAATGCGTAAGACTTGATAATATCTTTGCTGTTATTATTATTTTTAATATTTATAACTCTACTAAAATCATACAACCATAAAGACCAAGGCGGCTGATCCAAATCTATGAAATGTCTTTATTAGAAAAACGACGTGATAGCTCAATGGGTAGAACACCGGTTAACGTGCAAGCGACTAGTGTTCAAATCCCGGTCCGCCCTACAACAATTTGTCTTTTCTAAAGACATATGTGTGGTTAATTTATCATGGTTGTTAACGGTGAGGGAAAACATCGTGAGGAAACCCACATGGCTGAGTTGTACTTAGTCATGTGACAGTGTATTCGTACAAAACGGCGATAGGCCTGCCCCCTATCACGTGAGTACACTGTCCATGCAAAACGTGGGTACTCTGAACACCAGGTGACAAAGTCACGTGATGTTCAGAAGTATTAGTACCTCTGCCAACCCCTTCGGGAATTTTCGGTGTGAACGTTTATGTTTATGTTTATAATCAATACCAATAACTTCAAAACAGTTCAAATGTCCCCCTTTCATCATAGACATTGATTAATAAGTTATCTATTGTAAATTCTCGTACATCAACCTTCGCTCCCCTCAGCGGAGATGAGTGTAAATGTTTTTTATTTGATTTCACGTCCAATTTATCAGCTCGTTCGCCAGAAGCGCCCTCTAGATGACGGAATATTACATTGCACCCCTTGCACCCCCTTTAGCAAATACGTACGAGATACATTCTTACACCTGAGGACAATTCCGCAGAGCAATTAGTGAGAAGGTTCTGGCAGCGAGATAGATTGGAGGCGAACTAAGCAAACATGTTGTTTCGTTGTAATATGATATGTAAGTAGGTTTTGTTTATGTTTAAGAATTATAAAACAGGAATTACATTAAAGTTTCAGGATTATAGAAACAAGATTTCATGTTCACGATTTTGTCCGTTTTCAACTGCCAAAAAGGCTGTAAAAATATATCATAATCTACATACATACATACATATACTCACGGCTATAATTCCCTAGAAGGGGTAGCCAGAGCCAAGGAATTATACATTTCTCAGCCACTTTTGGAAGTTGACTGGGGAAAAGGCGGTAAATTAAAGGTTTTTGGTGATGGGTCTCCAACCGCATCGCCCAAAAATCCAATAAAAAGCCCCAATACCCTTAGTCGCCTCTTACAACACCCGTGGGTAGAAAGGGGTAGTGACATTCTAAGCCGGCACTACACGGCAATCTTCATAATCTAATCCAACCATAAATCCCAAAAAGTGATAGTTAAAATGAAGAAATTAGAAATTCCGAGTTTAAGTTGTGTTTCACACCTGTGTTTTTAAACACCTCACACAAGGGTATCGCTCACTAGGAGTCGTCTCGTACGACCAACAGAAAAATAGGGGCAGTGCTGTTCTCAGCCAACACTACACATCTTAAATTCCACCCTCCCTTTTCCAAATATGCAATGTGTGTCTTTCTACTAAAAGACAGAGAAAATAAAACATCATACATATACTCACGGCTATTAATCCCTTAACGGAGAAGCCAGAGCTTTGGAATGAGAAATTCCTCAGCCACTTTTGGAAATTGATTGGGGAAAGGATGGTAATAATAAATGTTTTTGGTGACGGGTCTCCAACCACATCGCCCAAAAATCACTTAAAAAGCCCTTATACCCTTAGTCGACTCTTACGATCACCCACGGGTAGAAATGGGGTAGTGTTATTCTAAGCCGACACTACACGGAAAACCAATAAAATAAAACCAAAGAAAATAAAACCAATGAATATTACAGATCACGTAATATATTACGACAAAGTTGAATAGTAAATATTAACATAGGAAGTGGCTGTGAAATATGCGTGTCCTTAACAGGAAAGTTGGCAAGTATTTGCATTAGTTCCTGAGCTGTGATATAGGATGCATGCGTGATGCACGAAGATCGTTAGGACCATATTATGTTATAATTGGGACTCAGGTGCAGTTTTTAATACGATCCTCTTGATGTTGAGTTTAACTTTTTTGTTTACTGAATCATACGAGGAATTGTGTTATTATTATAGTATCGATAGATTTATTGCTATCCTATAGTTTTGTATGTATTAATTTATATATCTCACGCATACAAACTTCATTTTCATAATATATACATACATATACTCAAGCTCAAGCATTTGCTGTGTAGTGTCGGCTTAGAATAACACTACCCCATTTCTGCCGGTGGATGTACGTATGAGGCGACTAACGGTGTTGGGGCTTTTAAGGGATTTTTGGGCGATGCGGTTGGAGACCCATCACCAACAACCTTTATTTTGCCATCTTTTCCCCACTCAACTTTCCAAAAGTGGCTGAGGAACTTCTAGTTCCCTAGCTCTGGCTACTCCTTCTTGGGATTTATAGCCGTGAGTATATGTATGTATATACTCAAGACATTAGTTCCTTTTCAGATAGGCAGAGACAATGGATCGCCATTTTATATGAACCCCTTGAGCTTCGTCTACATAGATGAATATCTTTCTCGGCATCTTTATTATTTCTTCAAACGCCTGCCTTTTTGAGCAAATCATCTTTTTAATCTAAATTTTTTCTCCGTGATCTTTCTTTTCTGACACTACTATCAACATCGACTCAACAAGTTTCTCTCACAAATTCATTTTCATCCAATGCATCTGATGCTTTTAAGTAGGAAAGAACCGTTAGTTGCAAGATCAACATTTTTCTAATCAAGGTATCTAAAATTCTTTGCTCTGTTCCAAAAATCATCTCTGTAGTCGGGTATTATCACTGATATTCGTAGAATTTTATATTCTTCAAAAGCTACTATATAGATATATTTTTTTATTTGATAATTGTCGGAGGTTTCATTATTTTAATATATTTACTAGAAGGTACTGAACAAACAAAAATTTATCGTATCAGCTTTATCTCTTCGCTTTTGGACAAAAAAGGTCGCGTTCAGTATACAAAATGAGGATACCAAAGAGCCCAATCGACATTTCAGATCTCTTTGTATTGCCCTCACACTGAGCAAATCAATGCACAAAGGTGTATATAATATTATTTATTATAGCTGTTGTTAGATAGCTGTGTAGTGTCGGCTTAGAAATAGCACTACCCCATTTCTTCCGGTGGGTGTACGTAAGAGGCGACTAACGGTATTGGGGCTTTTAAGGGATTTTTGGGCGATGCGGTTGGAGACCCATCACCAACAACCTTTATTTCACCATCTTTCCCCCACGCAACTTCCATAAGTGGCTAAGGTTTTTTTTTCCCTAGCTCTGGCTACCCCTTTAAGGGAATTATAGTCGTGAGTATTATGTGTATAGAATTAAATTATATGATTACAATTGATACAATCACGGGTATAAATCCAGAAGTGACTTACCGTCGTGGGTGTAAGCTTTTTACGTCATTATTGGGCGATGTGGCTATGTGGTGATATATGTAGAGAAACATTTCGATACCGCGATGTACGATTTTTTATGACGCTGCTAGTGTGCGAGTGAGTTCGCCGTCTAGCGGTCGCCACAGACCCATCAGTAACGATACTCAATTTTATTCTTTCTTCTCCCCAATGAACTTCCAAACTTGGCTGAGGTTTTTATATCCAAGGCTCTGGTAAGTCCATTTTGGGATATACAGCCGTTAAAAAGGTATGTATGTTTTCCACTTTTCTAACCAAATAACATTAAGCACGTGCTTTCCACATGACTATATATACACTTGTATTGTATATGTTTCACCCAAGTTAATCAAGAGATCATCGAGTTTCATGTAACCCTTTGAAACAATAACGGTCAAAGGGGTGGAACCCTAGCCGCGGATCACATTATCAATCACCATTCGATACCACCGTACTTCATATGCATTGGACATCGGGCTGTATAAACACTTTATTATTTCATTAATTTGCATATGAATATTGAAATTGATGTCTTTTATCTTTAAATATGACTATGTCGTTGGTTGTGAATGTTTGATGAATTGATCAATAATCATATGGATGCAAAAAGAAATAGATTTAAATATTATAATATACCTTATACGAACGTATTTGCCGTGTTGTGCCGGCTTAGAATGACGCTACCCCTTTCTACCCACGGGTGTCGTAAGAGACGACTAAGGGTATTGGTAAAGCCCCAGCTTTTTATTGGATTTTTGGGCGATGCGGTTGGAGACCCATTACCAAAATCCTTTATTTTTACCATCTTTTCCCCACTCAACTTCCAAAAGTGGCTAAAGAATTTATAATTCCTTAGCTCTGGCTACCCCTTCTAGGGAAATATAGCCGTGAGTATATGTATGTATGTATACGAACGTATTCATTAGATTGTAGGAATTTGTAGATCCAAATCTCGCGAAAATTAAAATTACTCCGTGCTTCGGTGGACACGCTAAGCAGAAATAGTTATTCATCTGCCAAAACACCAGGGACGACATACAAGGGCTGTTATGACAGTAAATATTGACTCAGTAGTAAACCAAAATTATTCCATAAGATAATAAACTGATTTGATTTGATACGACATCATGAAACTATAAGTGTTTCGTTCTTTTTCATTTGACAACCAAACCCTAAAAATGTGACCCAAAGCTCTGAATACATTCTTTTTCAGCTACAATTGGGATTAAATATCGCAAAGTAAATCTTATTTTCAAAAAAAAAAAAAATTTTGATCGATTTAACGAAAGTTAAGCGATCCAAAACTAAACAATTTATTTATTATTATATTTAAAATCCGTTGTAATGTAAGGCAAAATAGGTAAATAACTATTGTTTATAAAATACTATATCTTATTTGTTATGAATAAATTTATTTTATTTATTTATACAGAACTAATAAAAATGCAGTTTTTTGATTAATGTATGTGATGAATGATTGAAACAAATTTTATTGTAGTATTTCGTCTTAAATTGATGCAATAGTGTAGTGACGTGACATCGTCAAAACATCAAACGTATAATAGTGAAACATAAGTTTACTTCACAAACACATCCAATAGGCGCAAGTACCGAAACGTAAACAAATAAAATACAAAAACAGCTTTCATAACGCATCGTTTCATTTACACGTACATGCTTTTATTTTCGTCAATCTGAAATCGAGTCCGTATAACAGGTTCTTCCTATCTACACCAACTGTTTTTACTGTTGTTTTGTGTATCACAATATTTTTGAAAATATTAATGTTGATGACCAAATTATATAACTTTATATAACTTTAGAAACTTTAACAATCTTAATATATTTCTATTTCTTATCAGATATAAATAGATTAAATTTTTTAGTTATTTTTACAATATCTTTTTAATGACACTCCTGGCAAAAATAATTTTAACTCAAAGTAAATTTTAATATTCAAAGCAGGTTATCCCAACCTTTATTTACCCTATTTCGAAAATAGAATGAAAGTTCTATGTAACTTAATAATACTTTATAATTTTAACTCCCTAGTTTCGTGACAATAATAAGTTTTTTTCTTCCTCGTTAAATAGGCTATCTAATTCACTATAAATATTTATGTTTCGGTAGTTTTTTAAATGAACACCTATAGGCAAACAATATCGTAAGGTTTGGGTCAGAGTGGAAGCCCCCAGTCGCGTGCCGCGCACCGTGCCGCCAAATAACCGTGCGTCAACGACTCCAATTATAATTGATAAATTAATCGGCTCTGGGCGCCCCATTTGTGGAGCCAAAAAGACATAATCACAACCAATTAATAATTCATCGACTCTACCATAAAGGGCTTATTTCAATGGCCGGCAAGGTACGATATTTTGACATATTTGTCATATGACTGACTTTTAATTAGTGTAATTTTATATTTTTAATGCTATCTGGATTTTGGCATTTTAGTTATCTTGTAACTTCATAATCGATTATTTCTATATAATGATATATCTTGTGAAAACCAAAGTCTTTTTTCTGTCGTAATATTTTCACTTCAGAATTGGAAATTTTATTTGTCAGTTCTTTTGAAACAAGTTTATTGTTTCAAAAGAACTGACAAATAAAATTGGAATAATATAAGCCCTTTTGTGACGTTTGACACCTCCAAAGTTAAAAACAGGGTTTTAGTATTGTAAGCCGTCACTTAAAACTAGGAATATCTCTTTCTGATTCTCTGCTCATGCCGTTAATTCCCATTGGGGTAGGCAGAAACTATCGATCGCCACTTTGTAAGATCCTGGCAAAACTCTCTAGCTTCGATTACATCCATCAATCTTTTCATACATGCTATTTTATTCTTCATACTTCGGACGCCTGCCTTTCTTTCTTTGCTTTCTGATTCGTGTGAGTTTACAAATAGGTATATTTTTCTGTGTTTATAAACTATTATTCATTACGAGTTACAAAAAACCTAGTTATTAAATCTTCCACTAATATCACTCATATTAAGAAAATCGATTTAATTTCCCAAGTAATTCTCCACACCACGCCCGGAGAGTGCACAGTATGAAATATGACCGGACAGTGGGACATTATTTGCTGACAAGATACAATGGGGAGCATATTGTACTTGCATGGCGGGGTGTCGAAACGTTGACACACTGTGCAGTGGACGGAGCGATTTGGCTTGCAATTTCAAACGCACATTTATATAGAGGGACAAGATGTATGAGTTTAGTTGAATAGTAAAAGTTGTGGGTTTCCTTGCTTTTATTGTTTTGATTTAGAGTATTAGTTTTCAAGTATTTTCGCTACAAATTCATAAATGTTTTTTATAGTTTCAATCGAAAAAAAATATTTATTTATAACTGTTTTTCAATGCTCAATACTTCGGTGTTGTAACCTTTAAAGAATGGAGTCAAAATGTTATGGTTCCACGTTATGATTTTATCCCCTATCAACTTCCAAATGCGGCTAAAGAGTTTCTAGCTCTATAGCTCTGGCTACCTCTTTTTGAGATTTATGGCCGTAAGTAGATGTATATATACTTACTTACTTATACTCACACCCATTGTTCCCATTGGGGTGGGACCAGACTATCGATCGCCACTTTGTACGATCCAGGCAAATAACTTTTGTATATATGTATGTTAGAATCTTTGTGATATACTTACCAATTCACTCAGCCGTAATGCGTCGTTATATTTACTAAGGTTCATTAATAAAGCTTTACCCATAGGATGCTCCGATGTCCAGTCATAATACTTATTTGATTTACAGTTACTAAATTACATCGCAAGTTGCGGGAATCTTTGCAAGGGTTGTAAAGTTGCTAGCAAAGTGAAAAGCGAGAGCGGTTATCGGGTGAGCGCGTAGACAAGTAACGAGTAGTGATATTCTTAGCAGACACTAAACATACAATCACAGTTATGAAATAAATTCAGTACACTACTGTTATATTGCGGTTATCTTTTTAATCTGAAAATACATACTATAAATGAAGTTTTTAATGAATAAGCTCCAAAAACAGAGAACTGATTTCAAAAATTGTTCACATACAAATCAAGGCAGAATATGAACATACATACATACATATACTCACGGCTATAAATCCCTTAACGGGGTAGCCAGAGCTTTGGAATGAGAAATTCCTCAGCCACTTTTGGAAATGTGAGTGGGGAAAAGATGGTAAAAATAAAAGTTGTTGGTGATGGGTGGGTGATGGAAGAATATGAAGAGCGACCAAAAGTGGACAAAAATCCACCAAACCAGCATTTTTTTGCATTATCTATAAAGTTATTTAAATATTTGTGTTAGCTAAAATCAGCAACCATTTCCATTTTAATGGCAAAATCACACATAAACCAAGCTGAGTTATTATATGAAATCGCTTACAATATCGCTTTTATACAATGATGCAAACTAAAGCCTTTTGGGTAATCCTTGAAGGGTTGCAATGTATGATGCTAAGGAATATATTCGCTGTAACGAGATGCTAATACAATTTGGGAGGCTTCGACACCCGTGGGCTACGCTTCGTTAATTATCGTTAGTTAGCAGGGCACGAAATTCTCCTTACTAAATAATATTGCCAATTTTTACGGTTAAGAAAAAACATAAATTGTTTTTGTTAAGGACATTCAATTGATCATCATTCTATTTAGTTGTTTTGCTATAGCTCCTAAAATCTTTAAAATCAAGACATTATGATGTTTCCGATATTCTTCGATTTGTTGACCAAGTATTATTACTATTTTCATACATAAATCAGTAAAGATCGTAAGAATTAAGCAGCGTTAATGGTTTTTACCATTTTCCAATCATGACAGCCCATTTATGTCCATACCGGGGGCCCAATCCTACCTAGAATTTGAAGGCTGTACTTTAGCAATTTAGACTAACGCCTAGTAAGATTATATTAGTGGATTAATTTTCAATACAATAATGAATTAGAAATTCGCAAACCAAACTAAATTATACCTATCTGAGGCGTCTCAGTCGGCAACACATTAATTTCAAATCTCACACAATCTCGTTAGAAAACATTAAGGAGATGGATTAATAAATCTTTCGGTTTGAGGGGAGCCTTAGTTATTGAGTTAGAATGCCGACGCAGTCATTGCCAAAAGTCACCCCTCGTCGAAACCTATGGCAATATATCTGCCGGCAAATATTTACACACCACTTATAAATTTATAGAGCAGGTTTTGACTTTCCAATTCTCTAATTGCTGTAGTCAAGTCAGATCAAAAAGCTTATTTGATATTATCGTTTAGACTTGAAAAATGAAAGTTTTTATTTACTTATTTCCTGAAAAATTGTTTTGGAAAACGTGAGCAGCCAAATCAACAAACTGTTCATATATTTGACAGTCACAAATAAAATGTTAAAACTTCTTCGATTGAACCATCGTTTGACCGCAATGTTAAAATGAATATGGGTTCATATTAGTGTCAGCAGTTCAGATATTTATTGGTTTTAGAGCCATAACAAAATTTTTACAACTATTTGTTGCACATCACAAAATTAATATTTCCATATGTTAAAATAATATTTATATGTATGAATTGTAAAATAAATAACATAATAGTCATGTAAGGTAATAAGTTAAAATCATGGTGAAAAGGTTCACCAATAGTGCTTCAATATCGCTATAATTATTTGTCAATAATATAAGCTGTTACTACTATCATTCATCATTTTTTTATTTATTTTTTTATAATTTTTTCTTGTTCCATTTTACTTATTTTTACTTTATTGCTAATTTTATTGAATCATATTATTGTTATTTTAATTTAATTGTAATTTATTTAGTTTTTTAATTATTATTAATTTGGTGTAATTCTTTGGAGTTTTACTTATATCTATATTATTTGTTATTGTTTTGAGTAGCTTTGATAATTATATTATTTATGAAGAAGAAAATTGCTAACGATAATAACCAATAATGTTGTGTGCACTTTTTTTGGCATTGTAACAGAGCCGAATCAAAAATTTTGTGTAAAGGTAATGTTTGTTATATAATGCTGTTTGTGTACGTATTAATTAAATAAATAAATTATCAGTAAACGAATAGTTCTTACTGAAACGATTTATAGAATTTCAGTAAAATTTTTCAACAAAGTAAAACAAGAGCAGAACAATCAAATTTCAGTGTTTCACTCGAGGTTGGGCGTAGTGAAGGAAATAGCGTGTGAATTGTGAATTAGAAGTGCGCTGTCCTTACATCCTTGGAACATTTATACAGCAGTCTCCTAGTTTCTAACTGTGAACCTATTTTGAAGGTACAGTGACGGGTTAACATACATTTTAACACACATAATAAATGTTTATTTTCAGACAACTAGTTCCTTAAATTTTGTTAGTACTATTCAAACTTATTCTATACGAGTAGTATCTATGTTAGTAATTTTATACCAAGTAAACACATAAATTATCTACAAAACAAGCATAAATGGGGCTACGCTCGATTTCTATTATTGAGGCAATGGTATCCCATCCATGTCTACAGCATTTAGTTCAGTTTTATTTTCAAACAAATTACATCAGAATCACAGAATTGAAAGTTAAAGGAAAATAACCTTTTCAAATTTTAAATAGATGTAACTTTTTTTCTATAATAATGTACCTACTTATTTTTTACTTAATTGATGAGGTTTTTAATTTAAAGGTATTGATCATAGCTTTTATTCATAGATTATTCAATAAGAAGCAAGAGTGGCTATAAAAATCCTATGCCAACATTTAATTGCACAAACGAGCATAAATTCGTATTTTACTTAAATCTCTTTTACCTTAACGTATAAATTTTATTTTTTGTACTAATCTTACGTGTCACTTAAACTATTACTTCAATTTAGCTTAGATGTCTGAAAATACATACATACATATACTCACGGCTACAAATCCCTTAACGGGGTAGCCAGAGCTTTGGAATGAGGAATTCCTCAGCCACTTTTGGAAGTTGATTGGGGGAAAGATGGTAATAATAAATGTTTTTGGTGACGGGTCTCCAACCACATCGCCCAAAAATCACTTAATAAGCCCCTATACCCTTAGTCGCCTCTTACTATCACCCACGGGTAGAAATGGGGTAGTGTTATTCTAAGCTGACACTACACGGTCACTACATGTCTGAAAATACAGCAGTTTAAAAACATCACAACAATGAATGGACCTGAATGAGAAACACATTCAACCCACTGTACCTCTATAACGCAAGCAAAGCTCGGGGCGAGTTCGCCCTGTCTCACCCTCACTAAGTTTATTCTTCATTTGCGAGCGAATGTTTAAATTGCGACAGTGCTAAATTAATCAACGTTTATCTTACTGATTACTTTTACACTAATTATAACTTGGGCCATGTGCTGTTGACATTGATTTGTGAATGACGGCTGTCGTCTCCATTAATTTTATTTTGATTTGTCTGTGAAGATACAAACATTGATATCTAACTACATAAATAATAAATCATTTATTTTTCCAATATTACTGTACATATGGTTCTTGACAATACCCTTAGGCTAGGCTTAGGCCCACAAACTAGGCTTAGTCTTAATCGCGCGGGACAATGACACTATCTAAACACACAAACTCATGGTTACAATTGCTTTTTATAGTATTTACTAAGACTTTCACGATTGCACATTATAATTAAAACAACATTAGACTTTCGGATATTTTAATCGCAATTATTTAAATAACACCTGTCTTCCCGTGACCATGATAACTGAAAAGTTTTCCAAACGTCGGGCTTTAAAAAACCATGTAATAACACGCGATTAAAATATCAGAAAGTCAGAAGTTGTTTTAATTATACCCTTTTTATACTTTAAGAATAAAAAACATATTGTCAAATCACAAGATGTTTCTTTTAATTTCAGCTGAGGCTAAGAACCTCAACATACTTTCTCAGTTTGATCTAGGCAGTGACACTTTTTATTAATTATTTTGAAAATTACAATATTTGAGATAAGATTTCCATAGCAAAGTTGTTTAGTTTGATGTCTTTTATCAATTTAAAATATGAAAAGGGTATGTTTTAAAATCGAGGTCTAGGCCAATTGCCTAAAAACAAAGCTAAATCAGAAATTTCTCAGGCCGTTTGGGAAGATAAATGGCAAAAAGATTGTGAATAAAGAATGTATTTTAATGGTCTCTAGTCACATCCCCAAAATCAGTTTAAAAGCTCCGAAATTCTGTATCACCTCTTGTGACATCCGCGGGAAAAAATGAAGTTCTGCTTTTCTAAGCCGATACTAAACAGCTAATTATTAACAAAACTACTTAGCTAGGATGCACTGCAATTATCACATTCATAAAATTAGTTTAATTTATCCCATTATTTAATTAGTAACTAAAAAGCATATAAACTTATTTCACAAAACATATATAACGAATAAAATATGCTTTGTCTTCAAAAGCTCACAAATCTATGCAGTATTTTGTGCAAAATAGTAATTAATGTCCCGTCTGAGCGGTAATTGCTACGAGTAAATGCACTTTCTTGTACGTTAATGCATAGATTGCGTGTCTTCCGCCGTTCCTTGCGACTATTGAGCTGTGAATATTGACAGGGGTAAGCAGGGCTTGCCTAAATAAGGCGTATATATTTATACCTATCCAAACCGGTACTAAACTAAGGCTTTGATTTCCAAAATAAGGGACATCAGAGCTATAGAATTAACTATTTCTTAGACAAACATAAATACATACATATACTCACGGCTGTAAATTAGAAATCCCTCAGCCACTTTTGGAAATGTGAGTGGGGAAAAGATGGTAAAAGAAAAGTTTGTTGGTGATGGGTCTCCAACCGCATCGCCCAAAAAACCCTTAAAAGCCTCAATACCGTTAGTCGCCTCTTACGTACACCCACCGGAAGAAATGGGGTAGTGCTATTCTAAGCCGACACTACACAGCTATAGAATAAGACAAAGCTATATAATTTTTAGACTTGCCAGTATTTTTGTCCTTAAAATATAAATTAAGCGCAATTTTACAAATTGTGCCCGATCCGGGACATAACTAGTAAGAATGCTTTTAAACGCAAGCTTAAAAGCTACTTCCTAGCCCAACAGAATCCTTCTTCTTAAATCCAGCTCCTAGGCCTATATCCTACTCCTTTTACAAACGTTATAAATATTTAAAATACATATAAGTATATGTTTATATTTGTATGTATGTTCTCTAAATTTGTTTATATACGCGAGATAATATAAGTATGTATATAAATATATATTATAGTAAGTATTTAATATGTTTTTTTTAAGTGGCCATTGCATTGTATGAGATCAGTGATATCATTTTCAATACTAATATTAATAAATTTCTTCGCTTAATTCCGCTAAATAATACCTGCAGTCTTCATGCAACACGCACTGTGCACCGCCCGCCCTTCCACTTACAAGAAATCGAAAAGCAGACAATGCACCACACACACACCCGCAAGCGAAAACCACAGGCAACCACAAACATGCGACGCGTTTCGACTCAACACGAGTCATTGACGAGCAGTTAGTAGACAGTTCGGCAGCTGACCACCGAGTGCCGGTCATACGATTTTGCGGTTATATTTATAGGCCAGGCTCCCCACTCCCCCACCCAAAGAACATCAATGACGAGTGACTATATTATTGGAAAAAATTGTCAAAAGTGGGGAAACGGTGTAGCCCAACTGTTCATTCAGCAGTGCAACGGAATTATCATTATCATATCTGGAGATTTCAAGTTTCTCTAAAAGACATAATCTTAATCCCTTATTACAAGTATGTAAAATCTCCAGATTATGATTATCGGGGAGAACGTGTCCAGTATCCAATAGATGTTTCGCAAAGTGAGACCTTTCTGGATGGTCGTTTCTGAATGCTGCCACGTGCTCCCCGTATCTTGTTAGAAAACTGGGCTACACCGTTCCCACTTCTGACAATTTTTTCCAATAATATAGTCACTCGTCATTGATGTTCTTTGGGTGGGGGAGTGGGGAGCCTGGCCTATAAATATAACCGCAAAATCGTATGACCGGCACTCGGTGGTCAGCTGCCGAACTGTCTACTAACTGCTCGTCAATGACTCGTGTTGAGTCGAAACGCGTCGCATGTTTGTGGTTGCCTGTGGTTTTCGCTTGCGGGTGTGTGTGTGGTGGACAATGCATTGTCTGCTTTTCGATTTCTTGTAAGTGGAAGGGCGGGCGGTGCACAGTGCATGTTGCATGAAGACTGCAGGTATTATTTAGCGGAATTAAGCGAAGAAATTTATTAATATTAGTATTGCTATGGATTTCCGCAAAGTAACGCCTGATTCAATCCAATATCATTTTCAATATTTTTTGCGTGAATTGTGTTATATTCTATAATGTATGCCGTAGGGTTATTTATTTAGGTGTCATTGTCACAAATATAGGACTGGCTGAAAACCAGTGTTATGAGGTAAAACTCATAACAATATACTGAGTCAGAATCCTAGTCGTTGCTGTGCACAATTTTTAATTTATGTTTTAGTATTTTTAAGTTTTGTTTTTTATTGTGTTCATTTAACATGTTTTATGTTTTTTTTTATGTAGTACTAATTTAATTTGCAGCAGCGAATAAACATTTTCTTTTCTTTTGTTTTCTTTTTAAGTTTTACTTAATTAACAAATTTTAAGAAGCATGGTATCCGATCAAAATTTAAAGTTCTAACACAAATAGTTCTGTTCGTTAACCTTTAAGTCAATCTCTCAAATTCAAAGCCACCGGAAGTTAAGAAACCTCAAGATCGATATAAACCCCCTCTTCACCGCATGATTTATTATCCCACTGCATTTGACCGTAGTCAAATTAACAGAACACCCTATGCGTGCTTATACAGGATGGAACAAGTGAGCTCGTCGAATCAATCAATTTACTATTACCCCATCGTGAGTTGAGACCGTGTATTTATTTATTTTAAGCCGATTGAAATATTTGCATATTCCGGTACCGAATGCGTAATGAAAATACATAGAATGAATGGCGATTGAATTTCATGAATTTTTCACTGTTCAATCAGGTAATACCATACTGCATTTTTTGGTTTACAATAATGCTACGTAATTGTGAAATTTAGTGTTTAATGTATCGAATTATTTCAACACAGAAGAGCGGCCATTTTGTGGTTGTGAAATTAAGTAGATTAATATGATTATTAAATGTTATACCGTGAAGTATTTATTCAATCAAACTAGCGTTGATAATTAATTTATCAACACTAGTTTGATTCACTATTTTAAATGAAGCAGAAATACGGATTTAAATTTAATAACTACTACATACATACAAACATCATCACGGCAATAATAACAAAAAGAGGTAATCAGAGATTGAGAACTAAAAACTCCTCAGCCACATTTGGCAGTTTATCGGAGAGAAGATGGTGGAAAAAAAGTAACGTTGATGATGGGTCTCCCACCGCATCGCCAAAAAACACCAGTGGGTAGAAAAGGGAAGTGATATTCTAAGCCGGCACTGCATGGCTAACTAACTTAACAACTACAAACCCCTATTTATGTTATATTACATCGAAATATTTAAGATTAAACGCGACCTTTAAGGTCGACTTAAACTATAAAATCTTAGAGTTCTATTTAGATAATAGAAGATGATGTTGTCGGCTTAAAGCAGTTGTAACCCATTTCTCTCCATACATACATACATACATATACTCACGTATACAATTCTCCAGAAGGGGTAGCTAGAGCCAAGGAATTATACATTCCTCAGCCACTTTTGGAAGTTGAGTAGGGAAAAGTTTTTGGTGATGGGTCTCCATCCGCATCGACCAAAAATCCAATAAAAACCCCCACACCCTTAGTCCCCTCTTACGACACCCGTGGGTAGAAAGGGCATTCTAAGCCGGCACTACACGGCAATTTCTCTCCAATACTACACATATATTACATTATTATTAATTTGCAGAAGAAACTCCAAAATGTCAGACTAAATTGATCCACTTGATAGAAAACCACAAGCGAAATTCATTCCTAAGTGACAATACGCCTACGGTGATAAGTGTTGCGGTTGCCAATTTTAGACTAAGCCTATTTCCATCTTATATTTCTATAATGTTTGGGGTACTTTGTTGTATATTAATACTGAAAGAGTCGGCTTTGCCGTGTAGTAACGGTTTAGAATAGCACTACCCCGTTTCTACCGATGGGTTTATGTAAGAGGCGACTAACGTATTGGGGCTTTTAAGGGATTTGTGGGCGACGCAGTTGGAGACCCATCACCAACAACCTTTACTTTACCATCTTTTCCCACTCAACTTTCCAAAAGTGGCTGAGGAATTTCTAATTCCTTAGCTCTGGCTACCCCTTTGAGGGATTTATAGCCGTGAGTATATGTATGTATGTACGAAAGCAAAATTGGCACCTTTTTACGTAAATCGCCCAAACGGAGAAGAATGAAATTACTCAGACTCATATATAATACCGAAGGAGTACCTATAGTTATTTTTTTAATTCAACATCTATGTAAAGTATGTTAACTTTGTGAAAAAGAATTACATTCACATGCACTACCATATGTTTTACTTGTTACAAAATCATAATATACACTTTTATTTATTTTCAACGTATGTGGTCAACTCAAAATGAGAAAAGAAGAATATTATTTGTTTTATTGTTATTTGTCTAAATTATGGGAAAACTTCGATTGCAAGACGACATCTAGTAACATTAGTTATGTTCTAGCATTTCCTCACTGGGGTAGACCATAAAGATTGATTTTAATTTTCAAAGATATAAAGTTTTTAGCATCAACATCACATCAAGAAAATAACAGATTATACCTTTGCGTTTGCTGTGATTGCATTTCCTTAGCAAATACTTATATAACAAACACTGAATAGTCAAGATACACGCAAATACTACTTACACTCACAGGTGTTAGTGATTGCATTATTTCCTGACTATAAGCCCGAGACATGATGTGGCATCTTAATATAATCACGAACGCAGCCACAACTATTAAAGGGAAAGTAAAAATCGATAAACTTCTATTTCCTTTCCAAAATATCTCCCAATGCCACTTTATTCTTATAATACTATGAACTGTTTTTGTAAAACATTTCTTTATTTGCCTTTCAACTGTAAAGGGGGACTGAAATATTAATCTTGCACGTCTCGGCAACCTGGACTTACAGATTGAAACGGCCAAGACCCGTCTGCAACCAGCATTGCTAGTACGAGCGATCTTTTAACTATATATCGCGTGGTATAAACCAGCTATCTCTATCGCACTTACTTAGTATTGTATACAGTCATCTCAGTCTAACCGATATCGTGTCGATAAAATAGCGCGCGTGCTAGGCCTCCAGATTTCACTCCGTGTTTCCACCCCAAGAAATCACCCTCGCCCATTGTCCTAGACCTATTACTGCACTTTTTAAGTGATTTCTTTTATGACAAAGAGAAGCCGATATGAAAAATCCATGTCGAGTGATAAGTGCTGTTTTATAGCGGTAGAGTTTTATGATGTAATGAAAGGCAGATGATTAAAGTAACGCACCGGTGTGAGTCGCTTATTTTATTGGTCGGCCAGGGTGCTCGGAGCTCGGCAGCCCTGCAGCCGCTAAAACGGTTTTATGACTTGTCCATTTCGCAGCCGTAATAACTTTTTCACGAATAAAAATGATGTACTGATACTTGTGGATTTATATATTTTTTACCTGATAAGTTTAAGAGTCTAGTGTTGATAAAATTAATGTGAATGACTGCCATATATTTGGGTAAATAAGTAACCGTATAACAAAATGTCTTAACATTTTGTATGTTTTTTTTATAATATATTCTGGCTCTCCCGTTGCCGGATACAAACAAGATTTTTCATAAACTATGAAATGACAAATTAAGAACATAAATTTTGTTATATAGTATAATTTACAGGATTTTGGGTTTTTTAAGACATAGTAAACATACCTTAAATAAGACAGGAATCATACCATGTTGGTCTAAATTCCAGAATTAATGCATTTGTTTCATGAACTTTATGGTCACCCAAAACAAAAAATCTTATCTATGAATTGGTGTTTTGGTGTTCTCAGTAACGTTATACTACGTATTTTGTTATAGTTTGTACTTTATAATAGAATTAAAAGAAATGTATTGAATCTCTGACACCAATATATTCACGGTACTTGCGCGGACTACTGCGGTTAGCTTTGTATTTTACGTCTAACAGTTTTATCAGTGTAGTTGCTGTGTAGGCTTAGAATAGCACTACCCCATTTCTTCCAGAGTGTGTGTACGTAAGAGGCGACTAACGGTTTCGGGGCTTTTAAGATAGTTTTGGGCGATGCTGTTGGAGACCCGTTACCAACAATCTTTATTTCACCATCTGTTCCCCACGCAACTTACAAAAGTGGCTAGGGAATTTCTAATTCCTTAGCTCTGGCTACCCCTTCTAGGGATTTATAGCCGTGAGTATATGAGATGAGTATGATATGAGTCTAACAGTTTTAGGTACAAAAAAACACTCAAAGTTTAGTTTAGTTTAGCGGTAGTTTAATTTGTACTGACGTTTAGATTATCTGTGTAGTGAAGGCTTGGAATACACTACCCTAATACTGCCCTTGGGTGTTTATAAGAGGCGACAAAGGGTATTCGGGCTTTTTAAGTGATTTTTTGTCGATGCGGTTGGAGACCCTAACAAGAGCCTTTCTTTTACAATATTTTCCCACCTTAATCTCCAAAAATGGCTAAAGGAATTCCGTCTTCTGAAGCTCTGGTTCCCCTTTTAGGGATTTATAGCCGTAAGTGTATGTATGTATGTTTAGTTTATATGTGTACTAGTAGTGCACCCCAGTTTTCCCATGGCTGTTATATTCCTATATCCTGAAGGTTTTAGCAAAATGAAACGTATTTTAAAATGTTTTCAGTAGTTTTGGAGCCTTTTCAGTCCTCTTCATAATAAGCTTAGATGGTAACCAGGGTCTCATGTATCATCATATATCATCATCAATAAGTAATGATAATTAAAAATTTAAAGTAAAATATTGAAATCAAAATTAAATACATACATACATATACTCACGGCTATAATTCTTAAAACGGGGTAGCTAGAGCTTTGGAATGAGAAATTTCTCAGCCACTTTTGGAAGTTGAGTGGGGAAAAGATGGTAACAATAAAAGTTTTTGGTGACGGGTCTCCAACCACATCGCCCAAAAATCACTTGAAAAGCCCTTATACCAGTAGTCGCCTCTTACGATCACCCACGGGTAGAAATGGGGTAGTGTTATTCTAAGACGACACTACACAGCAAATAAATGAAATAATGTTTATTTTATATAAAATACTAGATACACAATATTATTGTGCCACATCACCTATATTGTATCGCAGATTAGGCATCTGTAGATAATTGACACGATATCGATCAGGCTTTATTCGCTACAGTGCGCTCCTCGTTTCACATCTTTTGATTTATGACGCAGCTTTCTTTAGACTGCTCTGTCATCATTATCAACTACATTAACCGCTGTATATCTTTCTCTTTCATCGAGACGAAGATGTAGAAAAACAGAGAGAGTAAGTTAAGGATGTACGTCATAAAGAATCTGATATGTTAGTCGTCTAAAAAATACCTTAGTCACTTTTTAACATTATGTTAAGTGAATGTTCTTTGAGCAGTGATTCCTGAACTAATTAAAAAAAATTATCGTTTAAAGTTTTTGAATCAAGGTGATGAGAACTAACTTTTCTTTTATTTCTATTTATTTACAAAGTAATTAAAACAATATTAAATCATAATTACACATTTTAAAACTATGTATCATCTTTTCCCCACGAGACTTCCAAAAGTGGCTGAGGAATTTCTTATTCCCTACTGGCTACCGCTTTAAGGGATTTATAGTCGTGAGTATATGTATGTATAACTATGTAAAGGTTAGCTTTAAGATAGGTATTAAACACTAACAGTTTTTAAAGAATGAAGCCAAAATCCAAACAAAAGTACAAACGAAGTCAAACAATAATCCCAAGGGAATGTAAACAGTCTACAGCTTGCATTTTTAAAACAGTACATACTGAAACTAATGGTATGTTTCATGAATTTGTGAATAGAGAATGTGTAGCTCTGGATACCTGCACAGCCTTAAATAACAGCAACAGAAAGGAAACTCAAGGAAAGAATCCAGTATTCGCCTCTGTGCGGTCACCGAAGCACTAGAAGTTCCACCATTTTTCTTTGCTCGAATTTTATAAAAGTCTGAAGCTCGTCTAAGAAGCGGTCGCTTAATCCGGCTTATAAGAAATATTACAGAGAAATATTTACGCAGCTTTAGCTGTGTTTAACTCAAAACGTAATGGAAAAACTAAGTGCTTGGCTTGTCATACTGTTGGCTTCGGGTTTTGAGAGAAAGTTATTTCGACTGTTTATTTTATTTTATGTAAAGTTTATCTGGAACACCAGTTTACTATTTGTGTCTTATAGTTTTTAGGGACCTCTAGGATCATAGTGCACTTTATTTCTAATATTTAAAGGCAATCAAAATAGTACTATCTAGTCATGTAGTAATATGTACATAAATACATACATATACTCACGACCATAATTCTCAAAAAGGGGTAGCCAGAACTTCAGTACTAGAAACTCCTCAACCACATTTGGAAGTTGATAGGGTCAAGATGGTAGAAATAAAGTATCCCTTGTGATGGGTCTCAAACCACATACCCTTAGTCGCCTCTCGCGACATCCGGGGATAGAAAGGTGTAGTGACATTCTAAGCCGGTACTACATGGCTAGCCTGGATATAAATTGTAATAATTAATATGTATACCAATAAACTTCGCAATAATCAAATCAAAATATTATGCGACGAAGTTTATTAGAAGAAAAGTCGACTAATATATATTCCAAATCATCTCTATTCCATTTTTGTGCAATGTATCAGTAATCGGCTAGTCGTCAATCAATTAGCTGTAGTTTTTGCTTTTTCCTTCTTCCGAAGTTATCCAACTTTCTTATGGAACTTTCCTGCTGGCCCCCACTTACTGTTTGAACTCATATTTGTTTTCCACACACAATCTTGATGGAGTAGATTTATAGCCGCTTACTATACGGGCTTAATATTTAAGTTGGTATAGGCTTATTTGATGTGAAAGCTTCATAATAAGGACAACAATGACGCGATATCGTATAAAGTATAAGAACATTGTAACACCTAAACTCAGAGAGATAAAAGATACAAATAAATGGACCGCAAAGTTAATTATTTGTGGATGGTAAGTATGGTAAGTATTTACAATTAGAAGGAACAGATTTCTGAATTAGAAAGAACTCAGTTAGCCACTTTTGGAAGGGAATGATAAACAGGTAGTAAAATTAAAAATGCTTAATATCCTTTTTAAATATTTTAATAAATTTATTTAGTATCTTTTCACCATATTTTCCCCCATTGAATATTAAATAAGGGTGAAATTTCTGGCTACCCTCTTCCATATTTTACAGCCGCCAGTATGGTACAAACAAGTGAATAAAGTTTAGGTTAAGAATAGTGTCCACGAAGCACCTGCAAACAAATGCTAATACAAAACAACGTTTACACAGTGGAACAGAATTTCCAGAACTCAAATACATTCGAAACCGTGTATGTAAGGTTCCACTTTATCCATCAGAGAGTTCTAGAGACGAAACTTCGGTACACCTGCTTCTTCCCAGCTTAATCCTCGAAGCATTGTTTAACTCAGTTTAACACACTTGTTATGTACGGCGCAAATATTGACAGCGAATGCACCCCAGTTTGCTGATCTAATAAGCTGTTTTTGTGTTGTTTTTACGCGTCTTGCTATCGGTGCGTGAAGGTATTTAAATGAAATGTTTAGAATGGGGAAGATAGGATATTAATTTATATATTTATCATATCGCACGCTTATTACTAACAGTGACCTTTGTCAAAATTTTGATGAATTGAGTTACAATACTTCACAGACCTTAAAAAGCATGCTCTACAACATAGGCAGTAGAAAACACCCGTGTTCTTCACACAAAAATGTTCGATTTCACTTAGGTCTTTATTGTCTCGTATTCATATGTTGTTGAGCATGATTTTAAGGTCTGTGTAGTATTTTAACTCAACACATCAAAATTTTGACATAGGTCAAAGTATTAAGCGTGCGATATTAATCAACTAGTTGCCTTCGGCTTCACACGGGATGTATTAAATCTTTCAGAAAAATCTATCTTTTTTACAATATCATCTTTCACGCCGTACCTTTCACGAATCACGTCATTTTTCACACGATCACATAACCTTACATTACAAACAATCGATTCGAATACTTTAAATTTTTCTATAAAATTTAGCATGATTTCTGAGTTTACACTTTACACCTCACTCACATATTGAAATTTGTAGATAGCCCAGTTTGGTAATTATATTGCATGCTGGTACACCTGATTAGTTGTAAGTTAAGATGCTTAATATCTATATTATATTATAGTTGCCCTATCTACTTTCTCAGAAGCAGTCAATAAAGTCTGCTAATCCAAACAAAGTGTATTATGTGCAAGTCACCCTAATCAGGATAGGCTTGAGCCCCGGTGGGGCCGTATATGCCTGTGAAGAATTTAATTTCCAAAGAATATAATTAATGAAAATGGTCACGTGTTATCCGTTCATATATAACTGTTATGGTTTTATTTGATAAATGGCTAAGTATGAACTATTATTAGTAATTAAGCACAAAACAGAATGTCGGATAGAGGTTTCGTGCAACTATGCAGCGCTCCAACATTTCATAGGTGCATTAGCGCAAATGTATTCACGAAGTGTTGTTACGCTAAATTACTACTTCGAATTGTTTCGTACGAGAATTTCACTTTCATATTAATAAAGCTTTTAGTATACCAAACAAGGCAACAGAAAATATCCCTTAAAAAAACGCCTCAAATAACGTTGTCAGCAAAGATGTTTTGCGTATCACACTCAAGCTTTAGTAATGCCTTCAAAGATAAAAGTACTGTAAAAGCTCGGTAAGAAATTGGATTACGTAAGACAGCCATTAGGCGAGCATAATAAAATGGCACTAGCGTACCGAAATATTTGTACAGAATTTAATTAGACGATATGTAGGGCAGCCTAGATTTAGCATAATTCCGTGAGTGAAAAGGGCGAATTTTCTTGCTCTTACACGGGAGTTGGTTCTCAGATGTTATCTTGCCGACGACGCCCGCGGCGGCTTTTTGAATGCTAACTGGTCTCTCACAGTGAGAGCACCTGTAAAAGAACTATCTGTACGTCTGTGTGGTTGTCAATAGGAGATGCTTTGTCTGTCCGAGCGTCGTAAGCTTTGATACAACCCTTTCTTGCCGCAGGATATTTTCTTGCACGATTTAGATTGCCGGGCCCGGATCAGTTAAAAGAGAGTTTGTCAAATAGTACTTGTGGTGCTTCGTTTTAGAATGACTGGGGCTTTTAGTTGCATTGATAACTTGAATGATGATTATAATCAGCATTTATTATATTATTAGAGGCTGTTAACCACCATTTTATTTTTTTATTTGTTGCATTTGCATAGTTCTTAAAAAAATATTTAAAAAATATCAAGCAATAGAGTTTGTGTGTGTGTGTGTGTTGTAGTTTTTTTTAAACGTTCAAGCATTTATGAAGGGTACTTATGACAAACAATGTAACACAAGATTTTCGCTAATAAGTTTCTATATCAATGACAATGTCATAGGGTAAACATTTTAATTTAACCACACACAATAATCGATTTTAACGTTTTTTTTTACACCTATAATTTAAGTATACCATACAACTATATATTAAAACATACACGTGTGTGATTTGCACATTTATAAAACAGTTGTTAATATTTGAATAATATTCACCATCACCATGTAAAATATTAATAGTGTCAAATATAAATCCACTTTAATACTATTTGATTATTTTATGTATACTAAAAATTTAATTATGTGTCACGTAAAGCCACGGCAGCAGTTAAAATCCATATCTACTAAATACAAAATAAATCCTAATCTAATAACTTTCTTTCACAGGTAAAGATAATGGCGCCAAAAATGGATAGAAACGGCTTCTTCTCCTACTCAGCGGCCACGGCGAAGAAAAAGAAAATTAACCTGATGCAAACCCGAGCTCCTCGGATGGCGTTTGTCGAAGCAAAGGTGCGGAGGGTCCCTGGGACCGCGCAGCGAGTAGCCAGTGTCGCGACGACCGCCGCACGGTTAACACCCCACGACACCATGCAGAGACTTAACCCTGCGCCGCCGACGGGACTATACTCGCAACTCGAAAGTTACCAACCGCGATACCATACTATCAGAAACACAGTGAACGACAAAAAAGTGTACTCGGATCACGATGGTGCAAAGTGTAAAACAAAAAAATCTAGGAACGACCCTGGGAGCCCAAAACATCACGGTGTTTTGAACTCGAGGTAAGTTTCCAAACTTTTTGTAAAGAGCGCGAATGTAAACAAAGTTTTCATTTTTAACTCTTAGCCAAATACGGCTTAATGAGTTCTTCATGATGAATTTACTTGCAAATGGAAGTAAACTACACTGTTATGGTTATTCAATTCACATTTAAAGTTGAACTTTATTGTGAATTGTAGTTATGTTCTCATATGGCTACATTATGAATGTTTTACTAAAACCGGATCTTCAATTTCATATATAAGTACTATCTCTGGTATTAGAATAATTGTGGTTTGTGTAATCATAATATTGTGTACCATGTATGGACCAAACAAAGGTGGCTGTTGGTATAATCCTCTTACTTATAAGAGTTTAAACCTAACGGGCAGCTGAGATGACATTTATTGTACATACAATTTTCTTGTTTATTTTTGTATCAAAATAATTAAATACAATGCTATGATCGCCAACAAGCCTGAGATAACGAAGTAATAACTTCACGTAATGATTATTTGAGCCCATATTTTTTTTATTAAAAGCGACAGAAATGTTCTGAAATAGTGGATAACAATAGTTATATAGTTTCTAGGGAATATAATCAAATTCAAAATTATTTCGACATATTTAACTCCAGGCATTTCAGCCATCAAGCGATTACTTACCAATCATTTTTTCAGAACATTTAAATTAATTATTTTTATTTGCTTTTTCTTTTTTAGCAATAATTAATTTATTTTTTAGTATTGTTACCTTTATTCCTATTGTTCTCGGTCTGTTATTTGAATTTACTTGTAGTCTGTAAGTTGTTGTTTTTAGTTTAATTGTTATAGGTCGAGATTTTTAATTGGCATTGCATTGTATACATTATTTTTTAGTTAATGTATACGCTGTAAATCTTCCTAATAAAATAAAATAAATAAATTCATCGTTTGCGGAATTTCTGCTAGAATAGGTTTTTCACCAGGTTTAGTTTATTTGTTGTCGGTATTTTCAGAAGAGTAAAATTTATTTTAAAAGGCCGGAGTCCGAAGTATGAAGAATAAAAGAGCATTTATGAGAAGAGTGATGAATGTAACAGAAGCAAGAGAGATTTGCCTGGATCGCACAAAGTGGCGATCTATAGTCTTTGCCTACCCCAATGGGAACAATGAGTGTGAGTATAAGTAAGTTAAATTTTAATATTTTACATACATACATACATATACTCACGCCATTAGTTCCCATTGGGGTAGGCAGAGACTATTGATCGCCACTTCGCACGATCCTGACAAACCTCTCTAGCTTCGTTTACATCCATCAATCTTTTCATACATGCTCTTTTATTCTTCATACTTAATATTTTCAGTGACTGAATTTTATAACTGCGGACCCAACAAATTTATGAACTGACAGATAAGTCAACGTTTTATCAGAAAACTTAAAAGGTTTAAATAAATAGAGTGATACCTTAATATCTGTTTTTTTGTGAGAAAAACAATTATTATGTAATTGTTTTTCTCACAAAATATATTGTTTTTAATCTCTCAATTAAATCCAATTTCTGTTTCGGTAATATTTATTTATTTCTTTGATTTTTTTATATATTTCTCCGCCTCCATGGCTTTTCTTTTTTGTACATACATACATACATATACTCACGGCTATATTTCCCTAGAAGGAGTAGCCAGACCTAAGGAATTATAAATTCCTCAGCCACTTTTGGAAGTTGAGTGGAGAAAAGATGGTAAAATAAAGGTTTTTGGTGATGGGTCTCCAACCGCATCGCCCAAAAATCCAATAAAAAGCCCCAATACCCTTGGTCGCCTCTTACGACACCCGTGGGTAGAAAGGGGTAGCAAAATTCTAAGCCGGCACTACACGGCTATGTCTTCTTGTTTGTAGTATTAGAATCAATATTTTCTTTCGTTGATTGATATTCACTTACTTGCTCAACTCAATTCTACTGTCACACAGTATATCTCCGAAGGGATGGCAATGGTTTTGGTCATCTGGTGTAAAGAGTACCCACGTGTTGCCTGGACAGTACATTCACATGTTGAGTTCAGGATTATTGCCGCTTTGTAAGAATACTTGGTTTCCTCACGATAGTTTTCCTCACTGTCAAATATATATGTGAAGTGTGAAAATGGAAGAATTAATCATTAAACGTCTCTTGTGGTCAGCGGTGTAGTTTCAGCTTAGAATAGTACTACCTCACTTCTTTTCGTGGGTGTATGTTAGAAGTGACTTATGAGTTATCGGGGCTTTTCAAGAGATTATACGCATCGCGCGTTTGGGAACACATCACTAACAACATTTATTTTACAATCTTTTCCCCACTCAAACTCCAAGGATGGCTGACGAATTTATATTTCTGATGATCTAGATACTTCTTTTAGGGTTTCTTGCCGTGGGTATATGTGTGAATGTATATCGGTGGAAAATTGTAACATAACATAACATAAACGTTCACGCCGAATATCCCCGAAGGGGTTGGCAGAGGTACTAATACTTCTGAACATCACGTGACTTTGTCACCTGGTGTTCAGAGTACCCACGTTTTGCATGGACAGTGTACTCACGTGATAGGGGGCAGGCCTAATTACGAACAAAATTAGTTAACAGTTCTAACTACATAACATAAACATAAACATAACCATTCACGCCGAATATCCCCGAAGGGGTTGGCAGAGGTACTAATACTTCTGAACATCACGTGACTTTGTCACCTGGTGTTCAGAGTACCCACGTTTCGCATGGACAGTGTACTCACATGATAGGGGGGGGGAGGGCAGGCCTATCGCCGTTTTGTACGAATACACTGTCACATGACTAAGTACAACTCAGCCATGTGGGTTTCCTCACGATGTTTTTCCTCACCGTCATTTTAACGAGGTGATAAATATTACATGTCGCTTACTAGGGTTGGAACACGTGACGAAAACATCAATTTTTTTGTATGGTATATTAACAAAATAAATTTTTATAGTCAAACATTGGTCACCAAAATCTTAAGGCCATTAAGTTTATCGAGATTATTATTTCCTTCCGTAAGTGTATTTTCTCTTGCGCTATGTTGTATAACGACAATTCCAACTGGTAAATTCTTAGTCCTTTCATAAAACTTAACTGATGCTCCTCATTTTCATATCATCATTACGGGTAACGTATATGGGACCTGCTTGTATTTCAATTATAATCGTATCGTTTGATAATCGTCATAGCAGTTTTTAAACGAGGCACATATTTTTTTTTATAGCGACGCAGTAAAATTTAACAAAATTTACTCAATAATATATAATATAAATTTGAGAAGCAATATTTTATTAATACATACATACATACATATACTCACGCCATTAGTTCCCATTGGGGTAGGCAGAGACTATTGATCGCCACTTCGTACGATCCTGACAAACCTCTCTAGCTTCGTTTACATCCATAAATCTTTTCAAACATGCTCTTTTATTCTTCATACTTCGGACGCCAGCCTTTTTGAGCACGTGAATTTGGTCCAAGTGTGTTCTCCGTGGTCGTCCTCTACTAACATTACCATCCACACTAGCCCTATAGATCCCTTTTACCAATTTTCTATCATTCATCCTCTCTATATCTCTATATTTTATTAATATTTTTAATAAAACTTGATAGCTCAGTGGGAACACCACCCGTTTTCTAGCAGGAAACGTAAGTTCTAATCCTGAGTCAGACCTACATCAATGTGTCATTATTTAAGTCATATGTGTGGTAAGCTTATAAAGGTTGGTAACTTTTAGGAAAAACATTGTGAGGAAACCCACATGCGTGACTTGTCCTTAGTCATGTGACAGTGCATTCCTAGAAAGCGACAATAGCCTTGCCCCGTATTACTCGCAGTAGGTAATATAACTTGGAAGCAAACGTGGGAACACTTACATACATACATACATATACTCACGGCTATAAATCCCTAAAAGGGGTAGCCAGAGCTGAGAAATTAGAAATTTCTCAGCCACTTTTGGAAGTTGAGTGGGGAAGATGGTAGAATAAAGGTTGTTGGTGATGGGTCTCCAACCGCATCGCCCAAAAATCCCTTAAAAAGCCCCAATACCGTTAGTCGCCTCTTCCGTACACCCACCGGAAGAAATGGGGTAGTGCTATTCTTAGCCGACACTACACAGCTAATGACAACACTGAGTGGGAACACCTGCTGACAATAATGAAATGTGATGTTCAAAAATATTAGTACCTATGCCACACCTTTGGGGATTTACGGCTTGAAGGTTTAAGTTTGAGTATTTAGTACTATAAAAAAAACATTTTTTTTAGATACACGATCATAATTCTCTATCTACTCGAAAGAGAAAATTCAATAATATATAAACTCACGCCATTGGGGTAGGCAGAGACTATAGTCTATATATCGATAGCTATCGACCTCTATGGCTTCGTTTACATCCATTAATCTTCTCATACATGCTCTTTTATTCCTTACACATCGGAAGCCTGTTTTTTTTCAATAATACAAGAAAGTAATTAAATAAATAAAACGCCTCAATTCCTTGTTTGACAAACAATATACGTCAGATCTGGAGCGTGAACATCAAATAAAAACCGCATGTTTTGGTTTCATTACAAGAAATTCTGCGGTGGCACACATCTGAAATATTACTGAGCGCAAAAAATGCCAAGCTAAATGAGTGTGGGTTCCCGCCATACCCTTGTGATTGTATTAATTTTAATTAACGACCCGTGTGAGGGACATATTGCAAGTCGTCAAATTCTGAGTAGCAGATGGTTTGGTCTTAAAACTGAGTATGCGAACTCTCGACTATGAATGAATTATGAGTCATCAATTTTACGATCGGCTTAATTGGTGAATAAAACAGTTTCAGTTTTCGCCGTATTGAAAGAGGTAGTAGTGCCATTATTTTGTAGTAAGCGTTGACATGTTCATCATGTTTACTATGGGTGTCATAACATACTGTGCTGTGTAGTGTCGGCTTAGAATAGAACTATCCCATTTCTTCGTACGTAAGAGGCGACTAACGGTATTGGGGCTTTTAAGGGACTTTTGGGCGATGCGGTTGGAGACCCATCACCAACAACCTTTATTTTACCATCTTTTCCCCACTCAACTTTCCAAAAGTGGCTGAGAAATTTCTAATTTCTTAGCTCTGGCTACCATTTCTAGGGATTTACAGCCGTGAGTATATGTATGTATGTCATAACAAGTGATAAAGGGTATGAGGGTATTGAGGGTTAATGTCACCCTTTTTCATAATTAATTCTAATCTTTATTGGATTTCTATAATTTAGCTGTGTAATTATGAAAAAGTTGTGGTAACTTGGATATGTTGAATGGGCAATGCATTTCGAGATATTACCAATAGAGGAATATCATTTCAATAGCTATCTTAAATGTTTAATAAAAATAATAATAGTTGTTTAGTAAAACTGTTAATAAATTGCGGTGTCGTAGTGCGGACAGATAAACAGACATACTTACAAAAATAAATGGTTTTGACACAAAAGTGTTAAATCACAGATTTGTTTATAGTTTATGATATAAAAGCCAAATAAAAGTAGTGGTTTACTTAATTATACCTTTAAAAAAAGTAAAATATATTAAACTAGTGAAAAAAGAAAAAAAAGTCGAAAAGTTCATTTCTAAAAATTAAGTTAACAACTAACATTTTTTGAACGTCATTTTTTTTTAATTTATCATTAGTCCGTTGCTTCGGAAGATGTTCGTAAAGAGAAGAAGCAACAAAGAAACTCTTTACATTCACCTTTTTAATTTTTTTCAAAATATGGTTTGTACAATTTTGGGTCATATTTTTACTTATAAAAGCTTTTCTATGCGACCAAACCAAACGCTAGTTTGACATAATTATACTAAATTGTCCATCACAAAAACCAATCACATAACGAGAGAAGAATAGTAGTTCTATCCATTCATATGGATAAACTTTTCGTCTGTGAATGTTAAAGAAAGGTTTTCTTTGAGTTATAATAGTTATCTTGCCTCCGAAGAAACTTGAAAGGGAATCGGTAAAAGGTACTTGGATTTAAACAGTGGAAACCTTCAATAGACCTTTTAGTTGATTTATACAATTTATTTCTTTAAGTATCAAAGTGAAACAAAACTAATTCGATCTATTCTTGTCACACAAAATTTATTTTAGTCAGAATGTCATAATTTTTGTTTATAAATCCGCTGTTTTTAAAAATAAAATTGCCGATTTATTCGACCATTTTTCCTCACTTAACTTCAAAAAGTGGCTGAGGAATTTCTGATTTCCAAGTTTTATTCTAATAGTAAAGTAAGCAACGCATTCTCAGCTTCTCTTCCTCACACCAGAGCCAATGAAAAACACCCATACAAACAAAACCAAACATTGTTTTTATATATAATATTTTATTGTTAACGATAACTTACATACATACTTTTGGAAGTTGCGTGGGAAAAAGATGGTAAAATAAAAGTTGTTGGTGATGTGTCTCCAACCGCATCGCCCAAAAATCCCTTAAAAAGCCCCAAAACCGTTAGTCGCCTCTTACGTACGCCCACCGGAAGAAATGGGGTAGTGCTATTCTAAGCCGACACTACACAGCAAACGATAATTTGTAAAGTTATTTACAACGGATGTTGTCTATTCCACCTGTAATTTTCACAAACTATAGCATATTACCCGACTATCTATATTCACGGCTTATAATCTAAAAGCGAGGTAGCTCGTGCTGTATGAAAGATAACATTGAAAGAAATATAAACATAACATACATAACATAAACGTTCACGCCGAATATCCCCGAAGGGGTTGGCAGAGGTACCAATACTCCTGAACTCACATGGCAAGCGCCATCTAGTTTCCAGAGAAGGTACCCACGTTTTCCTTAGACAGTGTACTCACGTGATAGGGGGCAGGCCTATCGCCGTTTTGTACGAATACACTGTCACATGACTAAGTACAACTCAGCCATGTGGGTTTCCTCACGATGTTTTCCCTCACCGTTAACAACCATGATAAATTAACCACATATATGTCTTTAGAAAAGACAAATTGGTGTAGGCCCGACCCAGGATTTGAATACTAGTCGTTTGCACGATAACCGAGTGTTCTACCCACTGGGCTATCACGGTTATTGAAAGAAATATAGCATACAAGTAAAAATCCCGACGTTCTCTAAGATACGCGAGCCACCTAGCGATTGTGCCATAAAACCGTACCTCACAGGAAAATGATAAATCAATATAAAAGTTATCAGTATTAAAAAGTACTTGAAAAGATCACTTTCAAGTTAGTTAATCGAAAGGCTTTGATGTTTTACAACAGCCTTCGGAAGTACTCTTCTGATATTATGCAAAAAAGATATGTCTTAAAGGCGCTCGCAAATTGGCGTTTGGGACGTGATTATGCACAATTTACATTATTATACGACTTTCTCTGTAGAGCTGTTTACGAAGCTCAGGTTTTTACAAGGGCCCTTTATGTGCGATTTAAACGAACGAAGATTCTTTTATCGCGTCGCCAGGAGGTTTTACAATAAAGTTAAAGATGGATAAATTCTGTTTGTTAAAGCTTTTAAATAATCATGGAAGGTTTAATATTCATTTTATTATAACTTTACGAACTAGTTGTACATTATCTCACGGCTATAAATCTCTAAAAAACATAGACCTTAAGAATAAAAAATCTATAGCTAAGAAAAGATAGTCAAATGGCCTTAAAGCCTCATTTGCCTAAAATACATACACAACGGGTAGAAACGAGTTAACGCTATTCTAAGCGGCCACTAGAAACCAAAAGTAAAGTCTTAAAGTACTATCTTTATTTCAATTTCCTTTTACATAAACTCGTACAACTGGCGTTCTGTATTCGATGTATTGAAATTTCTATTTATCTTGTAGCATCTAAGCAAATAGTGGCTGTGCTGAAAGTTTGGTAATATTTAAACTTTTGAGGGAAAATTGAAAAACTTTTTTAAATATTGAGAATGTTCATCGATTCTTGGTAAACTGAAGTGCTTCTTCATAAAAAAATATCTTGCTTATTTTTTTAAAGTAGTTTAACTTCTAGTTTTCTTTGTTTTAATAGAGAAAGAAGAATAGTGGCTTTTAACTTGTAACTTTCATACTAAGGTGGTTTTTAATGCATTAAACATAAAGTGGCTGGAGAATTTCTTATTTCAAAGCTCTGGCTACCCCGTTAAGAGATTTATAGCCGTGAGTATATGTTTGTATGTATGTAAACATAAAAAGTATGCTGTATAGTGCCGGCTTAGAATGAAGAATAGAGGCGACATTTTAAGTGGTTTTTGGGCGATGTGGTTGGAGACCCATCACCAACGATACTTTATTTCTACCATCTTGTCCCCCATCAACTTCTAAATGTGAGTATGTATGTATTGTATATGTATAAAACGTAGGATTTCGTTCACAAACACAATTGTTCACAATAATCAAGTCTTGAGGCCAAATACGTTTGATTGATGCGCAAGCAGACTCAACTGCTTTGAATGCAATTATTATACTTGATAATTAAGAGAAAACAGAAAATCTTGATGTGTAGTGTCGACTTAGAATAGCACTACCCCATTTCTTCCGGTGGGTGTACGTAAGAGGCGACTAACGGTATTGAGGCTTTTAAGGGATATTTGGGCGATGCGGTTGGACACCCACCACCAACAACCTTTATTTTGCCATCTTTTCCCCACTCAACTTTCCAAAAGTGGCTGAGGAATTTTTAATTCCTTAGCTCTGGCTACCCCTTTTAGGGATTTATAGCCGTGAGTAAATGTATGTATGTATGATAATAAAAAGAAAACAGAAAAGAAAGTCTCCACCGGGTTTCTATCATTATATTCTATTTTTTGAATTATACTAAAATTGACGCAATATAGTGTTGGTATGTACAGAGACAGAATTTCACGTCTTAATTTTTAAAGCTGCTTTCATTTACCTTTTTTAAACTTTTTTTTTACATACATACATATACTCACGCCGTTAATTCCCATTGGGGTAGGCAGAGACTATCGATCGCCACTTCGTACGATCTTGGCAAACCTCTCTTGCTTCGTCTACATCCATCAATCTTTTCATACATGCTCTTTTATTCTTCATACTTCGGACGGCTGCCTTTTTGAGCACACTTTCAATTTGGTCCAAGTGTGTCTTTCGTGGCCGTCCTCTACTAACATTACCTTCCACATTAGCTCTATAGATACCTTTTACCAATTTCCTATCATCCATCCTCTCGATGTGCCCAAACCATCTCAACATTCCTTTTTCTATCTTACTTACCATATAATCTTTTACACCACAACTTTCACGAATCACATCGTTCCTCACACGATCACATAACCTTACATTACAAACTTTTGTTTTGTTATTCAATATCTTTTACAGCCATAATCTTAATTATGTTTACTCAATGTCAAATTCTAGATTCGGTATGTGGTTTGAGCTATCTTGAAATTGATTCATCATCAGTAATTTATTGTGTCTAGATAGTGTAAATTACTTACCATATGATAATTACAAATTCATGGATTGGAAGGCGCAATGTTAGTTTAGGATTGTTTGCACGATATCATATTGGATTTGTGAATTCTGAATCTGTTTGTCATAATAATGAAATTTTTGGACTGTAAAAGGCTTTCAGAATATTTTTTTTGGTTTATATAATTCTTTATCTTTTCAAATGCACGCATACACACATATATACATATACTCACGGCTATAAATCCTATATATAAGCTATAAAAGAGGTAGGCATAGGGAGAATCAGAAAATTATTCAGCCACTTTTGAAAGTTGAGTGTCGTTGGTGATGGGACTCCAAACGAATTGCCAAAAAAGTACTTTTGAAAAACCCCATACCCTAAGTCGCCTCCTACGACACCCGTGGGAAGAAAGGGGTTGTGACATTCTAAGCTGACACTACACGGTAATCTCAATTATCTTAACTTAAAGTCGAATTGCATACATACATATACTCACGGCTATAAATCCCTAAAAGGGGTAGCCAGAGCTAAGCAATTATGTACTACTGTATGTACTATTGTATGGAAATGATGTATGGAAATGATGGTAAAATAAAGGTTGTTGGTGATGGGTCTCCAACCGCATCGCCCAAAAATCCCTTAAAAGCCCCAATACCGTTAGTCACCTCTTACGTACACCCACCGGAAGAAATGGGGTAGTGCTATTCTAAGCCGACACTACACAGAATTCAAGTCAGATTCTAGATTCAATATGTGGTTTGATCTAACTTCTAATTGATACATCATCAGTAATTTATTACGTGTAGATAGTGTAAAGCTATTACATACCATATGATAATTACGAATTCATGGATCGGAAGGCGCAATGTTAGTTTAGGATTGTTTGCACGATATCATATTGGATTTGGGAATTCTGAATCTGTTGGTAATAATGATGAAAGCTTTGGACTATGGAAGGCTTTAATTTTTTTTTGGTATATCTCAACTCAAACGTTCACCTCGTATATCCCCAAAGTTTACATACATACATACATATACTCACGGCTATATTTCCCTAGGAGGGTAACCAGAGCTAAGGAATTATAAATTCCTCAGCCACTTTTGGAAGTTGAGTGGGGAAAAGATGGTAAAAATAAAGGTTTTTGGTGATGGGTCTCCAACCGCATCGCCCAAAAATCCAATAAAAAGCCCCAATACCCTTAGTCGCCTCTTACGACACCCGTGGGTAGAAAGGGGTAGCAACATTCTAAGCCGGCACTACACGGCATAAAAAAAAATTGTTTCTAATATTTCTGAACATCACATGAAATTGTGATTTAATGGATTGCCATGTGGGTTTTCTCACGGTGTTTTCACATATGACTTTAGAAAACACATATTGGTGTAGGGTTCGACTCGGAATTCTAACCCCTCATCGTCTGCACGATGAGCAGTGTTCTGCCCACTGAGCTATCACGGTTGCTCTTTGGTATATATATTTATTTATCTTCTAAGACGGTTTAATGATAGAATAGAATCGAAAACTCTTTATTGTACATCAAATATGGAAAAACAATTACAAATACACAGAATTAATTAACAAAAGTACAATTGGCGGTCTTATCACTAAAAGCGATCTCTTCCAGACAACCTTTGAATGGAGAGGTCAATAAATTAGAGTCATGTGAGATAGATGTACAACAACATGGTGAAACTGATAACTATGCGTTAATCTGCACAAACAATACAACAATCCAGTCATACTTAAATCTAGTTATAAAATAATAAACTATTAACAAACATATAAATACTATGATACAATAAATAATGATAATAGTTAAATGTAGATGAAGTAAGTGTATTCTACGGTTCACGAAATTATATTTCGATTATAATATCAAACACAGACTTTCGTTGCTCTTGAGGTAGGCAGTTATCACATTCTTTTTTCTATCCATGGAAAACTCTCTCTTTTTGATTTATTTTATTTAAATTTTAATTCTCTATTGATTCTTTTTAACTTTACAAAATTAAGAAAAGTAGGCAAAGATTATGACAACATAAAATGACAAATTTCAAATAACTATGAATGTAAGTATGACCTATGATCGAACAAAGTGACGATCGATAGTCTCTGCCTACCCCAATGGTAACTAATGATGTGAGCATATGTATGTATGAATCTAAGGTAACAAACAGCCTCATTAAAACAGATATCCTTATCATAAGATTAAACTAACAAAGAGCACATTAATCCGCATCAGCCATTGGATACCTCTGAATGAATAGTCACGCTCAACTAATGTAGTGAAAGCCGCGGGCGAGCATTGTCTTGTTAATCACGCACTATTTGTACTGAACACTGACTGAATTAATTAGGGAACTCAAATCCATAAACATCTGTCGATTTACCGACTTGATTGATCAGCAGATATGAGCGGACGGTACTTGTACGAAAACTTTGCATTGATACGATCTCTTGTGATGTTGGTTGTGAAAGTGCTGAATAGAGGTTTCCTTGAGCTACTTCTGTAATGGAATATTGTTATTTGTATGCTTTTGTTTTTGTGATCACCTATTCAAGTCAATCAAGACGAGAAAATTTTTTGTTTAAACAATCTTTGCAATCATAACATAACATAACATAACATAAACGTTCACGCCGTTTATCCCCGAAGGGGTTGGCAGAGGTACCAATACTTCTGAACTCACATGGCAAGCGCCATCTAGTTTCCAGAGAAGGTACCCACGTTTTGCTTAGACAGTGTACTCACGTGATAGGGGGCAGGCCTATCGCAGTTTTGTACGAATACACTGTCACATGACTAAGTACAACTCAGCCATGTGGGTTTCCTCACGATGTTTTCCCTCATCGTTAACAACCATGATAAATTAACCACACATATGACTTTTTAGAAAAGACAAATTGGTGTAGGCCCGACTCAGGATTGGAACTCACGCCCTTCTGTTTTCGGGCGGGTGTTCTACCCGCTGGACTATCATGTCGCTTCTTTTTAATCATAAATCTGTTAAAAGTACTATTTTAGCTGATACGCGCGTTTAACAGAATTAATTGTGATCTAGATCTAGATGTTTCATATAAATATAATACATACACACATATACTCACGGCTTTAAATCCCTAGAAGGGGTAGCCAGAGCTAAGGAATTACAAATTCCTCAGCCACTTTTGGAAGTTGAGTGGGGAAAAGATGGTAAAATAAAGGTTTTTGGTGATGGGTCTCCAACCGCATCGCCCAAAAATCCAATAAAAAGCCCCGATACCCTTAGTCGCCTCTTACGACACCCGTGGGAAGAAAGGGGTAGCGACATTCTATGCCGACACTACACAGCAATAATAAAATCTTTGCCCAAATATGAATACCAGTATTCTTATATGAAATAAAACTCCTTTATATAATTTAAATTAGATATGTACATACACTCCACAATGTCTTAATTAACTCTAGTTTCTCCTATTGGCCAAAGGACTAACCAATTTAGTATATAGTGATTTATTTAAATTAATATTTTGTTATTAATCAATTCTCTTATTATTTACTAGTAAGATTGCAATGATAAGTAAACTCTCTAGAAGAAACATAAGCCATATATATTCAACCTAAATATCATTAAGGGTGAGGAGTGAAAAATAATTTACACCGTGTATAGCCAAGGTGGACCCCATAAATCAATATAAAAAAAGTATGTCCAGATTACTCTGCCAATATTGTGTAGTCATCAAATATGACGTAGATAGAGAGCGGTGTCGAGTGACATCATAACACCGTACTGACACCTGAAGCGCAAGAACGAGCCGTGTTTAAATTAGTTATCGCGTGCGATAAAGCAGCCATCTCTTACGCACTTACTTAGTATCGTATACTGCCATCTCATTCTAACCGCTATCGTGTGAATAAATTAGTGCTCGTGCTTGTTCTACTGCAAGACTAGCATGGGCGACCTTTTAACTGGAGAAGATAACGCTTGGTATAAAACAGACATCTCTTTCGCCCTTATATAGTATCGTATACTTTTATCTCATTCTAAACGACAGAGTAACTAAAAGGGTTGCAGCACGCTTATCATTATACCATGAACTCGACGATTAGAAAGAGATAAATATACGATACTTTAGAAGTTTGAAAGAGATAGCAGTTGTAAACCACGAGATTTGTAATAACAATACTGCTGTTTTTTGGTATGATTGACAGTTTGAAGATGTGGCTAATAGATTTGTTTATTTAACAATGTTGTCTGAGGGTTGTTGTGTCTGTCTGTATGAGTTGATTGCCAATGATGTTTGGTTTGATTTGAATAATTGGATATGCAATGTACATTTATGTACATACGTACAATAAACTCATGCTGTGTGTAAGCACGTAGGTACTATCGATCGCCAATTTAATTAAATTAACAATATTATGATAAAATATTGTATATTGGATCTCAGAAAGCCAACTAAACATAGTTTTTTAATTAAATGATATACTTTTCTGAGGTTGCCAACTCGAAAATTTAAGATTAAATACGCAACATCGAAACAAGCTAAGATAAATGAACTGAAAACGAACTAAATAGTTTTTTTTAATTATATTACTATGTGAAATTGGAAAAAAAACATTAATATAAAAAACATGTAAACACAGATATTATATTCTACACAAATCACAACTATAGAGAAAATTAATTCTGTGGAATGTTACTATTACCACAGACACTTTATCAGTCGAACAAAAAGGAAAAAAAGAATGAAGACGCTGCAAGTCTTAGATGGACAATAATTTATAGCGATCAATCTCTTTATATATTTTTTAGATTATTTCAACCATCTATTCACTTGAATAATTTAAAATCTACCTCGATTCGGTCAAACATATAGGGTAGCAGTTTTGATGTTATGACATACAATATACTCACGGCTATAAATCCCTTGAAGGGTAGCAAGAGCTAGGAATTAGAAATTCCTCAGCCACTTCTGGAAATTGTGAGGGGAAAAGATCGTGAAATGAAGGTTGTTAGTGATGGGGCTCCAAACACATCGCCAATAAATCCATTTTGAACCCCCAAAGACGTTATTCGCCGCTTACGAACACCCACGGGGAAAACATGGTAGTGATACAATACAACAGTGATTTTAGAGAACTATAGATTTAATTTATCTACATACATACATATACCCACGGGTATATTTCTCTAGAAGGGGTAGCCAGAACTAAGGAATTATAAATTCCTCAGCCACTTTTGGAAGTTGAGTGGGGAAAAGATGGTAAAAATAAAGGTTTTTGGTGATGGGTCTCCAACCGCATCGCCCAAAAATCCAATAAAAAGCCCCAATACCCTTAGTCGTCTCTTACAACACCCGTGGGTAGAAAGGGGTAGCTACATTCTAAACCGGCACTACACGGCATTTATTTATCTAGGTACTACTATATATTCTATTTAATTTGATTAAACCCCTTACTAGGATGGATTGCAAAAAAAGCAAGCAATATTTCTGTATTATTTTAGACATAATTTTAACATTGAACGTTTTAGTATAATATATGAAGTAGACGGCCGCACTTAGTAATATTAGACAGATGAAAAGTTAAATAAGCTTCAGAAATTATAATACATAATTTAGTGAATTCCCAGAATAGCCTCGGGGTTCAAGTGAGTGCTCAACTGCTAAAGACTTATTTAAGTTTTCTATTGTTTTGTCATTTATCATTATGTCGACAGCTTGAAGCTATATGTAGTCTAGTATTGAGATATGTGACTTTTAAACGTCGCAACATCTTAAATATTGGTGACTGTCGGTTACAGGTCCATTGTTTTTAATATCTTAGCCTAAGCATAATTTAAGCATGACAATATTTGTCTAATTAGAATCTATTCCATTTGTTAGTCTGCTGAAAAAGGCAAGCAAGTGAGATGTTCCGAGAAGCCTTCTTATAAAAAAATAATAAAGAGCAACTTAAACGATAACTAGCGCCTGATTTCTGAATTGAGTATTCTAGCTGAGAACGACTTAAGTATCGTTTTGTCTCATCCAGTTATTAGGAATTCAATGCGATAGAACGATAAGTGAGTACATTTATCACAAAAAGTTAATCGATAAATCTGTTTGTGTACAACCGATTACAAATGTATTTAATCATGAACAGTCATAAATGAAACATGTGCCCTGAAATATTGTGCCCCATAGATCCTGCTCATAAAAAAGTCAGAGGGACCAATTTGTAAATTTATGGGCGGATTGGTCGAAAACATCTGTCGTCGTCGTAGCGTAAGCATAAGGTAAATTTATTTATCACTATCAAATTAACTCTGAAAGGAATTTTTTTTGTTCTATAAACTATCAGAGATAATCCCGCGCTTCCACTTTTTTGTATCGTTAATGCCCGTTAATTCTCGAAACAAAGTTAGGGTGTTTTTTCTAGAGAACATTCACATAATTCCGTCACGAGTTCTCTTGTATTTAGTTACAGTTAAAGTTGTCCCGAGAGATGAAATACATTCTAATAAAACCTACATGGTTATATTGTTCTTAGTCATATGACAGTGCATTCCTAAAAAGACGGCTATAGGCCTGTCTTCTATCACTTGCAAGCAAGACGTGGGTACTCTGGACATCTCGTGACATAAGTGTGAGTATTGGTACTTCTGCTGATGATACACAGCGTGAACGTTTGAGTTAATCCTGAGAGATAGGATAACTTCATTATTGCCTGACAAAAATTTAATAACAAATTAAAAAAATATTTTCTTAACTCACTACCATAGATGTAACTAAATAAAAAAAATATTTAAAGAGACTCTACCTGCAGACAAACTATAAAACAGTTTTGCAGGGCTTTGTTATAATTAAATGTAACCATTTATGTTAATAAAGATTAATAAATAATAATAATAATAACACTCTATAAATAATATTCTCCATTGTTCTAGCAACCGTGATAGCCCAGTGGGTAGAACACTCGGTTATCGTGGCTAGTGTTCAAATCCTGGGTCGGGCCTACACCAATTTGTCTTTTCTAAAGACATATGTGTGGTTAATTTATCATGGTTGTTAACGGTGAGGGAAAACATCGTGAGGAAACCCACATGGCTGAGTTGTACTTAGTCATGTGACAGTGTATTCGTTCAAAAACGGCGATAGGCCTGCCCCCTATCACGTGAGTACACTGTCCATGCAAAACGTGGGTACTCTGAACACCAGGTGACAAAGTCACGTGATGTTCAGGAATATTAGTACCTCTGCCAACCCCTTCGGGGATATTCGGCGTGAACGTTTATGTTTATTATGTATGTATATTATGTTTATATGTTCTAGCAAATTCATTAACAAAATTCATACAGTAAAACGTTTCTCAAAACGCATGTTGCAGTGCTTATACTCGTATCATATTGTTGAGCTAGCGAATCGCAGCGATACCAAATAATAATATAGTCAGCTTATAGCCGCTTAATACGCGATAATCATATTTATAGAGACATGTTTGTGACCACGGCAGTAATGTAAACTACTCGGTATTACAATTTCTTGCGTGAATCCTTGACTTTTATGCACTATTAACATTTGTTTGTCTGAACTGGAGCTGAATTCTGCTATTTTGAAGAAGAAAATGAATATATTAACTACTTTATTCGTATGTCCATAATTAAGAAAAAATATAAAAAAATGGTGAATAAATTGACTAAACCTTTTAGGTCAGTATTTTAAATAAAATACATATCCATATAGAATAAATATGAAAATGACGCCGACAAAACCCAAAAATTGCCAACCGAGCTTTGGAATTAAAAAAATCTTGGAAAACATTTTTATTACTTCAATTAAATTTCATTTGATGCGTCATCAATTTTATATAGGTATATATTTACGCATCAAATGAAATTTTATTTAAGTAATAAAAAAGTTTATCAAGATTTTTTAAACATAAAAATATATACAAGAATATATAAATATAAGATACTAGTGGTCCGCCCCGGCTTCGCACGATGGTGTTAAATATTTTTACTGCTTACACCCTACGGTATTTAGCGTGCTTATACATTCTATGTCCTTTTCCTGGTTCTCAGCTACCTCCCAATCAATTTTCAGCTTAATCGGTTCAGTTGTTCGTAATTTATAAAAAGTGTAACTAACACGACTTTCTGTTATATAAATAGATATAAATATTATCTGATATATACATCAGAATTGAGACCCTTTGGAATCTCACATCCAAGTTGCACTTTAGCAAATTTACGATCGTATCATTGCAGTCAACTTGTTTCACACCACCGCCATTGAAAACATCATATCGTATATTAGTTGGTTCATGACCCGGATTCGAAAGTGGACCTTCTGTTTTCGAAATTACTGCGCGATCATTCGTCTTATTACGCCCTTCGTCGGTTTGGTAACAAACATACATATACTCAAAGCTGGTAATTCGAAAAATGGGTTGGCAGTGTTGCGGTATTGAAAATGTGTCGTCCACTTTTGGACGTTCAGTAGGGAAGAGATTGTAAAAGAAAGGATGATTGGTCACCCAAAAAGCACTTAAAAAGCCGAACCCTAAGTCGCCTTTAAAATACCTGCTGGAAGAGATTGGTTAGTGATATTCTAAGTTGACACTATACAACTGGGTTGTTTGGTAAATTAAAAGTTTAGTTTAAATATATTTCTACATACATACATACATATACTCACAGCTGTGATTCCCTAGAAGGGGTAGTCAGAACCAAGGAATTATAAATTCCTCAGCCACTTTTGGAAGTTGATTGGGGCAAAGGTGGTAATAATAAATAAATGTTTTTGGTGACGGGTCTCCACCCACATCGCCCAAAAAGCCCCTATACCTTTAGTCGCCTTTTACGATCACCCACGGGTAGAAATGGGGTAGTGTTATTCTAAGCCGACACTACACGGCAAATTCCCATATAGGTAACACAATAGAGAATGAGCTATAAATTATTTGCCTTTCCCAATGAAACTAATGGCGATGGTGTGAGTATTGTATATACGAGTATGTTGCTGAGTAATTTAGGCTTAAAAAAGCACTACCCCATTTTTACCATTTTTTTAAATATAATCATAATCAGATCTAATGTTAGATCTATAGTTGTAATGTACATATGAAGTTCTCTGAAAATAAATGGAAAAAAACAAAATAACTCATTATTATAATTACAACAAATAATACAAGAACAGAATATTATTACAATTGCTGTAATTTTTTGAGCCAGGTACTCCGAGACTTTATTTCCCTGATTTAATGGCAGCAAATCACCTAATTGAATTGGTTTTTCTACCAAACGCAATAAATTAATGGCAAACTCCTAACTCAAGTTTGTCACTTTTTCTTATATTGAGTTTCTTAAAAGTTTTCAGAGAGTATTACAATTGTTTTATTAGCTTTCGAAAAGTTGTGAAATTGCCACAATTTCGGTTGCCGCGGTAGAAACACATTGAACGAAACGTGAAACTTCATTCACGAAAGTGGACTTACTAAAACGGTTTGTGAACTGTCTCCGATTCCATTTATTTTTATTAGTCTTTGTTACTGCAAGGTCTGTTTCATGTCAAATTATCCTATAGGTAGTTTTACTCATCGTTTTATTACTGAAAATAGAGTAACTACAGCTTCGGTTAATGGCTCAGCTATTTTTGATGATGAAAGGCAAAAATGTTGGCTTTTACTCCAATCTCTAATAATGGTATATTAATAAAATTGTGTCGCCTTAGTATAGCACGAACTCTTGACTTCCTGCGGGCGAGGTGAGAAGCGACATAAGTAATTGATAATTTTGAAATCTGTCTCAATCTTTTCCTCACTCAACTTCTATAAGTAGCAGAAAAAAATATTATACTGGAGCTCTGGTTATCTTTACAGATACATACATATACTCACGGCTAGAAATCCCTTAAAGGTGTAGCCGGAGCTAGGGAATTAATTCTTCAGCCACTTTTGGAAGTTGCGTGGGAAAAAGATGGTGAAATAAAGGTTATTGGTGATGGGTCTCCAACCGCATCGCCCAAAAATCCATTAAAAACCCCAATACCGTTAGTCGCCTCTTACGTACACCCACCGAAGGAATAGGGTAGTGCTATTTTAAGCGGGCATTACACAGCATGTATATATATTTGTATGCTTAAAAAGGTCATCTGCCCAGAGGAAGGCTACAAGGTATGGTACAACTCTGAACCAACCATGGCAATCCATGGCATGTCATTTCCTTTAACGGACGGTCAACAAAACACATATTTAAAAACAACTTCAAGTATGAACACATGCCCCTTACCAGTTATAAAGTTAATGTTATTAATTATAGTTTGATATATATGAAAACCCGTTATCGATGCATTCTCCTTGATTATCTCACTGATTTCTCCTTAAAGTGCGAATTCAAGTAATTACAGGCCTGTGTTCTATATAAGATCTTATGGTACAAGCGTTTACAATCAGATTGATTCATCTCAATCAACTTGGAAATGTTAATTGCCTCTCTGTCTTGTTTCTCGCCTCAAAACGAGACAGCAACAAGTTTGAGATAAAATCAGAATGCGAATAACGGTGGCAATATTTCATGCGGGATCGCTTTTAAATTAAACGAGTTTTAAGTATGAATACTTGTCCGTTTATCAGCGTAATCACCAAGTCCCAGTTTTGGAGCGCACCCGTTTAGTGAAATCACTGGGAGTCATTAATTAGACATGCTTAATCAGATTTTTGCTAGATGTCAACCCATACAAGGATAATGCATGTTGTTAATCTTTGCATGCTATTAATCATTGGAGTATGAGATGTTTTTCTGTTGAAAACTTTCACTTGGAGAAATAAAAGGCGTACGTAAGATTTAAAAGAAAATAATTTGTTATTGTAATTATCAAAGAAGAAATAAATTAATTTTATTCTTATAATGATTTGCTTCTTGTTACAACTAATAATCACTGCTTTTATATAGTTTTGTCACCTGCATAGCTAGTACGAGCGATCTTGTAACCAGGGGCCCAATTCTACACGACCATCTTTTCTGTATGTCGGTCTTAGGTGTATCAAAACTGTGGTTTTGGCATTCTCGAAGCAAAATTGACAAATGTCATTTGTGTCACTGTCACAATAGTGAGACAGCTAAGATCTTATTTGCTATTCTACAGATCCACAATCTTTTCTTGGCCGGCGGCGACTACCTACCTACCTAGTCGCTGCCGGCCAAGAAAAGATTGTGGATCTGTACAAGGCCATTTTACGTCACTTTTTGACACATTGACGTATTTGGTATTCTGCAAATTAACGATTTTTTTCAGCGTTATGATGATTGAACGAATGATTCACCAAATCGGTATTCTAAGCGTTTTTAAGAGTTCTTTTAACAGCTGTCTGAAGCTACAATCCACCATAATGCTACAGTTTTTCTCCTAAAAAACAACAATAGCTTTTTGTGTATTGTTTCATACATTCGAAAAAAATTTTTTTTTGTGGAAAATTATTATGAATATATATTTGAATGTATTTACACATATTTTATTGGATTTTATTTACATTCTACTGAAAATTTAAAGATATCAATAAAATACGCGTTTTTTATGACAATATTTTTTCTGATTAAAATATCTTATTCAAAGTTCGAAAATATTTCAAATGTATCGAAATAGATTTCGTTTCAATGTGGCTCAATGAAAATCGATATGATAAATGCAGTTACACTTATTCAAGAAAACGTTAACTCATTATGAGGTCCCAGTCAAAGTAGATATAAGATAAATATGTTTTTAAATTATCATGGTTGTAAACGGTGAGGGAAAACATCGTGAGGAAACCCACATGGCTGAGTTGTACTTAGTCATGTGACAGTGTATTCGCACAAAACGGCGATAGGCCTGCCCCCTATCACGTGAGTACACTGTCTAAGCAAAACGTGGGCACCTTCTCTGGAAACTAGATGGCGCTTGCCATGTGACTTCAGAAGTATTGGTACCTCTGCCAACCCCTTCGGGGATAAACGGCGTGAACGTTTATGTTATGTTTATGTTTATGTTTTTATAGCAAAACAGCAGAATAATTCCTACCGGTGGGTGGTCATAATAATAGGAGTGTATGGGTTACCCTTAGTGATTTCGCGTGGGCTTTCTAGTGATTTTTGGTCGATATGTTTAGAGAGCCCGGCACCAACAATTATTTATTAATACCATCTTTTCACCACTCAACTTCCATAAGTGACTCAGGAATTTCTCATTCCAAAGCCTTTAAGGCATTTACAGTAATACAGACCTAAGCAGAGGTTCCCAAACTAGGCTAGGTCTGTATTATGGGAAACCAGTTTATATGTGTGCATGTCAGTTTCATCACCAACACCCCTATGATATTTCGTGTGATGATATATAGCCTACGTTACTTTTGAATAATTCCAACGTTTAATTTAAAAAAATATTTTTTATATCGGTTGAACTATTGGGGAATTAGGGACCTATACATACAAACAAATATCTCTCCTTTTGGAAATTTGATATTATAGACAAGAGATTTTGAGATGATTGGCTGATTAGTGTACAGTCGGATATATATACATACATACATACATATACTCACGGCTATAAATCCCTAGAAGGGGTAGCCAGAGCTAAGGAATTGAAAATTCCTAAGCCACTTTTGGAAAGTTGAGTGGGGAAAAGATGGTGAGATAAAGGTTGTTGGTGATGGGTTTCCGAATACATCGCCCAAAAATCTCTTAAAAGCCCCAATACAGTTAGTCGCCTCTTACCTACACCCATCGGAAGAAATGGGGAAGTGCTATTCTAAGCCGACACTACACAGCAAATATACACTACACAGTATATATTATACACTACACTATATATATACCACAGTGTATATATACTTTGTATATATATGTATATATTAATAGGCTTAAGGTAAAATAAAAGTCAGGATCATGTGCGGCCACACTACGAAAACCGAAAACATTATAGGTTGCCTATGTACTAAACGTATGCATTGTAAATTATGCTGGGTAACGACTATATAAAGTCTAAGCGAAAACAGTTAAGCTTTTCGTTTTATAGTTATTAACGTTGCAGTTAGCCCTCTAAAAAAGTTATTCCTAATTAAATTATCACAGTTTTCATGCCAGTAAATATTGGCCCTAAGAAACACAGGCGTATATTCAAAGTATAACAATACTCGTGCAAATCCGAAATGGTCCACTAGTAAATTAATAAAGAAACAAGTATCAAGAACATATTATTTATTATATATTTGTAATTAAAGTACAATCACAAAGACGAGCAAAGAACTTTTAATACAAGTTTTGGTATGATAAAAATACGCTTTATTATTTGTTAGCTTCTCCTACATGATTTGAAATATAAATGTATATTCTTGGGTAATTTTCAGTTGGTTGATATCTTCCGCAAGGAATTATTATAAAATAGAGACACCATATGAATGTTCCAGTTTGAAAACTTTAATTAAGCTTCATCGTCACGAATAATTGGTACCAAAATCACTGATAGCATATTCATCGTTAAGTTCGTATCGTACGAATAGTTCCGCAAACAAATAATGTTTGATATAACCAGTCCGTTAAATTAATTATTATTCGGTATAAGAAATATATTCATTAGTTTTCAAAATATGTAATAATGAAAATGAAAATTGACTAATTATATTTTTTTTGTTTGTTTATTGTTTTTTTTATTTTTTTTGTTATTGGCGGTATCTGCCGAATATTTTTTCAGCAATTTCGCCACAAACAGCGTGATTTAGTCTCGCATGTGAATTTTATATGTAAGGATTTTTATCATTAAAGCGAAAAAAAAATTATGTATAAAGAATGAAATTATTAAACAATTAGATCTTGAAGGTATTTAATAAATGGTTAAGTAAAGACTAAGTTAAGAGTTATTTATATTTTGGGAAGAACATAAAATTAAAGAAAACATAATAATGAAATCCCATTATCGCGAATCCCAACTAATTATGTCATGCTTATTGTTATTTTCCAAAAAATATCTTTCTTCTATTTTTTTCTTTTTAGCTTTGGGTATATTTACAAGCAGCCTTTTTGGCTCAATTTAAATATAATTTATTTAATAACCTGACAATTCATACTTGGTAAACATTGGAAACATATTTTAAATCATTTACAATTAAATTTTAAAGAAATAATTGAGATCTAGTTACAAAATCGGGGATGATTCTAGATTAAGAGCATAGGGTACATAATAAATAAAGTGGTAGGTATTTGCAATATCAATATTAGAATAAAAATGGCAATACTGGATTTAAAATCATTCAACTCAATGATCGGTTAGATTGTCGATACTTGGGTCATTGTTACGCTGTATCGACTGGTATACCGTGACATTGATCCGAGTGTCAGTTAATTAGGTAATTTAATTTTTATTTTTTTATTTTTAAACTTTGTTTTTATTTAATTTGTGAATATATTATAATTATTATTATTTTTTGTAGACCTACTAACATCTTAAAAATAAGTACTACTAACATAATGAGTCTATGTTACTTTATTAAATAAATAAATTATTATTATTATTAATGACCGAATGAACAAGAAACTGGGCTAAAACGTCAAATTTGGATCACCATACCAGAGACATACACCTAAGATACATCTTAAAAAGATTGTGAATACCCATTAAAAAGTTCTATTAAGTTTGCATTGTGACGTTTAGTGACATGTGACAGAATTTTGACGGTTTTATGTCAAATTATGACAGTTGGAAAAAGTTTTTTTTCTTAAAGCGAGTTCGTGTTTGGCCAAGAATTTGCGTAATGAGTTTGTAAGAAAAAGTTTGACTTTACTTTGAACAGACCGCAAAAATCTTATCTTATAATCACGACTTATTATAAACAAACATAAGGCAAACTTAAAAAAGTCTAATATTTCAGAAAAAAAAGGTCTTGAAACAAAACACAAAAAACTCTTAAACGTGCCACATTTTATCTAACAAATATTTATTTCATCATTAATTAAAGATAAATAATTCAATAAAAATAATAATTTCAAGATTTTCTCTATCAAAATAAAAAAAAAAATTAAAAGAAAATTATACAAACCTACTTGCGTATTTGCGAGATTAGTTCCTATCGGAGTAGGCAGAAACTATTAATTTTGTTGGATTTGTACGACCCTGGCTAACTTATCTAGCTTCTTCTAGTTTAATGAATCTTTTATACATGCTTTTTTATTCTTTACACTTCGGGCACACTTTTTGTTTATTTGACCAATTTGTCACTGGCACAATTATAACAATCCACTACTAACTTATCTGTAGAATATAAAACAGAGCAAAAGAGAGGTGTCATTTTCAAAACACAGGGTACAGATCCACAATCTTTTCTTGGCCGGCGGCGACTACGGTACTACTGTCGCCATTTTGAAATTTCGGCCTGTCATTGTCAGTTAGTTCTCAACTGAATAAAAATTATAGGGTGACCTACGTATATAATAAATTATCACTTTCATTAATATTTTTGTAGTGGAAACTTTTTTTTAAAGACATTTATTTTTATGATGTATCTTTGCTTATTAATAAACGCTTTTATTTCCAGTATTCAATATAAAAAAATATGAAAATTATTATTTATTTTATCTAAGTAAGCTAACACCGTCCGAAAAGTTGTGCGCGCATGACTATAGCAGTGCGAGTTACGGGAAGTGGGGAAATGCTCCCGAATAAGATTTCACTTCGTATACACTGATGTGTGGGTTCTAATCCAAATGCGGGGATGTACCAATGTGTCATTTCTTAAGTCATAACTGTCTGACATATATATAAAAATACAAGGCAAATGCGTGATAGCTTAATGGGTACAACACCGGTTAACGTGCAAGCGACTAGTGTTCAAATCCCGGATCGGGCCTACACCAATTTATCTTTTCTAAAGACATATGTGTGGTTAATTAATCACGGTTGTTAGCGGTGAGGGAAAACATCGTGAGGAAACCCACATGGCTGAGTTGTACTTAGTCGTGTGACAGTGTATTCGTACGAAATGGCGATAGGCCCGCCCCCTATCACGTGAGTACACTGTCCATGCAAAACGTGGGTACTCTGAACATCAGGTGACAAAGTCACGTGATGTTCAGAAGTATTAGTACCCCTGCCAAACCCTTTCGGGGGTATTCGGCGTGAACGTTTATGTTATGTTATATGTTACAAGGCTGTTAACAGGAATAAAAAAGGCCCATAAATTCACTGACCCAGCAAAATGAATGACCCAAACGATATCTGATGTTTAGAATTATTTTTTCTGTGTCACCTTTTCAGGGGATCTATGTGTGAATATGAAATGTAAAAGACAGTACACGACAAGGTAAGCCTCTGATTTACAGGATTAAAAAATGATTTTATGTAGTTACCCACTTATTAACTCTGAGTGTCACAAATAACAAATCCTTGAGTATAAAATATTGAAACAGTTTGCAGAGAAGTACAATTGGCCTAGACCTCGCTTTTTTAACATACCCTTTTTATATTATAAATCGATAAAGGACATCAAACTTAACAACTTTGCCTATGGAATGCCTATCTAAAATATTGTAATTTTCAAAAAATAATAATAATTAAAAATTGTCGTACCTAGTTCAAACTGAGAATGTATAGAATGAGATTCCTTGCTTCAGTGAAAATAAGAAATTAAAAAAAAACATCTGATCTATGCTTTTTGCTCTGTAAACAAAAACATAACTTCTTTCTGTATTTTCCAGTTCAATCGCTCGCTTACCGGTTTATTTTCATGATATTATTTTTCAACGACGATCAATACAACTGGAAAATACCGAAAGAAGTTATATTTTTGTTTACAGAGCGAAAAGCATAGATCAAATGTTATTTTTTAATTTCTTATTTTCACTGAAGCAAGGAATCTCATTCTATACATTCTCAGTTTGAACTAGGTACGACAATTTTTAATTATTATTATTTTTTGAAAATTACAATATTTTAGATAGGCATTCCATGGGCAAAGTTGTTTAGTTTGATGTCCTTTATCGATTTATAATATAAAAAGGGTATGTTATAAAAGCGAGGTCTAGGCCAATTGGGAGTGTTATCGCTAAAAGCGATCTTTTCAAGACAACATTTGGGAGGTAAGATCAGCAAATTTAGGATACACAGTCATTCGGGTAGACATACCAGACAAGGGCAAAAATAAATAAATATAATTAGCTTACATTAAAACGAACTTGTTTACTTACAATAATAGTTATTACATACATGCATACATACATATACTCACGGCTGTAAATCCCTAGAAGGGGTAGCCAGAGCTAAGGAATTAGAAACTCCCAGGCACTTTAGGAAAGTTGAGTGATCTCTTAAAAGCCCCAATACCGTTAGTCGCCTCTTACGTACACCCACCGGCAGAAATGGGGTAGTGCTATTCTAAGCCGACACTACACAGCAACTAGTTATTAATTAAATGAATATTATATTAATTGTTTTATTAAGACATTTCAATACATAAATAAATTAGCCTGTATGATGTAAAATTATTTCCCTTATAATGGTAAATTTTTATTTACTGGCAATACTAATATCGATGACAGCGACGCCCTTACCGGCCAAGAAATGTATGTGGATCTGTACCTATAGAGACTTCGAGGAAAAGAAAAAAACAATTTTTTTACTAACATTGAAAACAGCCTTTAAATTCGCGCTTGTACATCAATAAAAAAATTGGGATAGGTTTGTTTCAATGAAAACTAGTATTTTTCCATATACTAATACTAAGGCAATAATATTTTTAAGACGGTTTGGGCATGATAAGGATGAATAGGTAAATTGGATGTGTAAAAACCCAATGTGGAAGGCACTGGAAAGTGGTGTTAGTAGAGGACGACTACGGAGGACACAATCGGACCAAATAGAGAGTTTTCTCAAAAAGGCAGGCGGCTTCTGTAATAATGTCATGCCTAGAAGACATTCCATTAAAATAAATGATAGTTACGGAGTAGGTACATACATACATAAATACATATACTCACGCCATTAGTTCCCATTGATGTCTGATGTCACGTGGGATAAAACAGCCATCTCTTACGCACTTACTTACGCCCGATTTCTGAATTGAGTATTCCAGCTGAGAACAACTTAAGTATCGTTCTGTCGCATTGAAATCTTAACAATCGAATGAGACAAAACGATACTTAAGTCGTTCTCAGCTTGAATACTCAATTCAGAAATCGGGCGTTAGTATCGTATACTGCCATCTCATTCTAACCAATATTGTGATCATAAACTAGCGCACTCGTGCTAGGACTCCTGGTATTTAGAGAACCCACGTTTTGATTAGACATAGAAATAAAGAACTGCCTCAATCGATGCTTCCTACCACCAAACGGCTGAAGGACTAAGTACAATTTAGCCATGTCGCCTTCTTTACGATGTTTGTCCTCACCAGGAGGCCTGGAACGAGCGTTATTTTATCTTTACTCTGTCGGTTGGAATGAGATAAAAATATACGATATTAAGTAAGTGCGATTGAGATGGCTGTTTCATACCATGCGTTATCTAGTAAAAAAGTAGTTCGTGCTAGCTGGGCAACCTTGGCAAATATATGTATAATAGTTGCAGACTTTACAAAAGACTCATTTTCTAACTTGGCGAAAAATTGCAAAAAATAGTTTTATCTTTATCTGACAATAAGATTTATTTTCTTGCTATAACAAAAACTTACAAACTATTTTTCACATACATACATACATATACTCACGGCTATAAATCCCTAGAAGGGGTAGCCAGAGCTAAGGAATTAAAAATTTCTCAGCCACTTTTGGAAGTTACGTGGGGAAAAGATGGTAAAATAAAGGTTTATGGTGATGGGTCTCCAACCACATCGCCCAATAATCCCTTAAAAGCCCCAATACCGTTAGTCGCCTCTTACGTACACCCACCGGAAGAAATGGGGTAGTGCTATTCTAAGCCGACACTACACAGCACCAGTATTTTTCAGTAGAAGTAATAAAGAAAAAAGATCCTCTTATCGAAAAAGCATATATTATGTTTATTTCAGTTCACGTCTAGGCCTCTATGCGTGTCTCGGAAAAACAATATGGTTGCCGAATAGAACGTTTTTATTGGAATATAATACTACGAAGGAGTCGCTTTATTCAACCGGAATATTATACGTGATACGTAAACTGAATTTGACTTATTAAGGTTACAACAATATTGTATACAAACATACAAACTAACGACTATACATCACACAAAAAGGTAGCCAGAGACTTAATAAGAAACTTCTCAGACACTTTTCGAAGTTGGTTAGTTGGTAAAATAAAGGAAAGGTTATAGGTCACAAAAATCACTTAAGAAAACCCAAACCCCTAATTTGCTTACAATAGGTGAAAGGATATATATATACATACATACATACATATACTCACGGCTATAAATCCCTAAAAGGGGTAGCCAGAGCTGAGACATTATAAATTCCTCAGCCACTTTTGGAAGTTAAGTGGGGAAAAGATGGTAGAATAAAGGTTGTTGGTAATGGGTCTCCAACCGCATCGCCCAAAAATCCCTTAAAAAGCCCCAAGTCCGTTAGTCGCCTCTTACGTTCACCCACCGGAAGAAATGGGGTAGTGCTATTCTAAGCCGACACTACACAGCTATCTTCATTATTTGCTCTATATATATATATATAGAGCAAATATTAGTCGAGAATGACCACGAAGGACAGAGAAGATTAAATAGAGAAAGTGCTTATAAAGGCTGTCATCCGAAGATTAAAGAATAGAAGAACGTAGTTTAAAGAATAACGATAGTTGAACGTAAATATAGTTCGGTAGGTATGCCGGGATTAGAATAGCACTACCCCGTAATTACGCGTGGGTCTATAAGAGGCGACTAAGGGTATTGGGGCTTTTTAAGTAATGGTTGGGCGATGCGGTTGGAGACCCATCACCAACAACCTTTATATTATTTAAATCTTTTTGTTCATGAAAACCTCATGTGGGGATTATTACTAATAAATAAAGAATAAATAAAGGAAAGAAAAATTTCGACACAGGCGGGGATCGAACCCGCGACCTCGGGTAAGAGCGTTGGGGCGTTTTAGTAACCTTTATATTACAAGCTTAACTTTAGTATCTTTTCCCCACTTAACTTCCAAAAGTGGCTGAATAATTTGTTAATTCGAGGCTCTGGTTACTCTTTCTAGGTATTTATAGCCGTGAGTATATGAATGTATGTATAAATGTGTATCGACTTCAAATCTTTTATTAAAACACGCAATAATTTAACAAATATTTGCTCGAAATAAAATTACTTCATGATGCTATATTGAGAGTCTACTTTATCCAATTGAAGTATTTGCTGGCTGTTTATTCAGCTCTCCAAGCCGATATTACCGACGAATATAAACTACTACGTGCTCCATCGATTCATTATTCAACACATTATATTGATCGAAGAACAATGAGATGTTTTTTGCCTGAAGATTTAGATCGGATATATGGCGTATTAAACTTAAATAATATTTTTAAATTGTTGTATTGATCTAGCGAGGCTTCTTGTGATAATAGAGGTTGGTGGAATCTTGACTTGTTGTTTTGGGATTCGAACTGTCTCATACTCTCGAGATCACAAAAAAGGGGTTCCAGTAATTTATAATAAAAAAATAACAGCCTTTACTCGAAGTTAAGTGCGAAAAGCTTGGCTAATTAGTGACCTGTCTCCAGCCACAAAGTCCAAAAATCCCTTAAACAACCCTAACTCGCACCCTACACCCATGAGAAAAGTGTTTGAGCTATAGAATCTGAAAATTTTGAAATATTTAGTTTTCAACTCTTTTACAATAGGACTATATATATCGGAGAAAATAGGATTTGCCGTATAGTGTGGATCGTAAGAGGCGACTTAGGGTATAGGGGTTTCTCAAGCGATTTTTGGGCGATGTGGTTGGAGTCCCATCACCAAAAACATTTATTTATTATTACCATCTTTTCCCCAATCAACTTCCAAAAGTGGCTCAGGAATTTGTCATTCCAAAGCTCTGACTACCCCGTAAGGGATTTATAGCCGTGAGTATTTGTATGTATATATGTATGTTAAAATAGGAGATTGTCGAATGAACGTCGCGTGAGCTTTGAGTTGGGTTGAAAACAAATATTATATGATCTTTTTACTTTGTTTAAAACATAAAGTAAAACATTAAAAAACACTTAAACATTAAAAAGTTGACATTTTTGATAGCCTACCTCTTAATTTTTTAAGTTCTAATAAAATACTGACGCATTTCACGCGAAAAGAAAGAAATGGTTGCAATTGTAACGTTTTTTATGGTTTTTGTTATTTTAATATTCTGAGATAATAATCCCACCCTTTTTTATCATTTTGAAGTCTTAAACATAACTTTCCTAGCGGTAAGTTTGACAAGTATAAGATAAAGGAAAATCTATATGAAAATATTGATGGATGTAAACGAAACTCAAGGTTTTCTAGGATGGTACAAAAATGCGGTCGATGGTCTCTGCCTACCCCAATGAGAAATGACGGCGTGAGTATATGTAACACATGAGGTTTCACAGAAAAAATAAATAACGCTGTGTTATAGAGTGGGGACAGTATTGTTCTTGAGGTGTGAAATATGATTTGGTTAATAAAAAATTGGCTATTGCAAGAGCCTTAATCGGGCAAATGGAAAATAGTTCCCACCAAAATTTCAACCTTATCATAGAGATCAAATACAGATATACTCCTCCATTGCTATGCCCGATTAAGGGTCAACCTGTGAAAGGTTTCGTAGTAGCAAGTATATGTAAGATAAGTGAGATATTTAAAACGAAAACTTATTATGTTTTTTATAGTACTTACTTACTTATACTCACGCCCATTATTCCCATTCGGGTAGGCAGAGACTATCGATCGCCACTTAGTACGATCTTGACAAACCTCTCTTTCTTCCCTTACATTCATTATTCTTCTCATACATGTTCTTTTATTCTTCTCACTTCGGACCCCCGCCTGTATAAGAACGTTTTCTATCTGGTCAACAAACGTTTTACGAGGCCGTCCTCTACTAACAATCCCATCCACATTGGCTCTATATATCTCTTTCGCTACTTTATTTTCATCCATCCTTTATATGTGCCCATGTGTTTTTTTATACTGTTTGTATGAAATTCAAAGTTGTATTTGCAGTTTTATAAAATGTGCTCTATCCTCTCTTTTAAAGACATGCAATATCGTCTTGTAATAATAATTAATCGACTTCAACATACAGTTTTATTGATTTTTAATTTGTTTAACACCGTCCTCTTTTCAAAGTCAAGGCGGTTACAAAAAAAAACATTTTTTTCGGAATTTATTCGGTTTGAGAAACGTCGATATATTCTTAAAGACCTACTCTTAGGCATATAGGAAGATGTATGATCAACGAACAATCAATTTATATTGATTATTCGTTGATCATAGTTTAAAAAAAGAACCTGTAAAGTAAATCCAATTACATACATACATACATATACTCACGGCTATAAATCCCAAGAAAAGGGGTAGCCAGAGCTAAGGAATTAGAAATTCTTCAGCCACATTTGGAAGTTGCGTGGGGAAAAGATGGTGAAATAAAGGTTGTTGGTGATGGGTCTCCAACCGCATCGCCCAAAATCCCTTAAAAGCCCCAATACCGTTAGTCGCCTCTTACGTACACCCACCGGAAGAAATGGGGTAGTGCTATTCTAAGCCGACACTACACAGCTCTAATTAATAACAATTTATATGATATTTTCCAAGTGTAATATGCTTTAAAACCTCTACAATAAAAAAATCTCTAGTTGAAAATACCGTTGCTGTAAATAAAGCATTGCATAAGAGTGCCTACTTCGAATACAATCCTTTAAGAGCTTACTAGTTCGCGTGCTAGTCGATAAAATAACAATTTAGTTCAAGTGGGATATTTCGAAGCTACTTTCTGATGCTGATCTTGAAGATTGAAGAAGTTTTCCAGACTTTATTAATTTCTATGAGCGGTAAAGAAAGCACACTAATTACATTATTTATTATAGTTATATAATCTAGCTCGGGAAATGTTGGTGTGATTTAATTACGATAAGAATGAGACTAGCGGATGATAAATAATTTTAAAATAAGCTATACTGTATACGTATTGAACTAAGATCATGATAGCTCAGTGAGTGGAACACCACTTATCGTGCAGACGGGTTCAAATCCCGGGTCGGGGCTACACCAATTTGTCTTTTCTCAAGTCATATGTCTGGCTAACTTAACATGGTTGTTAACGGTGAGGGAAAACATAGTGAGGAAACCCACATGGCTAAATTGTACTTTGTCATATGACAGTGTATTAGTACAAAATGGCGATAGGCCAGCCCCCTATCACTTGATTACACTGTCCAAGGAAAACGTGGGTACTCTGAACACCAGACGACAATGTCATGTGATGTTCAGAAGTATAAGCACCTCTGCCAACCTTTTGAAGTTTGAGTATTTGTTTCTTGAGTCTACTATATTATCTAGCTCAAGAAAAGTGGTGATGATTTAATTGTGATAAGAATAAACGTAAGCACAAAACGTAGGGTTGAGGTAGATGAGCAGGAACCAGGAAATACAATACGTCGATGAGTACATTTACTTGGGCCAGATAGCGTCCTTCGAATCCAGACAGGACAAAGAGATCGATCGAAGGATTGAAAACGCCTGGAAGAGCTTCTGGTCCATGAAGTCGCTAATGAAGGGCGACTTACCTTTGTCCCTGAAGCGTAAACTCATTGATATGTGTATCCTGCCTGTCCTAACTTACGGTGCACAGACATGGTCACTGACTGAGTCTCAGAAGTCCAAACTCAAGGTGTGCCAGAGAGCGATTGAGCGCAGTATTTTGGGTGTGAAGCGAACAGACCGCATTCGCAACACCGACCTGCGCTCCAAAACTCAAATAGCCCACGTGGGTGCTAAGACAGCCAAATTGAAGTGGGACCAGGCGGGGCATGTCTGCCGTATGCCGCCGGACAGGTGGGCTAAAAATGTAACCCAATGGGTTCCTAGCAACGGCCGCCGGCGCAGAGGCAGACCAAGAAGGAGATGGCGGGATGACCTGGACCCATTTCGAAAAGATTGGAGAGAGCAGGCCCAAAGCAGGGATGAATGGAAAATCCAGCGAGAGACCTTTGCCCAGCTGTGAGACACAATAGGTCCATAAAAAAAAGAATAAAGCGAGCGGAAGATACACAATCTTAATGTAAGCCATATTGTATATGCATTTAACCGTACTATAGGCGGTCATTCTAAGCAGAACGAAATGAAGTAGGTACAACATACTTTTCTGTGTAGTGTTGGCGTAGAATAATACTACCCCATTTCTACCCGTGGGTGATCGTAAGAGGCGACTAAGGGTATAGGGGCTTATTAAGTGATTTTTGGGCGATGTGGTTGGAGACCCGTTACCAAAAACATTTATCATTACCATCTTTTCCCCAATCAACTTCCAAAAGTGGCTGAGGAATTTTTCATTCCAAAGCTCTGGCTACCCCGTTAAGGGATTTATAGCCGTGAGTATATGTATGTATGTATGTTGGCGTAGGATAGCATTATACTATTTATTCCCTTGCGTGTTCGTAAGAGTCGACTATTGTGTATAGTCGAATATTGAAGCTTATTATTACCTGAAATCATTTCATCACTCAAATTTTAAAACTAGCTGAGTTCTGATTCTGCAGCTCTAGCTACCCCTTCTTGGGATTTATAGTAATAATGTGTGATGTACGATTTACTTTACTAACAACTTACTTTAAACTTACAGAATAATATTTCAACGCCAAACTTGCTCATTCATTTTTAAGCATTTTTAATTACTGAATTAATAAGGTGTGTATATAAACGCTGTTCCTCATTGGTCCCTGAACCATGATGCCTACTTTGATGAATGCGCCTCAATAACTCAAGATAAAGCCCCATCGTTCTACAAGCGTCTAAAACAGATGAGTCAGGCTTGCAAGGAGTATCTAGGCTGTGCTTCGGCCATAGATAACTAGATAGGATCAGGTTATCGTTCTCTAATAGCCTATTGTGTGTCGATAACGATCGCCAGCACACTCCGGCGATCGTTCACAGACGATACATCCCTCTCAGAAACGGTCCTGATTAAACTAGTCGCATAAAATACAAACCTGCATTTCTAAAGCGTATGCTGATTGTGAAGGTACCTGATACTAAAATAGATATTATATTTTCTTATATGAGATACATATAGAGCTAATATTTCTAGTGCAAGCAGATAATCAAATACTTAAAGAGGAGTAGTTAAAATAAAATAAAAATAAAAAAGCCTTTATTTCTACTACTTATGACTGAAGGTTTACATGCATAGAACATTATAATGTACTTAAAAATTAATTAAGTAAAACATTTTCACATATCACATGAAATATTTAAAATAGTGTACATTCTAATTAATTCAAATAAAAGTTTGCATGCATAATTCATAATATAAATAAAATTCTAAATAAAAAAAAAACATTGATTAATTGATTTCATATAAATAAATTAATTTTTACTTTATTATAATTATAATTATGTTTAATTTTATTTAAAAACATTCTTCTGTAGTAGTCGCCTCCACGGCGTAGGCCTCCCCCAATGATCTCCACAAGCTTCTGCCTCTAGCTTTTGTCATCCAGTTCGGTCCACATTTTTGTAGGAAAATGTCTGCCCACCTCTTTCTTTGGCGTCCTTTATTTCTTTTTCCTTCTCTTGGTATCCATTCGGTGACACGCTTTGTCCATCTGGAGTTTTCCATTCGGCAGATATGTCCCGCCCATTTCCATTTCAATTTCTTAATTCTACTTAGTATGTCGCAGATCTTTGTTTTTCTTCTTATATCAATGTTCTTTATTCTGTCTTGTAGTTTGATATTCAGCATACTTCTTTCCATTTTTCTTTGACATATTGCCAGTCTATCTTCGTCTTCTTTCCTTAAGGACCAGCTCTGACATCCATACATTAAACTTGGCATAATAGCAGTTTCGTATAATTTCTTTTTTGTTTTAATATTTATCTGTTTGTTTTTCATGATTTCTTTGAAACTCCAGTACTTACTCCATGCAATGGCTATGCGTCTCTTAATTTCATTTTCAGTTCGGTTTTTGAAAGATACCCGCTGGCCTAGGTAGATGTATTCATCCACGAACTCTATATTTCTGCCTTCCACTATAACATCTTCTCTGCTGCCATTAGTCATTATTTTGGTTTTAGTCGGGTTTAGAGACAGACCTACCTTTTTACTATTTCTGGCCAAAATATTTCAGCATCTGTTGGATGTCTTGTGGGTTTTCCGAGAAAACGACAATGTCGTCTGCAAAGCGTAGGTGACTCAAGTATTCGCCATCAATTTTTAGTCCTCTTTTATCCCAATTCAAGTTACGAAAAATAGACTCCAATACCGCTGAGAAAATTTTTGGTGAAATTGGATCGCCTTGACGGACTCCTTTCCTAATTGGGAACTCTCTACCTTCTCTTTCTAGTTTAACTCTTGCTGAATTATTGCTGTATATGTTATAAAGTAGAGCTATGTATCTTTCTTCAACACCTTATTGCCTTAGAGATTGCCAGATTTCCCTATAGTTCAATGAGTCAAAGGCTTTGCAAAAAGAGGAGTAGTTACTTAATTATAAATGCAACTTGAAAATTACTCTGTCTAAGTTAAAACTCGTGGTGGGAATTCAATTATTTCAAGTCGAGTTATTTTTGGTGTTTTGTTTTATTTTGATTCTATTAAAAATATATGTATATATACTTATTTAAATTCAAGATTATAATAGTTGTAAATGTCTTTTCAAAAGTTCTCAATTCGAAAGCATTCCTAACTTGTCGTTCTAAATTTAAACTCCTTAAAAGAAGGACTATTTAATATCTCCCGGTCCAAAGAGGTTTTATTGATTTACGTCACGTTTCTTTCAGTTTGAGACTAGTTCGACATTGAAACAAATTGGTGGCTGGACGAGGGAAATCTGGAATTGTCTTGCAAATTGAACTTGACTTATAAAGATACGATTTAGATGGATTCTTGTTACAAGTTATTCGATATTTTTGCCTGCTTTTATATCGTAATTTTAATGTGTAATTTTTACCTGAATATATTTCTTAAAAACTATAAAATCAGTTTTAAGATCACAGTTTTGAATTGTATCTAGAACTATAAAATAAGTATTTAAGGTAAGCAGACAAAAATCGCTTTGAGTGGTAAGATCACTAACTTGTACTTCTATTTGGAGATTATTACCTAAGTAACGCGATTGAACTGTGTGTAATAAAAAGAGTATTTTTGTTCTATTCTTAAGTTAGACTAAGTAAGAAATCTAAAATAAAAATTAGCTACTAAAATTCTTATTTTTTATAAATAGTATTTGTACCGGGCACAGCTAGATATTTCAAAAAATTTTGACTGACAACCCAAAAAGTGCTTTGAATGCTTATTCTTCAAAGTTTGTCAAATTTCAATAACTTAGTAAGTCTTATGATGTTAAAGGACGCATCCTTTTAGAGTTTTATTTTTATTTCTTTTGTAAGAGTATTAAATTTTGATAATCAACTCCTTACGGATAAAAAAAGACAGTATAAACCATACAAAACCGGCACAATTTTACCAGAAACTATAGAAGCTTAAGTGCAAGTGTGAATTATGTAGTGACGTAGTCTCCTCAGAAGCCTTATACGACCATGCAACTTACAGCCTACTCAAGATTTGTATAAGGCTAATCTCAGCTTCTCCTGGGGCCACGTTTTGCTATTTAAACGGGCGTTAGTCGTTAATAACACATCTTTTAACGAGTTTCGCTATCTTTTTTGAGGATGTAACATATTTTAGTTTCGTTATTTGTTATGGTTTTGCTACTTTTAATCAGATTTTAACTTTTGCTTCTTATATTACAAACCATATTATTATCTCACTGAAAGAAAAGTGTTTCAATAAGTACTACAAATTATAAACTTGTGTGAAAATGTTGTTAAAGTTTTTCGAGGAATGCAATTGATAAAAGTTTTTAATTTTATAATCTCTGGTTAGATGTTTTAATTATGAATTAAAATTGCTTCAACTATGATGTACATAATTTAAAACAAAAATTGGTTGCCTGTATAAGTCGGTATACGGGCGAAAGTTTTACGTGACAATGACTTAGAGTGGTAAAATAATTTTAATGTGAATATTCATTCATACAGTAGGAAGAAGGGTGAAATAATAGTCTGTCTCACTCGCTCTCATTGTGAGCGCATAACGTGAGCGGAGCGTAACGCAGTTTCTTGAAGTGTCACCCGGCAAACCAATTTATAAGACGTTGTCACGTCAAAACTAAAATCTGACTACCCTGTCAAAGTTAAGCGCGATCATAAATATTAAAAAATATATGGATCATCAATTAAAAATATGTTCATGAGTGATATGGTAACGTTTACATTATATTATTTATTAAGTGTTGCTTTGCTGTGTAGTGTCGGCTAAGAAAAGCACTACCCCATATCTTCCGGTGGGTGTACGTAAGAGGCGACTAATGGTATTGGGGCTTTTAAGGGATTTTTGGGCGATGCGGAGACCCATCACCAACAACCTTTATTTCACCATCTCTTCCCCACTCAACTTTCCAAAAGTGGTTGAGGAATTTCCTTAGCTCTGGCTACCCCTTCTAGGGATTCACAGCCGCGAGTATAAGTAAGTTTCGACAAAAATACAACCAGATCAATTTTTGTCTACGGAGACGGGCACTTAATGTGTCTTACGTACCTAAAGTATAATCTGCGAATAAAGGTTGCATTTACCATATATTCCTGAATCTGTTCAAGAAAGAACATTTGACAATGAAGACTGCCCAAATTTACTTATGTAAACCCGTATTTTTTATATTTCGATGTGCAAAAAAGTGTTTAATTCATTTCTAAACCATAATTGTAGAAGCCATCATAAATAATATTTTTGACATCAAAATATAGTACCCAAATAACATACATACATATACTCACGGCTATATTTCCCTAGAAGGGGTAACCAGAGCTAAGGAATTATAAATAACTTTTTAATTTAATGGCTTCCGTACTCAAATAATGCCATACATTCGCGTAACAAAGCGAAGTCTCCTTGCTCTAAGATGGGTTAAGTTTTAGTATGTTTGCGAGTGCAGTAATTCTGGCGTAAAGTTATTCATAGCCAAGAGACGGAGACGTCAGATGTCTTGTTTATCTTTATCTGTTGGAATCCGACGTAAACTGGAAGTATCTGGATTATAGTAGAATTTAAATGCGGGAATAAGAAAGTGCACATCACTCGAATATTATTTCTTCTTTATACGAAAAAGTGATAGCTCAGTGGGTAGAACACCGCTTATTGTGCAGATGATGAGAGTTCGATATCTCAGGCGGGCCTTGACCAATTTTTATTTTCTATAGTGTGGTTAACTTATCTTAGTTCTTACAACGGTGAGGGAAAACATGGTGAGGAAACCCACATGCCTAAGTTGTACTTTGTCATGTGACAGTGTATTCATATAAAACGGCGATATGTCTACTCCCTATCAATTGAGTAATAAGTAAAAAAAGAAAGAAAAAGTGAAAAGAAAAAGTGAAAAGAAAAAAAAACAATACCAGCGGGGACCGAACCCGCGACCTCCGGGTATACGCCCCCGTCGCTCTTCCAATTGAGCTGTAGTGTCAAATGGCTTCTGGTGCGAAATTAGCCACACTTGACATTTTCCTTTATTTATTAGAAAAACTCTATACCTAAATACCATTTATGACGGTCAATTGGTAAACAACAATTGAATAATCCTTTCTTAAGACATACATACATATACATATACTCACGGCTATAAATCCCAGGAAGGGGTAGCCAGAGCTAAGGAATTAGAAATTCCTCAGCCACTTTTGGAAATTTGAGTGGGGAAAAGATAGTAAAAATAAAGGTTGTTGGTGATGGGTCTCCAACCGCATCGCCCAAAAATTCCTTAATACCCCATACCGTTAGTCGCCTCTTACGTACACCCGATACTACACCGGAAGAAATGGGGTAGTGCTATTCTAAACCGACACTACACGGCAAGCAAACTAAAGTTACGTCTGTAATTATGATTAAATGTCGAGGCAAATTTATATTTTCATTATACGAGTATATTGGTGTCTTTTTAGTCTTTCTAGTTTTGCAGTGAAAGAGCATTCACATGTTATCTCAACTTTGAATTACTTAGCTTATTTCTCTGCGACTGAGATGGCACATAATTAAATTTAAAACCTTTTTACTTCATTACGGAGGGACACATTTATTTCTTTTCATAATTTGCTTCTTTATTCAATTACGAATGAATGGGAAAAATATTAATAGAATACTGAACACGACGTGAAATAAGGACATCTTGAATTAACTTTTTAATTAGGATTAAAATAAATTTTCTATTTAAATGGAAAAGGTCATATTTATCGCCATTACTTATGTATATCATGTAGCACTAATGACATTTAATACATCAGCTACAGTTTCAAGATCAGAAATCATAACCATTGTTGCCAGAATAAAGAGGCAAGAAGAGTAGAAAAATCAGTGGTGAAACACATGAATCAAAATTTTTACTCTCCAGCAGCTTTTAACATACATACATTACATATACTCACGAAATTATAAATTCCTCAGCCACTTTTGGAAGTTGAGTGGGGAAAAGATGGTAAAAATAAAGGTTTTTAGTGATGGGTCTCCAACCGCATCGCCCAAAAATCCCTAAAAGCCCCAATACCGTTTGTCGCCTCTAACGTACACCCATCGGTTGAAACGGGGTAGTGCTATTCTAAGCCGACACTACACGGCATAAAAAAATCCCTTAAATTTGTAATTTCCTTCGATATTAACCACAGTAAGAGATAGAGTACTCAAACTCCAAGTTAAAGTGGTATATCCCCGAAACACACTGCCTCCGTGGTCTGGCGGTTAAGCGCTTGGTTTCAAGGAGGGAGGTCTCGGGTTCGATCCCCGGGGGGTGGTAACCTTACAAATTTAATTTGTAAGATTTAACCCAGGCTGGAAGGATATTGCAGGCTTGAATCACCTGATTATCCGAAATTTAAGATGATTTCGTGCTTCGGAGGGCACGTTAAGCCGTCGGTCCCGGCTACTATTACGGTAGTAGTCGTTAGTCTGCCAACCCACAATTAGCGAGCGTGGTGGACTATGGCCAAATCGCTTTATGTAGGGTAGGCTCGAGCCCTTTAATGGAGACATATATGGGCTGTGAGGATGAGGATCCCCGAAACAATACTTACTTATTATAATAATACCAACTTATACTTTTAATAGCCGTGTTGTGTCGGCTTAGAATAACACTACCCCATTTCTACCCGTGGGTGATCGTAAGAGGCGACTAAAAGGGTATAGGGGCTTTTTAAGTGATTTTTGGTTGATGTGGTTGGAGACCCGTTACCAAAAACGTTAATTATTACCATCTTTTCCCCCATCAACTTCCAAAAGTGGCTGAGGAATTTCTCATTTTAAAGCTCTGGCTACCCCGTTAAGGGATTTATAGCCGTGAGTATATGTATGTATGATGTATGTATTGTCTTCAGAAGAATAAGAAAATAGGCTAAGGGTGCGACTAAGGATTAGAACCCAGGACACCTCTGTCTAATACAACTTGTGGGCTTTCCACTGAGTTACCTTGGTTTATTAGTTAATGAGGAAAATATAATAATGTAAATTATTTCAATCATAAATTTTTGGCTAAATTACATCCTTTAAATGAATTTATTATCAGGTAAAACTCTTTACAAAGCAAGTCCAATAAACTTAAGACAAATTGAATTGTATCCGAAGCCTCTGATAATTATTTTATATAATTTGCTAAAGTAATACTATCGTTTTGTATGAAATAACACAATTCGAGAGCGGAATTCTAAAGGCACAATTATTTGACGGGCCCCGGACTTTGCGAATGATTTAAATAAATAATGTTGGAGGCCTGAAGGCTGTTTGACCCGAGCCGAGCCTGGGTTACTATTCAGTTTATTTCGGGCACCATCTCGCTCACATTTCTTTGTCTGAATCCTTATTTTTTAATGAAATATGCTCGAACACTTACTGAAGTGATTTTTGTAGCCGCTCTGAATAAGTTATGTGTGAATAATGTTGCATGTTTTGGTTTAGAGTTTAAGTGAAAAGTTAAACAAAGTAGGCAGGTGTCCGAAGTATGAAGAATATTAAGATTTGCCAGGATCGAACAAAGTGGCGATTGATAGCCTCTGCCTACCCCAGTGGGAACTAACGGCGTGAGAATATGCATATGTATGTATGTATGTTATACGACGTTATATATATTGTATCAGTGTTATTCATGTTTTGTGTTTCAGTTAAGTAATCTTATTAGTTTTTCATCATTGGCTTTGTAGTGTTGGCTTAGTATAGCACCAACCCATTTCAACCCACGTGCCGTAATAGGCGAGGCTCGTTTTTGGGGCGTTTTAAGTGATTGTTCGGAAATGTGGTTCGCATCGTTCATACATACATACATACATACATATACTCACGGATATAAATCCCATGAAGGGGTAGCCAGAGCTAGGGAATTAGAAATTCCTCAGCCACTTTCGGAAGTTGCGTGGGGAAAAGATGGTGAAATAAAGGTTTTTGGTGATGGGTCTCCAACCGCGTCGCCCAAAAATCCCTTAAAAGCCCTAATACCGTTAGTCGCCTCTTACGTTCACCCACCGGAGGAAATGGTGTAGTGCTATTCTAAGCCGGCACTACACAGCACGCATCGTTTCTCATCGAAAAACTAAAAGTCGTTGACAATCTTTATCACAAGCAAATATTTCCTTTTTATTTAAAATAGATACACAAGACCATGTTCAAATGAGCCTTTAAACAAAGATGAATGAACTACATACATGTTAAAAAAGAAGATTATAAACTGATGCTTAAATTGAGTGTCTTTTTTTGATTAGTTCTCTTGCTATTGAGTTCAATAGTTTTCATACTATGGTACCTTAGATATATTTTAAATCCGAATCGCACCCAATCATAAAGAAATAAACATAACATAACATAGCATAACATAAAAGTTCACACCGTTTATCCCCAAAGTACCAATACTTCTGAACTCACATGGCAGCGCCATCTAGTGTCCAGAGAAGGTACCCACGTTTTGCTTAGACAGTGTACTCATGTGATAGGGGGCAGGCCTATCGCCGACTAAAGAAATAACTTTAAACATTATTTAATCTTAAACCCAAAAGAAAGACTGACCTATTAAAACATCTCATATTTCAATTGACCCACCAAAAGCATGTCAAATACCACATAAAAATTTCGTTTATCGCGTCAAACGAGCTTTAATGACACTTTAAAAGGGGCGTTACTCGCCTAATATTGTTCTGTGGTGTTTTATAGAGCCTTGTTTCAACAAGCAAAGCTAATGCGTCGTGGCACGCAAAAGCTAGTAATTAAAATTAATAAAATTAACAAATTCATGTGGAATTCACCCATGGCTACGATACGGCACTGCCGTATGAGCTGTTGCATAATATATCAACTCAACTATAGAAAAATACGGTTGCTTTTTATATTTTCTGCTTGCGTTTAATGTGAGGTTGTAGAATAGCTCTCTTTTGTGTTTTAGAGGGAAATTCTGATATTGTATATTAAGCCGTGTAGTGTCGGCTTAGAGTAGCACTACACCGTTTGTACCGATGGGTGTACGTAAGAGGCGACTAACGGTATTGGGGCTTTTAAGGGATTGTTGGGCGATGCGGTTGGAGACCCATCACCAACAACCTTTACTTTACCATCTTTTCCCCAATCAATTTTCCAAAAGTGGCTGAGGAATTCCTAATTCCTTAGCTCTGGCTACTCCTTCTAGGGATTTATAGCTGTGAGTAAATGTATGTATGTATATTATGTACTACCCCTGTCTACCTACGGGCTGGTATTGTAAGAGGCGACTAACGGTATGGGGATTTTTCAAGTAGTTTTTGGGTGATGCGGTTGGAGACACATCACCAGCGTTTTATTTCTATCATCTTGACTTCTATCAACTTCCAAATGTGGCTGTGGAGTGTCTTGCTCTGAAGCTCTGCCTACTCCTTTTTAGGTTTTATGACCGTGAGTACGTAAATGTATGTATTTAATTGAATTGGAAAACAAAGTTTGTATTCCAGTCATACTACGCCATCATTTCTAATGCGAAAGGCAGATGAGACTACATATTAACATATACTCACGGCTATAAATCCCTAGATGGGGTAGCCGGAGCTAACAAATTAGAAATTCCTTAGCCACTTTTGGAAAGTTAAGTGGGGAAAAGATGAGACTGTCGGTCGCAATTTCGTTTATTCTGATCAATCATGCCCTTTTGTCTTTTTGAATGCCAGTCTTCTTTAGCTCAAACTTTTGCTGATATTCATTTCTTTATGTTCCCAAACTATATGAATAAATACATTCTATTTATTATATTGCCGTGTAGTGCCGGCTTAGAATGTCGCTACCCTTTTCTACCCACGGGTGTCGTAAGAGGCGACTAAGGGTATTGGGGCTATTTATTGGATTTTTGGGCGATGCGTTTGGAGACCTATCACCAAAAACCTTAATTTTACTGCCTTTTCCCCACTCAACCTCTAAAAGTGGCTGAGGAATTTACAATTCTAGGGAATTATAGCCGTGAGTATATGTATGTATGTATTCTATTTCTTCTCAATAATTTTTTTCACCGTTTATTTACTATGGACTGTTTCTCACCAGCACATAACACACATTTTGTTTCTGAGGTACCTCATCTGTGTTCAGTATGCACTATTACTTATTATTACTATGCATTTTTCTAAAACATGCTATTACATTGTTAATAATGGTCCAAAAAGCACGTAAACAAAGACACATTTTTTATTCCAATTATTCGAAAGCAAAGGAATGAAAATTTGAGTCGTGAATTAATATGCACCCTCTTTGGTCTGATTGCGTGAAAACCATCGTCCGGTCCTCGGACTAAATCAAACTTATGGCAGCCAGTTAAATGCTTGATTGCACGTAAATAAACAATTCGAATGTTTTAGAATTTAAATGACCTGTATCGTTGGTTCACCATAACATAACCTTTGATGACTTGATGTGTTATAAATGGTGCCTGAATGAATTTTGAAAATTTAAAAGAAAACATTGTAACGTAAGATTAATGATAGGTCTCTAAACCCAAGCTCAACTATTGCTTAAATAGCCACAAAAACCTCAGTCGTCTCCTTTGAAATGACACTACAAAGTAAAAACTAAAAAGCATATAAATAATAACAGAATAGTACTATTTCGTCAATACATACATACATATACTCACGGCTATAAATCCCTAGAAGGGTAGCCAGAGCTAAGGAACTTGATATTCCTCAGCCACTTTTAGAAAGTTGAGTGGAGAAAAGATGGCAAAATAAAGGTTGTTGGTGATGGGTCTCCAACCGCATCGCCCAAAAATCCTTTAGAAGCCCCAATACCGTTAGTCACCTCTTACGTACACCCACCGGAAGAAAAGGGGTAGTGCTATTCTAAACCAACACTACACAGCAAAAAAAACAAATTATTTTAGTACTTCAAGAATAGGATAGATATTCATAATTTTGAGCTAGAGAGCCGCTTAAAATTGTATTTAATCTCATCTTAGAAACAGAACAAAAAGGCAGAAGCATATGACAACAAGATTAAGATACTAATAAATAAAGGAAAGAAAAATGTCGACACAGGCGGGGATCGAACCCGCGACCTCGGGTAAACGCCCCGACGCTCTGCCAACTGAGCTACCGTGTCAATTGGCTGCCAGTGCGAATATTTATTAGTAATAGTCCCCACATGAGGTTTTCATGAACAAAAAGATTTAAATTAAGATTAAGATAACATGAAACTCTCTTAAAGTCATAAAACAGTATAAATAACAAAGGCAGTTGACAACAACACAATGCGAAACATCACATTTGTAAGATAAACTGAATAAAGTTAAAATCCCTGCGGTGGATATCCAAACAAAACATTTCGCACGTCATAATATCCACACAAGAATGATAGGTATGCAAAGGACGACCTTTCTATTCAATTAGATTCTCATATCAAACGCCTAACAATGACTTCCCCCATTGTCTATAAAGAGAGTGGCAGATACGCCCGTATTCTCAAATAATTATGCCCATTGTCTTATTTGCTCCTAGTTGAGCAATTAAGCTATGCGATTCAGCATTGTGGTAGGATAATAAGGCCAAGAATTTGCAATCGATTGACTGGGGTTCGCCGTGGGGTGACCGAAGGGAGTATTGATTGATCGGATCTTTATGTGTTTAAACGAACTTAAGCAAAAGTTTAGCACAATTTTTTTTTTTATTTAGCTGTGTAGTGTCGGCTTAGAAAAGTACTACCCCATTTCTTCTCGTGGGTGTATGTAAGAGGCGACTAAGGGTATTGGGGCTTTTTAAGGGATTTTTGGGCGATGCAGTTGGAGACCCATCACCAAACACCTTTATTTTACCATCTTTTCCCCTCTCAACTTCCAAAAGTGGCTGAGGCATTTTGAATTATTCAGCTCTGTATACCCCTTTTAGGGATTTATAGCCGTGAGTATGTATGTATATTTTTTTATTTTTAACGACTCAATTTCGCAAATTTAAACTAGTTTATAAAAAGTAGTAGGCTGTGTTATGTGGTCGTAGTTTAAATAAGCGTAGCTGTGTGTGTAAGTTGTAATCAAAATCAACTGGGTATTTCGTACTCATTATCCGTTTTTACACGTTTTATCTTCCAGTTTAATTATAATTCGCTTAAACTTGTAAATGCTTAAAAGTAAACATACGAGATATCAAATCTAATAATATAAATAAAAACATAGGTGCATTCTTTAACTCTTTTTCCATCTTAACTTGCAAAAGCGACTTAAGAATTTTGAATTCCAACGTTGTTTATAACCATAAGGCCAACTAAGTACACATGGATGTAAATATTCTACAAAACTATTTAAAAATTTAATACCTAACCATCATATCTCACACATATTTATTTATGAAGTTATCCGTCACTCAAACATATTGCGTGTCGGTTAACAACAGTAAATAGCAGATGTCTAGAGGGACTGACGTGGCTTGACGCCTTATTTTTTAAATGTAATTGAGAGTACAAGCCTTTGGATTTGATTCACGAACTTTGAGTACTGAAAACGCAATAAATGATTTTGTGGTTAGAGAATTTATTCATGTTACAGACGTTGATAATGAACTAAACAGTTTTGAATAGTTGAGTAGAAAAGGAGTAAAGGAGTTGCCGTGTAGTGCCGGCTTAGAATGTCGCTACCCCTTTCTACTCACGGGTGTCGTAGGAGGCGACTAAGGGTATTGGGGCTTTTTATTGCATTTTTGAGCGATGCGGTTGGAGACCCATCACCAAAAACGTTTATTTTACCGCCTTTTTCCCACTCAATATATAAATCCTTGGCTCTGGCTACCCCTTCTAGGGAATTATAACCGTGAGTATATGTATGTATGTATGTATTTAAAATGAGTAAAAGCGAAGAAAAGTGCGAGTCAGTCTCGTGCACGAAGTGTTTCAAACTAAAAATAGGCATAAAATATAAGCTTTTCAATACAATCTATACTTATAATAAATCTGTAGAGAGGTCAATTCTGTACATGGAATATATTTTCAAAATAACTATCAGGGGGTGATTAGGGATCGATACTGAAGCCAAAAATGCAATCAGTAAAATTTTTGTCTGTCTGTCTGTCTGTCTGTCTGTCTGTCTGTCGGTTTGTATGTTCCTTATGGAAACAAAAACTACTCGACGGATTTTAACGAAACTTGGTACAATTATTCTTCATACTCCTAAGCAGGTTTTTGTATACTTTCCAGCAGAATAGTAAAGGGAAATTTTGGGAAATTTTGGGAAAACGGGAGAAGTTACTCCATTTTTTAAGCTTCCCTCGCGTGTGCAGCCTTAATGGTCAAAGTTACATAGAAATCACGTATGACGGAAATATTCTACATAAAATTATCTAAAAAGTTTTCCGCAACAGTATATGTCTATCTTTTATGGTTGACTCACAATAACACGTGTAGTTCCTGATAGCTTAGTAGTTCGGCGCATTCTGATTATATTTGTTTTCTCTTACGTTTATAATACTCTTAATCACCCTTATTTCAAAAGTTAACATTATTACCTACTCAATAAAAAAAGAATCATAGAAATCGGTATAGAAACACCAAAATTAATAGTCCCAACATAATAGTCGCACGCGATCAAAACCAAATCCTTAGTAATTTACATATTACGTACTAGATGGCGCCAGTAGTTGCATCAATTAAAACCTAAAAATTAGCTTAATTTCGGAGATATTGATCTGAACCGATCATAAAAGCGCTTTCAAAATCACAAAGTAACACTATATTCAGACATGAGTGCTGTAAGTTGTAATAAAGGCGCTAATTTCATAACGCTTGAGCAGTGATTGAAGAAACCTCCAATATTTTTAAAACTACGCTACCCGTGCGAAGCGGGGCCGATCCACTAGTAAATAATATGACTCTCTTTTTAAAGCGTCTCTAATCAAACGAAACCGAAAAAAAAATATCGCTCGATATTTGGCAGCCCTCTTCAGTATCTTATAAAGTCTTTTTGAAGATGCACAGAAATACGTACATCATACATACATACATATACTCACGGCTATAAATCCCTAGAAGGGGTACCCAGAGCTAAGGAATTAGAAATTTCTCAGCCACGTTTGGAAGTTACGTGGGGAAAAGATGGTAAAATAAAGGTTGTTGGTGATGGGTCTCCAACCGCATCGCCCAAAAATCCCTTAAAAGGCCCCAATACCGTTAGTCGCCTCTTACGTACACCCACCGGAAGAAAAGGGGTAGTGCTATTCTAAGCCGACACTACACAGCAAACGTACATCATCTGTAAAAAAAATACTGTCAAGTTATCACGGCTCGTGAAATACAGCCTGGTAACAGACGGTCAGTTAGACAGCGACATAGTAATAAAGTACTTTACTCTTTTGATACAGGAAGTTCCAAAAAGCTTTACTTATGAGATTTTTCATGCAATTATGAGAAAAGACATTTCTAATTCAATATAAATAATAGTATAAAACATAGATTTTAAATTAATTTATACTTATTAAGTAAAACCTCAACAATATTGTCTTGTCATTCTTGTCACACAAAATTATAACATACAATTTACTCACGGCTATAAATCCCTAGAAGGGGTAGCCAGAGCTAAGGAATTAGAAGTTCCTCAGCCACTTTCGGAAAGTTGAGTGGGGAAAAGATGGCAAAATAGAGGATGTTGGTGATGGGCCTCCAACCGCATCGCCCAATAATCCCTTAAAAGCCCCAATACCGTTAGTCGCCTCTTACGAACACCCACCGGCAGAAATATTGTAGTGTTATTCTAAGCCGACACTACACAGCAAAAATAAAAATACACAGGTAAAATAAAATCTTTTAAATACTTAATAACTAACAACAAACGAATAAATAAACTCAAAACTAAATATATATATATATAAGGAAAACCTACAATCCCATCCCATTATTCATCTCTAAAACTATTATTCGACAAGATTCAGTGATGAATCCATCCTAAAAGTTCCTACATCAACTCGAGCAAAGTCTGTGCATTATTAATGCTGCGCCCCCACCCCCTCATCCCCCTTGCTCTTGTTCCTCAACTAATTATTTCGCGATTCCCTTTGACATATTAAAGTGGAAATTTCTCAAATGTGGCTGACGTTTTTGTAAGCCGCTCTTCCGTGAATTTTTTATCATTTACTGAATTATGTAGCGTTTTTCTTTGCATTTGTGAGGATTGTTATTTTATCTGATTACGGAAGTAAAGGTGTTTTTTTTATATTAACTTGACATCAAGCATCAGTTCTAGTGGGGCAAAGAATGTTGAGTGAAATAGAAAAAATCGTAGAAATAACGTCCCTAACAAAAAAATACTTTGTTAGTTTATGCGATGGAGTGAAAAAAGTGTAGCGATTGATAGTCCCTGCCCACTAAAATGGGACTAAACGTATATCACTGTAAAAAGAAAAAACGAAAAACAAATGTACGTTGATTTGCATTTATTTATTTATTAATCCCAAGAAGGGATAGCCAGAGCTAAGGAATTCAAATTCCTCAGCCACTTTTGGAAGTTGCGTGGGGACAAGATGGTAAAATAAAGGTTGTTGGTGATGGGTCTCCAACCGCATCGCCCAAAAATCCCTTAAAAAAGCCCCAATACCGTTAGTCGCCTCTTACGTACACCCACCGGTTATAAAGGGTAGTGCTATTCTAAGCCAACACTACACAGCAGTTTATTTATTTCTTTATCGTAAAATTCTTGAAATATAACAAGACATAATATTTTAGTTGGTATTTGGAAAATGTTATTAGAAACCCTAACAATACTATTTTCTCTCCTCAACAATGTCAAAGATATTTTTCATATACGCACGAGTATGGGTTGTTCGCAAAATAAACAGAAAACACAAGTACGAAAAACCGGCCGTGTTGTCCCAAATAAACAATTTAAGTGTCTCATAAAAGCCACTACAATAATCTAGTCACAATCAAACCCTAGTATGCCCACTCTAATAGTGTGTATTAAAACCTAAAACAGTACCGCGAATGCCTTTTTGATTGACAACTTAACTAAATTCACGACCATTATAACTTGGTCTCTCATAGTTTCAAACACCTAGACATAAGGTCTAGTTTAAAGTATATTATTTAGTGTTAGACTGGTTTGTAATAGTCACGTGCGACACGCCTGGCCAGCATCAGACGGGCCGAGAGATCGCGCGATGAATTCTAAATGACCTGGCGGCCTGCATTGACCACCAAAGTTGGCTTTGTTGAATATTTCGGATGTTTGGACTTCATTAATGTTGTTTTCTTACCTGCATACATACATACATACATATACTCACGGCTATAAATCCCTTAACGGGTTAGCCAGAGCTTTGGAATGAAAAATTCCTCAGCCACTTTTGGAAGTTGATTGGGAAAAGATGGTAGTAATAAATGTTTTTGGTGACGGGTCTCCAACCACATCGCCCAAATATCACTTAAAAAGCCTCTATACCCTTAGTCGCCTCTTACGATCACCCACGGGTAGAATTGGGGTAGTGTTATTCTAAGCCGACACTACACGGCAATATTTTATTTTAATATATATCGTTATATCTATTTACCCCGTGTAGTGCCGGCTTAGAATATCACTACCAACACCAACCTTTCTACCCATGGGTGTCATGGGGCTTTTTAAGTGGTTTTTGGGCGATGTGGTTGGATACCCATCACCAACGATACTTTACTATACTACCATCTTGTCTCCTATTAACTTCCAAATCTGGCTAAAGGAGTTTCTAGCTCTAAAGCTCTGGCTACCCCTTTAGGATTAATAGCCGTGAGTATATGTGTGTAGGTAAAAATAATTTGCTGTGTAGTGTCGGCTTAGAATAGCACTACCCCATTTCTTCCGGTGGGTGTACGTAAGAGGCGACTAAGGGTATTAGGGCTTTTTATTGGATTTATGGGCGATGCGGTTGGAGACCCATCACCAAAAACCTTTATTTTCACCATCTTTTCCCCACTCAACTTCCAAAAGTGGCTGAGGAATTTATAATTCCTTAGCTCTGGCTACCCCTTCTAGGGATTTACAGCCGTAAGTATATGTATGTATGTAAAAATAATATATATCATGATTTCTATCCGTTCCAAACAATAGTAATTCCTAAATATGATTTGAGAATGCCGCTCCGTAGCTCACCTGTCAAGATCGTCTCGTTGCGGATGACAAAACGAATCACGGTAATCCTGCCATAACGAGGGAAAACATTTTCACAGTGAAATACGTTTGTAATAACTGTTCTACGTTTATTTTGTAAAATGTTTTTTTTTCTGAGATTTTGGAAAGAAAAACGTTTATTGTTTAGAATCGCGGGAATTTGAATGATATGTTTCTAATTAAAATTACGGTTAATACAAATTTCAAGTTTTTCTTTCAATTAAGCTGTATAATTTGTGGTTACGTATTATCAACAAATATTTTATTTTGGATAAGTCTCAAGTATTAAGTTTTACTCACACAATACTCACGCCATCAGTTCCCATTAGGGTAGGCAGAGACTATAAATCGTCACTTTGTACTATCCTTGCAAATCCCTCTAGCTTCGTTTTCATCCATTAATCTTTTCATACAGGCAATAGTGGGAATTTCAGTTTAATAAGATAATAATACTTAACTAAACTCAAACGCCTTTGTGGTCGCGCGGTTAAGCGCTTGGCTTCAAGTACGGAGGACTCGGGTTCGATCCCCGGGGGGAAAAACTTACTAATTTAATTTGTAAGATTTATCCCAGTCTGGAAGGATATTGCAGGCTTGAATCACCTGATTATCCGAAAATTAAGAAGATTCCGTGCTTCGGAGGGCACATTAAGCCGTCGCTCCCGGATACTATTACGGTAGTAGTCGTTAGTCTGCCAACCCGAAATGGCCAGCGTGGACTAAGGCCAAATCACCCAATACAGGGTAGGCTCCGGACCCTTGGTATATGGGCTGTGAGGAAACTCAAACGTTCGCAGAGGTTAGTACCTAGTATTAGTATACTTCTGAACATCACATGAAATGGTCACCAGAGGGCAAGCACGAGCGCTATTTTATCCACACGATAACGGTTAGAATGAGATGGCAGTATACGATACTAAGTAAGTGCGTAAGAGATGGCTGCTTTATCCCACGCGATAACTAGTTTAAACACCGCTCGTGCTTGCTCTTCTGGTGTTCAGAGTACCCATGTTTTGCTTGGACAGTGTACTTACGTGATAGGGAGCAGGCCTAACGCCGTGACTGGAAGCAGGCCTATAGCCAAACCTTAAAATAACATGAATATGCCTATAATAATATTTTCTTTTTCTATTTCCTATCATTTATACAACGCTCATATGTCACAGAAAAGTTTTGTAATTTTCTTCTTTACCGTTGCTGAAAAATGAACAGTAGAATTAGAAAAAATTGGTTACCATTGATTTAAATGAGTTTTAAGAATAAATCAACCATCTATATAAATGTAGATCAAAAACTTTTATTACTATTGCTATTGTCTCCTTCTCGAAAATACGAGTAATTTTTATGAAATCGCGTTTTGCACAAGAAGCAAACTTTTCATAAAATTAATAACATATTTAACACTTATATAAGTATTATCGTTTATTTGAGAGCTTTTGTCTTCTCTTTAACCATCGTTAAACTATTCAGTCGATTACATTTAACTCAGTAGCTCCATCTCGTAGTGTAAATAGTAACAAATTTACTTTCAGGAGGGAGAAATTGTAGAAAGTTATCCCGGCACAAAACTTTCTATTTCAGTCTACAAAGTGTTTTCTCGTTTGAAATAGAGATGGCGCTGTGGTTTTTTTTTCGTGTAATATTTTATCGGATCCAAATTTTATTATTGCGGTGCATATGCATGCCATCTTATTTTGATTTCCATAAAATAACTATAAAACGATTCTGTTATATGACCAGGAACTGCGCCATTACTATTGAAATTCGGTGTCTACTGGTATACGATGTAAAGTAGTATTTTATATTGTTTACATGTATACACATATACTACATATATATACTCACGCTTTTAGTTCCCATCGGGGTATGCAGAGACTATCGATCCCCACTTTGTGCGATATCGGCAAATCTCTCTGATAACTTCGTTAACATTCATCAATCTTTTCATACATGCTCTTTTATTCTTCATACTTCGGACACCTGCCCTTATTTAATTAACTGTGAATTTGTTTGATCCCGATTATTTCTGAAACTGAAGAACTTTACGTTCGTAATTTTATTCATTTTTAAATACAATATACACTCAAAATTCTCTCAACCCGAGCAAATCCGAGGCGGATATCTCATGACATGTATCACAACAAAGGTACGGCACAAACTCTAAATTAACAATTTGTCAGTCGACGTGAATCTCAAGTATCCGTCTTCGCGTGTCAAATGTAAACGAGAAAGCAATTTAATGTCACGTCGAGTGGACGGTTTGACGTGGCGGTGTTTGATGCAGCTATTTGTATATTAGTTTTGATCACATTGTTTTGTGATTTGTGCTACGGGGATGGTTCCAATTACAATCTTGCGGATGTAATTTTATTAGAGTTAATCTCTTGCCGTGTAGTGCCGGCTTAGAATGTCGCTACCCCTTTCTTCCCACGGGTGTCGTAAGAAGCGACTAAGGGTATCGGGGCTTTATATTGGATTTTTGAGCGATGAGGTTGGAGACCCATCACTAAAAACCTTTATTTTTACCATATTTTCCCCACTCAACTTCCAAAAGTGGCTGAGGAATTTCTAATTCCTTAGCTCTCTACCCCTTCTAGGGAAATATAGCCGTGAGTATATGTATGTATGTATGTTAATCTCAAACTCAAACGGCCACGCAGTATTTCCATGAAAGGGTTGTCAGAGGTACTAATACTTCTGAACAGCACGTGATATTGTCACCATGTTCAGAGTACCCACGTTTTGCTTGGACAGTGAACTCGCGTGATAGGGAGCAGGCATATCGCCGTTTTACATAACAAAGTACAACTCAGCCATGTAGGTTTCCTCACGATGTTTTCCTCACCGTTAACAGCCGTGACAAAGTAATCGCACGTATGACTTTAGAATATACAAATTGGTGTAGGCCTGACCCAGGATTTGAACCCTGATCGCTGCACGATAAGGGGTGTTCTAATAATTGAGCCATCACGATTGTCTAACTATACTATACAAAATAGCTGGCTGTGGGCTAGAACAGAGTATAGTATCGTTTTATGGGTTTGAAACATTGTACATCAAACATACGAGCACATACATATTTTTTGTGATTTATAGCTCACTCACGGCTGTAAACCCCTAGAAGGGGTAGCCAGAGCTAAGGAATCAGAAATTCCTCAGCCACTTTTGGAAAGTTGAGTGGGTAGAAGATGGTAAAATAAAGGTTGTTGGTGATGGGTCTCCAACCCGAAAATCCCTCAAAAACCCCAATACCGTTAGTCGCCTCTTACGTACACCCACCGGAAGAAATGGGGTAGTGCTATTCTAAGCCGACACTACACAGCAGATATATATTTTCTCTAGCGGTTAAAATCCAAGATAAAATACAATGATGTAGTACGTGCCGTGCAGAGCCGGCTTAGAATGACACTACACCTTTCTACCCACGGGTGTCGTAAGAGACGACTAAGGGTATGGGGCTTTTTTTAGAGGTTTTTGGGCGATGCTGTTGGAAATCCATCATCAACGATATTTTATTTCTACCATCTTGTACCCTATCAACTTGCAAATTTGGTAAAGGAGTTTTCATAGCTGAAACTCTGGCTACTCCCTTTTGGAATTTATCGACGTGAGTATATCTATGTATGTACAATGATGTAGGCATAAATCAGGATTTGAACCCTATGCCTTACTACATTCGAAGCGGCGCTCTTTCCCACTCAGCTGACAAAATCATTCCTTTAAACAAATGGTGATAATCTTTTATCGCCTCTACATTTCCGTCATTCGCTGACAGACAGATAGTCACGACCTCACGATTCTTATAATGGCCTCTTTAAACGTTTTATCATTTCTACTAAGAAAGAATGTTATTACCTGAAAACCAGCACAAGCGCTATTTTATCACCATATTAGCTAGAATGAGATGACAGTATACAATACTAAGTAAGTGCGAAAGAGATAGCTGTTTTATACCACGCGATATCTAGTTAAAAGGTCGCTCGTACTAGCTATGCTGTCTCGTTAGCGATCCTAAGCGACTTCAAGAGAATTCTAATTTATTTCAAGTCGTAAAGAAAGCCGTATTTAATTTTACGAGCTCAATGTTATAGAGGTGATAGTTAAAACAATGCCTCTGGATACACCATCCCAATTTTATTATGTTGTAAAGTATAAGTAAGTGACTGTTGTTAAAATGTCTCAAAGATGTTGGGTAACGTTTGAATTTGTTTTTGCCTTCTCTTAAACGAGACTATTTGTATTTTAAGAACTTTTAAAATTATTAATTGAGACAGTAAATATAGGTACCAAAACTGAATACATACAAACATATTCTCACGCCGTTAGTTCCCATTGGGTAGACAGAGAATATCGATCGCCACTTTGTACGATCCTGACAAACCTCTCTGGCTTCGTTTACATCCATTAATCTTTTCATACATGCTCTTTTATTCTTGATACTGCGGACACCTGCCTTTTTGAGCACATTTTCTATTTGATCCAAATGTGTCCTCCGAGGTCATCCTCTACTAACATTACCTTCCACATTGGCTCTATATCTCTCTTTCACCAATTTACTGTCATCCATCACTGAATAAAAAATTGTTATTACTAAAACCCAAGAAAAATGGTAAAAATATATTAAACATTTTTACTGAGCCTAATAAGTAAACGAAACTCGAATGAGAGGTTTTCCAGAACCGTTTTAGGTTGTAATCAATAGTCTCTGTCTACCTCTACGGCGACAAATAAGTATGAAAGTGAAAAAGCACCGCAAAAACATGAGTCTGTTAATGTGCAAAATATCTCACATTTAGAAAAAAAAAATTTTTTTTTAAATTTAACACTGTTTATTTTAAAAATATTTACAACACTTGACCAGACAGTCTGAAAACCTTTTAGGTTTTTAGTAGACTGTCACCTCGGCTTTTTATTTAAATTCATATTTACGTATGCTTAAAAACAATACATTATATAAATAGAAGAAAGACATGTGCATTTATACATCACAGCATTTAGAAAAATGATTTTTTAATATAGATAAAACCTGAATTTTATTTTTATTTTGCAGTTTCATGTGTAATGTAATGTACCATGCCAATTCATTTACCTTTATTAACAACTAACGCGAAATTTTAATGTAACTCCTATTAACAACCTAATGCCATAAAGCAGTCAGACAGCGACCACAATAACACCAATATATACATTGAGATTAACAATACCATTATCGTCGGCTATTTATCGTCGGCTGTTAATTAAGATCGGTCGCAGCGACAAAGAGGCTAAGTGCTATGTCAACGTGCCTGCCTCCCGAAGGAGTAATGCAAATTTCTACCTATTCTAGTAGCCGTCTGGTAGAGTTAGGTAGATAGATTATCTATATACAGGTAATGGTAATGAGAAAAAGAAGGAAAAAAATATTTAGTAGGAACATATAATGGTATACATTAAAAAATGTAATAAAAAAGATCTTCGAGACAAAAAAAAAAAATGTGTCTAGTTTTAATAACGATGTTTTCTATACAAAACCAAATTGTGTACATAACTCAAATAATATTGTCTGTTTAGCGAAATTTGTCGATAAAATTCATGAAGTGTATTGCTGTGTAGTGTCGGCTTAGAATAGCATTACCCCATTTCTTCCGGTGGGTGTACGTAAGAGGCGACTAACGGTATTGGGGCTTTTAAGGGATTTTTGGGCGATGCGGTTGGAGACCCATCACCAAAAACCTTTATTTCACCATCTTTTCCCCACTCAACTTTCCAAAAGTGGCTGAGGAATTTCTAATTCCTTAGCTCTGGCTACCCCTTCTAGGGATTATAGCCGTGAGTATATGTATGTATATAAAATTCATGAAGAGTCTATGTAATTCGATTTAAATTTATAATAAAACATGAAGCTTCTGACTTGCACGCGATTAGTATATTATGCCAATATGTTCCTAAATAGCTTTCACTGTTACCTTCTACTGTTGGATGCTGTGTAGTGTCGGCTTAGAATAGCACTACCCCATTACTTCCGGTGGGTGTACGTAAGAGGCGACGGCGACCGGTATTGGGGCTATTAAGGGATTTTTGGGCGATGCGGTTGGAGACCCATCACCAACAACCTTTATTTTTACTATCTTTTCCCCACTCAAATTTCCAAAAGTGGCTGAGGAATTTCTAATTCCTCAGCTCTGGCTACCCCTTTTAGGGATTTATAGCCTTGAGTATATGTATGTATGTTTGTATGTTGGTTTAATATATATACATAAATAGAAAAAAGATAATGGCGTAATAATAAATGAATGAGGCTCTATAAAAATAATAGCATACCAAGAGTTGTTCGGACTCCATCAACCAAAGTTTACAGCGGCTGCAGCGTGTCTGATAGTGATTTTTATGTTTTTGTACACCGAAGTATGATTTTAATTTTAACATGTTACTTCCCTGCGATAAATGTTTTGTTTTTCGTAATTAAGGTTTTATAAGCAACACAAACCGTGATAGCCCAGTGGGTAGAACACTCGGTTATCGTGCAAACGACTAGTGTTCAAATCCTGGGTCGGGCCTACACCAATTTGTCTTTTCTAAAGACATATGTGTGGTTAATTTATCATGGTTGTTAACGGTGAGGGAAAACATCGTGAGGAAACCCACATGGCTGAGATGTACTTAGTCATGTGACAGTGTATTCGTACAAAACGGCGATAGGCCTGCCCCCTATCACGTGAGTACACTGTCCATGCAAAACGTGGGTAGTCTGAGTCATCAGGTGACAAAGTCTTCTGCCTACCTACCCTCTTATTAGTACCTCTGCCAACCCCTTCGGGGATATTCGGCGTGAACGTTTATGTTTATGTTAATGTTTAAGCAACACAAAAAACTGTAAAATTCGTTTACGTTTGATAACGTTACGTGATAACAGCTAATATTATTAAAACAAGTAACTTTGCGACTAAAAAACGTTTATCAATCGGGGATGTAAGGAGCCATCTTGTTCATGTAATGCTTGCTTAGACCCTTGTTCACCTCTTCATTACTTGTTTCACACTCTCTCTCCCAGAAATTCCCAGAATTGACACTTTTTCATGTATACAGCCAGCTAACTTATGATATTAGCTCATCAATATGCAGCTGAATTCATTTATTATTTTGATATAGCTCAAACTCAAACTGAACTCAAATTTTCACGCTGTATATCCCCGAAGAGGTTGGCAGAGGTACAAATACTTTTTAAAATCAAAAGTAGTTCGTACCTCAACTTCACAACATTGTTTCACTACGTGGATTACTCATCATATTGTCGAGTAAGGCATCGCTTATCGTCAGTGCACTTGGCTGCAGATATGACTGGTGTTGGTGTGAGGTGCTCGTTCTTGTCCCAGCTGCAGTTAACTGTTGCAAGTATCGTATAGTGGCGACCGCAGCTCCATCGCTGTGGTGCAGGCCCGGATTTAGGAATACGTCCTAATTCTGTGTGTACATTAGATGTACGCTTTCAGAGAGGGTAAGAGTTTAAATATCATTAAAACCGATATTCGGTCAGAAGAGACCACACTGGTTTAGCGGGAGACAGAGGACTTTAATCGACTATTTCCGCGATAGTGTGCCGTCCAAAGCTCGGCACCGACTTAATATATCTGATAAATCAGGTAATTTATCTTTTCGTATCTTTGACACAATGGCGAAGAGTGAAGGGCACGAAAAGAGTGAAGGGCACTGGATCTGTCACCGGATTCTTAAACTTTCATGCAGGAGACGGTCTTCAAATCCCGAGTCGATTTGCCTATTTTTAAGTGTTATTAGTGCTTTGTAGTACCGGCTTAGAATAACACTACCCCATTTCTGCCGGTGGGTATACGTAAGAGGCGACTAACGGTATTGGGGCTTTTAAGGAATTTTTGGACGATGTTGGAGACCCATCACCAATAACCTTTATTTTGCTATCTTGTCCCTACTCAACTTTCCAATAGTGGCTGAGGAAATTCTAGTTCCTTAGCTCTGGCTACCCCTTCTAGGGATTTATAGCCGTGAGTATATGTATATGTATGTATGTATTAATTTATCAAGTTTGGGAATGGTGAGGGTTAACATCATGAGGAAACCTAGGAAAGCTGAGTTATGCTAAACCATAGGACAGTGTTTTACATAAATCGGCGATAGGCTTGCCTTTTGTTACGTGAACGCCCTGATCAAGCAAACAGTAGATACTCTAAGCAACAGTTGATAAAAATGACACGTGACGTGATGTTCATTAATATAAACACCTCTGCCATACACTTCGGAAAGTTACATCGTGAACTTCGATTTTAGTTTTAAATAAAAAAATATATTTTCAGCACATAATCCCAAGTCCTGAATCCATCCCTGGCCACCTCAAGGAAACTAATAACACAGCGAATAGCGAGTTAGCGAATGCGAGTGCACCACAACGGTTATGGCTGTTCAAACTTTTATTATAGTTTTCAAACATTTATGAAGCTATTCGATTCGCTTTATTTTTCTTTTATATTTGTTTTGTTTGCGGTTAATGATTTCAATAAGTTCTCATGATTCGAAGTTGTGATGATAAGTTGCGGGCGACGAGGTTGTGAGGTTTTGAATTACGTTTGTTTTAAATATTATGGAAACTTATTTAAATCGGAAAGAGGTTTTTTTAACATTAACATTATGTTATATAGATGTTATCCTTGCCGAACGGTAATCTAAAAGCCCTAATAACTGAATAAACCTTAGTAAAATGTACAATATAAATAGTACAGCAATCTCGCTCAAAAAGGATATAGCCTTACAATTTTTTTTGTATTCTAGTGCCGTGTAGTGCTGGCATAGAGTTTCACTATCCATTTCTACCGTGAGTATCGTACGAGCCGACTAAAGGTATGGGGCTTTTTAAGTGGTTTTTGGGGAATGCGGTTGGAAACCCATCACCATCATACTTTATTTCTACCATCTTCTCCTCTATCAACTTCCAAATGTGGCTGAGGAATTCCTAGCTTCAAAGCTCTGGCTACCCCTTTTGTGGGATTTATGGCCGTAAAAGTATGTATGTAAAACTTCTATGAATGTATGTAAAACTTTTTGTACTTCCATCTCTCATCCATTATCTTGCCTGCCCGGCTAGTACGAGCGGTGTTTAAACTAGTTATCGCGTGGGATAAAGTAGCCATCTCTTACGCACTTACTTAGTATCGTATACTGCCATCTCGGTCTAACCGTTATCGTGTCGATAAATTAGCGCTCGTGCTTGCCTTTCTGGTATACACAATAGGCACCAACAATTACACATTGATTGAAACATTTATTGGTTGGAACAATTGCTATTCAATTGTTTAATTAATCTATATGTGAATGCTGTGTAGTGTCGGCTTAGAATAGCACTACGCCATTTCTTCCGGTGGGTGTACGTAAGAGGCGACTAACGGTTTTGGGGTTTTTAAGGGATTATTGGGCGATGTGGTTGGAGACCCATCACCAACAACCTTTATTTTTACCATCTTTTCCCCACTCACATTTCGAAAGTGGCTGAGGAATTTCTGATTCCTTAGCTCTGGCTACCCCTTCTAGGGATTTACTGCCGTGAGTATAAGTAAGTAAGTATATGTGAAAACATGTGGCGAAGATTTTAGTTGCAGTAATTCGTACATGGTCAAACGGGGCTGTAGTGTTTACTTTATAATATTTTCATTTCCTATACTCGTATATGAAAAAAACGCCGTACAGTAACCGAACTTATATTCAGGAAATTAAGAAAAGGATACATCAACAATACTTCAAATCATAACAACACATCTACCTCGACAAGTCACAACAATATTATCCCGCTATTTATATAAATAACTAAACTAGGAACGTCGAGAAAGGACAATTTGTAATTATTTGTGTCTGCAACGTTCCCGCCCAAGGTGCCTATTAGAATAGCTTGATGGCTCCTGTCGACTTCTTTCAGCTTCTATTTAAAAGCTTGTTACGTATTTATAGATGAGACGACTACCAGTATAGCGTGATCCTTAAGACACGTTCGAAACGATACGGTTTGCTAACTAGATACTGCTTTATTTTAGTTTAACTAATTCAGTTTGCGTTGCTGTGTTAGGAACCGTGATAGCCCAGCGGGTAGAACACTCGGTTATCGTGCAAACGACTAGTGTTCAAATCCTGGGTCGGGCCTACACCGATTTGCCTTTTCTAAAGACATGTGTGTGGTTAATTTATCATGGTTGTTAACGGTGAGGGAAAACATAGTGAGGAAACCCACATGGCTGAGTTATACTTAGTCATGTGACAGTGTATTCGTACAAAACGGCGATAGGCCTGCCCCCTATCACGTGAGTACACTGTCCATGCAAAACGTGGGTACTCTGAACACCAGGTGACAAAGTCACGTGATGTTCAGAAGTATTAGTACCTCTGCCAACCCCCTCGGGGATATTCGGCGTGAACGTTTATGTTATGTTATGTTACATTGACAATAGCCAGTCTTTTAAAATAAAGGTTGCTTATTTTGTTGAGGACCCCTTTAATAACAGCAAGTAAAAGTTACTTAAATACATAACATAAGAAAACTCAAAAGAAGAAGAAATATATTAGATTTAGATTTAACGCACCACCAAACTATTTAATGAAAATATAATATGATTCTTCGTATATTACCGATATTGCTGTGTAGTGTCGGTTTAGAATAGCACTACCCCATTTCTTCCGGTGGGTGTACGTAAGAGGCGACTAACGGTATTGCGGTCTTTAAGGGATTTCAGGGCGATGCGGTTGGAGACCCATCACCAACAACCTTTATTCTACCATCTTTTCCCCACTCACATTTTTTTTATGGCCGTGAGTATATGTATGTATGTCTTACCGATATCAAACCAACATTTAACGATCAATTAATATCTCATTTTAAACCCATAACTTCCTTACTTTCCATTTATTTATAAACGTAATAAAATACACTATAAAAATTAAATCGAAATTATAGAAAAAACCGAAGCTCAAATTAAATTGGCTCAACACGATTCTAAACCGCCAAGTGTAGACTGTCTATTTGGCTTCAGTTACACGCCAACTCATATTAACAATATTAACAAGGCAGGGATACCAGACTATTTTCGGATGATACAATAAAGGAAGATCGAACTGCTTATTATAATGATTTATAGCTGAAATAAGTAAGAGCGTCAAACTTCATAACTTTGAACTCAGCCGAGATGGTTCGTATGCGGATGTGTGGATTATGTAGGCGTTTTTGGAACGTGATGATAGGTATGATTTGGCTGTTAAATTGTTTAAGATGAAACAAGAGTTTCTTCATTTTTAACCGACTTCAAAAAAAGGAGTGTTCTCAATTCGACCGTATATATTTTTTTTTTTTTTTTTATGTATGTTCGCCGATTACTTCGCCTTTTGTGAACCGATTTTGATTATTATTTTTTTGTTCGAAAGAAGATACTCCCGGATTGGTACCATGATGAGGATATCAGGGTCTGATGATGGGATCCTGGAGAAATCGAGGGGAACCTTGAAATTTTATAGGCAAATGTACCGCGTTTTACATATTTTCTGAACTTATATTGGCATTTGCTTCTGAAAATCATATTGTTATGCTGCTAAGCTGATGATGGAAGGTGTGGGTCCTTAATCACTAGGAGTTCGGAAACAATTCTTTCACCATTCCATAAAGATTTATGCTCCTCTTTGTAGCTTTTATGAAGAGAAGTACAGGTTCACTCAACATTTCTTTTGTTATGTTATTGTTACCGAGAAAGTACCATGAGACCAGGATCTGATGATGGCATCCCAGGAAATCGAGGGGACTGTCGAAACTCACAATCATGTGACACTGTATTTGTTCAAAACGCCGATAGGCCTGCCCTGTTTAACGTGAGAACGTGGGTGTAAGCAAAGCGTGGGTACTCCGAACAACAGGTGACAATGTCACGTGATATTCAGAAGTATTACTACCTCTGCTAACGCCTTCGGGGATATTCGGCGTGAACGTTTGAGTCTTTCTTGAGATGTAGAATTGTAGACCATCGCCTTTCGAGGGATTTTAAGAACAATGTAAAGTTACATATGGTTGAGCCTATTTAATATCGTATACATACATACATATACTCACGGCTATATTTCCCTAGAAGGGGTAGCCAGAGCTAAGGAATTATAAATTCCTCAGCCACTTTAGGAAGTTGAGTGGGGAAAAGATGGTGAAAATAAAGGTTTTTGGTGATGGGTCTCCAACCGCATCGCCCAAAAATCCAATAAAAAGCCCCAATTCCCTTAGACGCCTCTTATGACACCCGTGGGTAGAAAGAGGTAGCGACATTCTAAGCCGGCACTACACGGCAATAATATCGTATAATAATAGAAATACCAGAAATACGAAGAATAATACAGTAACCGTCGCACTGCCTCATACGAGAGGCATCTTTGCCAGGTCTACCCATCTCTAAAACTCGTAAAATAAAATAACTTTTAACAAAAAGAAAACCGACTTCACAGTGGGAAAAACAACCGAAAATAAAAATCTAGTACTAAAAAGTACGAAATAAGTTTTTTAATTGAATATGCCAGTGTATGAGTGTATGAGTACTGTGATTAATACCTTTGCAATTTCTTTATTCCACACGCGTCAGTTCAACCTACCTAAATATTAAAATTCTCTTAAATTAATTTTTGAGTCGGTGCCAGTCAAATAAAAGTGAATTCACCCTAATATCTATCTCTGATTATTACAATCTAAACAATATATATCTATTGCCTCACGTTTTAAATGGTAAAACGTACAAAAATAAATTTACCCTACAACTACAAGGTATCCTACATTGTACATGTGTATGAAGTGCGAAATACACACTTATTATTGTCCATCATCATCACGCAGGCTGGCACCGGCTCACAAATTAATTTAAGAGAATTTTAATATTTAAGTAGGTTGAACTGACGCGTGTGGAATAAAGAAATTGCAAAGGTATTAATCACAGTACTCATACACTCATACACTGGCATATTCAATTAAAAAACTTATTTCGTACTTTTTAGTACTAGATTTTTATTTTCGGTTGTTTTTCCCACTGTGAAGTCGGTTTTCTTTTTGTTAAAAGTTATTTTATAGAGTAATCAATTAGTTACATACATAATAAATTAATTATATCACGATTTCCATACCGGAATAGTGTTAAGTAGAATGGTGAAAGTGAATTGATGAAAGAGATATAAAGAGCCAGTTTGGGTGAAAATTTCAGTAGAACACCACCTCAGACGTTTACCAGGATCGTATAGAGTAGAGAACGATTGTTTCTGCCTACCCCAGTGGAAACGGCGTGAATATACGGATGCGTATTTTGATATCGTGTATGTATTGAACTGAGATAAAATCTTTATTATCAAACTCTTCCTCAGTTTTGTAAGCCGTAATAAGTTAAAATGTATCATTGTAAAACGCTTACTTTAATCTATTAAATGAAATGTATACTATTTTACAACTATTAATTACAATGTAAAGAAAATATCAGTGAATATCAAACTCTTTAATTTACGGATCACAAGCGGACCACTTCAATCCCCACTCCTGGATTACGTACTATTTTTTAAAACCCTCAGACATAAAATAATGTTATATTTATGTAAAATACGACGTGATAGCTCAGTGGGTAGAACACCGGTTGACGTGCAAGCGAATAGTGTTCGAATCCCGGGTCGGGCCTACACCAATTTGTCTTTTCTAAAGATATATGTGTGGTTAATTTATCACGGTTGTTCACGGTAAAGGAAAACATCGTGAGGAAACCCACATAGCTGACTTGTACGTAGTCATGTGACAGTGTATTCGTACAAAAAGGCCTGCCCCCTATCACGTGAGTACACTGTCCATGCACAACGTGGGTACTCTGAACACCAGGTGACAATGTCACGTGACGTTCAAAAGTATTAGTACCTCTGCCAACCCCATCATGTTATGTTATGTTATATTTATGTGTGTAAAAAATACGTGAATTGAGATGCACAACCGTGTATTTTTCCAAATAAAGGCAACCCCAAACGCCCCGAGAAAGTTAACGCGCCTAATAAACGGTGTTCCAGTGAGCAGGGACTGACAACTGACGGTAAACATGATCCACGGTCTCAACGAATTTGCATGTGAAAGCAATAACTCTGCGACACGGAAAATTTAATATTTTTGTTAATTAAATGAAACCCTTTGCTGTGCTCCACTGACCCGGAGTGACGGAATTTGCACTTTATTAGCGGGCTTTTGGAGTATTTTGCGGATGAGTTTTGTTATCTGTTGTTTATCTATTTATCTGAAGTTGTTCAAGGATTTCGTGATCTTTGAAAACGTATTTTTTTGTTTTCGCTAGAAGGTTTTTTTTTGTTTACCGGAGTGGAAATCCTCATAGGATTCCCGCCACTCGAGAGAGCGACGGGGGTATGTCGGACTTTTACCGACTAAAACCCCTCCGGTTCGGTGCTGCTGGCCCTGCGGCCTATGCGGCGTCACCTTAACGTTTGTTTTGCCGGGCGGCTGAAGGCCTAAGCTAAGTTGGATAGGGTCGCCAGAAGAGCAAGCACGAGCGCTGTTTTATCGATACGATAAAGGTTAGAATGAGATGGCAGTATGCGATGCTAAGTGAGTGTGTGAGAGATGGCTGCTTAATCCCACGCGATAACTAGTTTAAACACGGCTCGTGCTTGCTCCGCAGATTTTGACATCGGTTATGTTATGATTGTTAATATTTATATTAAGCTGTTTAATGTTAGAGTGGAACAAACATATTTCATCCCACGCTTGTATAGGCGATCAGAGGTTTGTTTATTTCAAAATGAGACTTATCACTAACAACCTTTATTTTATAATATTATTTCCACCCCACTTCCAAAACTGACTGAAAAATATCTTCAGAGCTTCAGCTCTGGTTATTCTTTTCCTGAATAAAATGTAAAACCATGAATTTGTATATGTATGCATTTAATTTTAATAATATTAGCTGTGTAGTTTCGGCTTAGAATAGCACTACACCATTTCTTCCGGTGGGTGTACGTAAGAGGCGACTAACGGACTTGAGGCTTTTTAAGGGATTTTTGGGCGATGCGGTTGGAGACCCATCACCAACAACCTTTGTACTACCATCTTTTCCCCACTCAACTTCCAAAAGTGGCTGAGAAATTTATTATTTCTCAGCTCTGGCTACCTCTTTTAGGGATTTAAAGCCGTGAGTATATGTATGTATGTATGTTAATTTTGATATCTCTACAATTACGAGCATAAATTTTACTTTCTTTATGCAAATATATCATATACTGTTCTATTTCCAGGTAAGTGGCAGAAATGATCCATCATAGAAAGTAGGGTAAGTCAGCTAGTATAGACAAAGTGTGAATAACTTTGTCAGTATTTTTACCGCCGGTAGATACTAATGTAAGTGCGATGTTGGGAGCCGTTGCCGCGACACTTTGAGAAGCTTCCCTGAGTAGTTACTGTTTGAGGGTGCGTTCATAATGTTAATATTGGTAATTTTATTTAATCATTGTATCTAATAATAATAATAATGCTTAACCAATGCCTATATCACGTAAGATGTATTATAAAGTTATTTTGTCACCTCATGTTAATTCCGTATACTTCGATTAAAACTCCGCGACTTTTTCTTTTTCTTGATAATCTTAAAGCATGTCAATTCATACAGAAAAAATGTTATTTAAAGTAACAAAATAAAAATGAGAGTAACTTTCTTATACTTTTTTCTATTTCTGCTTTTCAAACCTAATACAAACCCATAAACAGTCGTTATTCGAATACAACAATAATCTTCATATACCAAAACTAGCCTAGAGAGACACATACATACACATATACTCACGGCTTTAAACCCTTAACGGGGTAGCCAGAGCTTTGGAATGAGAAATTCCTCAGCCACTTCTGGAAGTTGATTGGGAAAAAGGTGGTAATAATAAATAAATGTTTTTGGTGACGGGTCTCCAACGACATCGCCCAAAAATCACTTAAGAAGCCCCTACACCCTTAGTCGTCTCTTACGAAACCCTTTACCCTTGGGTAGAAATGAGGTAGTGTTATTCTAAGCCGACACTACACGGCAAATATATATATACCTAGAGGGACTATGAAATAAATAGTTATGTTGATTTCTTTTTATGAAATTAAAGTATAAATAATAAAATAAATATCCGACCAATCTCCATTGTGGCCACACCTTTACCTTTTAAATCCATCGCCGCTGCACCCGTCTTTATGGGCCGTTAAAAATCAGAGCACAAACATCACATTCTTACGACGCTCATAAAAATTACTATGTCTTTTAAAAGTTGTACCAATTTCTTTAATAAATTTGCTAGGCCATATTATGGTGGCGTATAATAAAATACATATTGTTTACTGTATGTAATAGTTACGTTAATTAGCCTTTGAAATACGCGACTATAAATCCTACGAGACGACTTCTAGAGTTTCGGGATGAGTAATTCCTCGGTCACTTTTGGAAGTTAAGGGAAAATGTATTTAACAAATAATATCTCAAATTATATAAGACCCCACCAAAAGAATCGAACCCAGATTGCTTATTTATTTATTTATTTATTTATTACGGATTGCCAACAGTGAAAATAGTACACAATCCTAGAAAATACTGAAATTTAAAGGACACATATCAACTAAATACACCAATTATAGGCTAATCACATCATTCATTTTGGAAATCGAAATAATTCAAAACATTGCTAACATTATTATAAAATTAAATTAACTGATTATTAACAATCTTAAAACTAACTTAAATTAATAATCAAATTAAATTAATAAATAAAAATTAATCAAATTAAATAAACAAAAATTAAATTAACTGATTATTTAAAATCTTAAAACTAACTTAAATTAATAATCAAATCAATAAATACACCTATATAAATGTTTGACTTATTCTCTAGTTAGAATAATTCAATAAAGTTGTTGAATTAAAAAAAAAATACAATACAATCATAACAACAATTTAAATGTCAGTAAATAACAAAATTAGTAAATTAATAAAATAAAATACAATACAATACAAACTGGCCCCATCTTATGTATTTACAACTTTAACTTTTTGCTTAAAAACTGCCAAAGAGTCACCAAATATGTCAATTTCACAGTGTTTTGCCTGCATTTCGTTGTAGCTTTTACACATTCTCGTGATGGGTGAATTAAGTCCAATATTGGTACGGCATCTTCTAACATTAAATATATTCCTGATTGTATATCGAGGATATTTGAAGGGAACAGTTAAATTTATATTTTTGATTACTTCATCACAGTCAATGTAATTATTTACTACCTTATATAAAAAAGAAGAGTGCTTAGCGATTAAACCGTAGTCTGACGCGGGCTTATTGCGAATTGATATATTTTATTATCTTAATATGTTATTATTATCATGAATATGCACATTCATATCTTGATGTTACATAATTCTACAAATTATTTTCATACTCACAAACCTTATTACCAAGCCATAAATGAATATCGCATCATTCCATTTTTAAATAAAAAGAAATAATAGCGATTTGTAAAGACCGATCAGGTATGGACGATTATTCTTGAAATATTATAGATATATTAGTGAAAAAGGTTTTATTTTTAGTTTATTTTTTCACTTCTTACTAATCTTGTCGCTTCTCGCACTCCTCCAAGCCACAATTTCAAGCACCAGTTGTTTGAGAAAAAGTAAGAAACTCTAAAATAAGTAACAGAAGCGAGAATTCATTCATTTTATCTTTTCTAACTTGCAATACGAAAAAGAGTTTTCAGACAAAAGCTTCTGTGTGGATTAATGATAGGAAATTTCAAAGAATCACGTACAACTCAAAGATGAAGCCTTCAAAAGGATTTTGATAAGGATATGTTCGAGAATTCTCTGTACATTTTGCAGTAATTTCAGTTCATTGTATGCTGTTAATTAAACTGACTGTAAAACACGATACGATTCGTTGTGAGCTTTATTGGCAAAAGATCTTTCAGTATATTACAGAAAGTAAATTGGTGAAGGAGATATATAGAACAAATGGCTTACATTGCTTTCAAATTATAATATATCTTTTTAGATAGTGTGCTTGAAGAAGCATGCGTCCGAAGTGTGATGTTTTTTTTTACATCATATTCTAGAAGGGGTAGCCAGAGCCAAGGAATTATAAATTCCTCAGCCACTTTTGGAAGTGGAGTAGGGAAAAGGCGGTAAATTTTTTTATGATTTTTTTTTATAACTATAATTCTCTTCTTTGGGTTCATAAACGTGGGTCTTAGTATGTATGTATGTAAAAATGAGAAAAGATGATGATTAAAGAATAAAGTCAATATCAGATAACCCGCGATATACTTTAAACGATAAGTAGATTTTTCATGAATTAAGTAACCTCGGGCGGAATAAATAAAAACTGAAACGGTCTGTTGACGACTGTCATGAAAACAAAACCTACATAACATAACATATACTCACGGCTATAAATCTTTAGAAGGGGTAGCCAGAGCTGAGGAATTAGAAATTCCTCAGCCACTTTTGGAAATGTGAGTGGGGAAAAGTTGGTAAAAGTAAAGGTTGTTGGTGATGGGTCTCCAACCGCATCGCCCAAAAAATCCTTAAAAGCCCCAATACCTTTAGTCGCCTCTTACGTACACCCATCGGCAGAAACGGGGTAGTGCTAAGCCGACACTAGACGGAAAACGAAAACAAAACCTCAAACTAAAGAACACGTAACTCCTGTAAGAAACTAACAAAAAACCGTCCTCGATAAGATTCAAACCTGCAACCGCCAGATCTCAAATCGAGCTTCCTCACCCTTCACTAGTCTAAGTCTTCCATTGAAATATTTTCATAATGAAAGCGGTAATAGTCCGGTCCATACTGAAATTAGATAGGCCCTCGTAATATCCGTTATTGTTATTAATCCCATTATAGTTAAGAGATTGGTCGATAGGGAAACATAGGCCCGCCGGAACGGCTTTCAGAACATTCATGTTTAATTTTAATAGCCTATCTACTGTGCTTTTCAAATGGTACAATTTTGGTATTTAGAACAATGATTAATTCGGTCTAGTCTAAGAGTTTTTAGTGGAGGAAGTTTTAATGTTTCAGCACTATTTTTGTTTTATAGAATTATGATAGTAAAAACAGAAAAAAATAAAGAAGTTTTTTATTCGAAGCCTCTTATAAAAGAAAACAAAATTTTTAAAACAAACATAACATAACATAACATAAACGTTCACGCCGTTTATCCCCGAAGGGGTTGGCAGAGGTACCAATACTCCTGAACTCACATGGCAAGCGCCATCTAGTTTCCAGAGAAGGTACCCACGTTTTGCTTAGACAGTGTACTCACGTGATAGGGGGCAGGCCTATCGCCGTTTTGTACGAATACACTGTCACATGACTAAGTATAACTCAGCCATGTGGGTTTCCTCACGATGTTTTCCCTCACCGTTAGCAACCATGATAAATTAACCACACATATGACTTTAGAAAAGACAAATTGGTGTAGGCCCGTCCCAGGATTGGAACTCACGCCCTTCTGTTTTTCGGGCGGGTGTTCTACCCACTGGACTATCATGTCGCTTTACTTTTAAAACAAGTATAATAAAAACATATTATTAAAAAACAAAGTATAACTAAAAATAAAAACATAACTACATATTAAAAAATAGTGCAATGCGAATAAGAGGCAAGAATAGGAATCTGGCTCAGCAATATAGCAAAGGCAATATGTATATATATATATACCTTTACCACTGATTTTCTGCCAGAACCTTAATAATTTATAATTATATATTAAAATATAGATACATACATATGGTATTTGATTAAAAAATATTAGTAAATATACACATACATATATACATATACACATTCACACATACATATGTATATATATACATATTTATACCTATACAAATATCAACATAATATAACTAAATTTATAAAGAGTCACGTCACGGTTGGGAGATAGCAGTGCTGCATGTAGTCATTGAAACATAAAGATACACAAATAATTCACAATTGCTTCAAATGGGTCAGCATAGCTTAGGTTTACAAGTATTTAAACGCATATTTAATATAAAAAGCAAATAAAAATATTTAGTAAAATACGCAAAAATACTAAATCGACCAGAATCATTAGACTTAATACTCTATCTAATACTTATGATATATTGTTAAAAAGAAATGGAGTAGTCACATTCTAAACCATTGCGGCATTTTTTTTATATTAGGGCGGTTACCAATATCTCTTACAAATTTTGTGGAAAATATTCGCGATGTTTTATGTTCAGTATAAAAAGTAGATGGAAAACGAGTAAACAGAAACATTTAACCGTAGTTTTCTTTTATTTACAGCCTCGTAAACCACTGAATAACAAGACACCGATAGAACTGTCGTTTTAAAAACAAAAACAGTACAATGTACCTGAACAAAGTCCAATCCACTGGGACCTCGTTTAATTAAACAGCCGTCTAAAAGCAGTCTCCGTGAAAGTGGCGACGTGTGGTCACCGTGTGTTGGTTGTAAATCAATCGTCACACGAAGAATTCATTAATTTACTGAATACAGTGTAGGGTGACAATGGTTCAGACGTAAGTTTGGGCAGTGGGAATTGGGTATGCAAATTACTTGAACGTAGAACTAAATTTTTTTATTACTTTTGGATTTTAGATGTTTTGTATTTACTAGGTGTAAGGGATACTATTTCTGATATTTTAATCTATAACACTTCGATTATATTTTACCAAACTTTACGCCGTATATCTCCCAAAGGGTTGTCAGAGGTACTAATACTTCTGAACATCACGTGACATTGTCATCTGGTGTTAAGAGTACCCACAATATTTTACCACTTAAACATTAATGGCTTTATCTTGCAGTTAAGCCGTTAAAAATAAGTATTCTCGGATGGAAGTGATTTAAATGGCCTAACGTCTAAACGTAGTATAGGTTATTTGCTTTGTATTTTGAATATACATAACAATTTCTGAGATATTCCTATTAACAAGTATGTAACAGTACCGCTTGTGTCGGCTCAAAAATGAACACTATCTGAACTATTATATTCCGGTTGTCACATTATCAAGAATCCTTCCTTCTACCACTTTTATTGTGGTTAAAGAGTTGTCCATTTCAAAGACTGGACCTACGCTTTTCTGGATTAATTATTTGAGCATATACATACATACATACATATACTCACGTCATTAGTTCCCATTGGGGTAGGCAGAGACTATTGATCGCCACTTCGTAGGATCCTGACAAACCTCTCTAGCTTCGTTTACATCCATCAATCTTTTCATGCATGCTCTTTTATTCTTCATACTTCGGACGCCAGCCTTTTTGAGCACACTCTCAATTTGGTCCAAGTGTGTTCTCCGTGGTCGTCCTCTACTAACATTACCATCCACACTAGCTCTATAGATCCCTTTTACCAATTTTCTATCATCCATCCTCTCTATGTGCCCAAACCATCTCAACATTCCTTTTTCTATCTTGCTTACAATATCATCTTTCACACCACACTTTTCACTTTGAGCATATGAGAAGAACAAATAATATACTTCAACATGAAAATCAGCCTTTTTCCCAGTCGTTTGCCAAAACACGCGTCTATTCGCAAATTGTATGTAAAACCGGAATTATGCTTTATTTATAGCTTATTTTGTACAACGTTTTGTACAACGTGCTGTAGATCGGAACTTTTTTAACTGGACCTTATTTATGTGTCGCTTCCGTTGGCTGGACTTTGACAAATGTTTTGCTGTTGTTGTATGGTTTTTTCTGAAACATTTTCATGTGTCGATGATTATTAATCTTCTGTAAACATATTTACAATGTAATCTCATGTTATGCTTAAAATATTATATTAAAATTAAAGCAAATGTGTTGAATAATCAACTATAAATTCCAATCAAATCCCGCCAACTTAAAGTAAATATTCAAGATCAATTGATTCATTAAATAAAGATTTAATAAAACCAAACCCCTTTCTAAGAAATCCTGACTGAAAATGTGGTTGAACCGCATTGCATAGGGATCAATAAAGATCTTTGAAGCAACCACGAAGAGCCCCGCACCAGTTATTTTGCATTTTAATTAAAACTTCAGATTCATTAGAGCCACAATAATTTCATTAGTCACAATCTTCGCCAGCCGCCAGATGGCTTGCCGAAAATCCGACAAAAAATATTCGAAATAATTGTGCGAAAAAAAGTGTTTTTGTTCGAAAAGCGCTGAGATGCCACAAAAGTTCGTTAATTAATTTGAATTGGGCGCAACTTTGTATTGAGAGATACATTTAATGGTGTTTCGTACAAAAGTTTGTTGGTAGTAGCTGTATTTTGTGGCGATTTTAATGAATTTCCATTTTATGCTCCACTTATAGGTATAGAGTAAAAAGGTTCGCTTATTTTGGCGGCTACTGAAAGCGTCACCAAACGCCGACTGATGGCTGCGGGCGAAGGGCAAAAACACTTTAAATTTTATTGAGTTTTCATGTTTCGTTGTCGCTTGCGATAAAACGTAGTCTATTAAAAAAGCTACGAATGCGACGTCCTTTTTATACTTATATTTTTAAATGTGTTTTTACTAAAGTATTGCAATAAAGTAATTCAAGTGGTATTTTCTAAAATAAGTACAAATGGTCGCTACTCAGGATCAAGTTAATCAAGTTCGACATCCATTTTTATTGGTTAAACCTGATGCAAATGAAAAAACATTTCCGAAGTACACACCTTGCAAAAACTGGAGTGAACACGCTTTAACAAAACGCTATCGAACAACCAACAAAAGGGTAATTCAACACATGGACAGAACGTACTTAGTTATAAATGAAAACCTGCATCAGTTACCTGACACAGCACACACATACCCACACAACACACAATTAAGCAACATTGTTCTCTATAAATCTTTATTTGTCTGTCTGCCCAGAGCTGGCTCGTTTTTTATTTGGCAAAACGCGTCAGCATTCATTAACACGCTACGCTGAAGTTATGAGAACATGAGTTTACACCCGCTAATATGTTGTTCATATTTTTAATTACAACCAGACACTTATTCGTCGTTTACGTCGTATAACTTCGAAAGGTGGCAGAGGTACTAATACTTTTGAACCTCGCGCTATTTTATCATCGGTAGTTCAATGAAACCAATCTTTGTTTGTAGTGGGTGATAGAACATAACATAACATAACATAACATAAAAGTTAACGCCGAATATGGGGTCGGCAGAGGTACTAATACTTCTGAACATCACGTGACTTTGTCACCTGGTGCTCAGAGTACACACATGGACAGTGTACTTGGTGATAGGGGGCAGGCCTATCGCCGTTTTGTACGAATACACTGTCACATGACTAATTATAACTCAGCCATGTGGGTTTCCTCACGATGTTTTCCCTCACCGTTAACAACCATGATAAATTAACGACACATATGTCTTTAAAAAGACAAATTAGTGTAGGCCCGACCCGGGATTTGAACACTAGTCGTTTGCACGATAACCGGTGTTCTACCCATTGAGCTATCATGTCGTCTACTGCCCTCTATTACCTAAATACAGCTGATTTAGTTGATAGAGGGCAGGTCTATCACCGTTTTGTACTAATACACTGTGCCATGACTAAGAATTACTTGATTATGTATCTTTCTTTTTACCTCTTCTGTGCTTAAATTTTAATTTTTGATAATATTTGGGATAGCACAACCTTCACAATTACAACGATCCCCTTAAAATGTTATTAACCGGTATGTTTTATTTATCTTTAATTATTCTCTAAACAATATTTCAGAGCAGTAGAAATTTTCACTTATATCGCTTTCCACTGTTTTAGAAAAAATATGAGTAAACATTCTAACATACATATACTCAGTGCTACAAATCCCATGAAGGGGTAGCCAGACCTTCAGAATTAGAAAATCCTCAGCTATTTTTGTTTTCAAAGCCCCAATTCCATAAATCGCACATACACCAGCATGAAGAATTACTTACTTACTTATACTCACGCCCATTATTCCCATTGGGGTAGGCAGAGATTATCGATCGCCACTTAGTACGATCTTGACAAACCTCTCTTGCTTCCCTTACATTCATTATTCTTCTCATACATGCCCTTTTATTCTTCTCACTTCGGACCCCCGCCTTTATAAGAACGTTTTCTATCTGGTCAAGAAACGTTTTACGAGGCCGTCCTCTACTTACATTCCCATTCACATTGGCTCTATATATCTCTGTCGCTACTTTATTTTCATCATATAATATAATATTACATTACGAAGGATAGTGCTATTCTAAGCCAAGACTGAACAGAAATATGAGTAAACGTATACGTTTTTAAGTTGTAAAGACGTAATAAGATTATCTAATAAATAACCCTTCATAAATAAATCATTATTAATGAAGAAATATTATTTTATTACAACAGTTTTTATTTGTATAAGTAATCATAAAGTTTACTACGGTGCGGAGCTAATTGACACATTAAATTTAAAGTCCTTAAGTTTGTTGCTTTGTCTTACAATGTATATTTTATAGCCTTTTTCTTTCCGTAGTTCATTATTATAAAGAATATTGTTCAAAACCAATGAGGTTATATGTACAATATAACCTCATTGTTCAAAACAGAGTAAATGTTTACATGTAATAGCAAAAAATAAACTGTAAGATATATTATTTGAAAGCAACATTGAAATAATTTTACGACCCATGACTACTTTTTTGACCTTACCCAACCTATACTCAATTTTATGGTCCCTAAAAAGATAACTAGAGCTTTGGAATCATGATTTTTTAGCCATTTTTGGTAGTTCGACACCTACAGTTAGCTGTGTAGTGTCGGCTTAGAATAGCACTACCCCATTTCTTCCGGTGGGTGTACGTAAGAGGCGACTAACGGTATTGGGGTTATTAAGGGATTTTTTGGGGGACGCGATTGGAGACCCATCACCAAGAACCTTTATTTCACCATCTATTCCCCACGCACCTTCCAAAAGCGGCTGAGGAATTTCTAATGCCTTAGCTCTGGCTACCCCTTTCTTGGGATTTATAGCCGTGAGTATATGTATGTATGTAATTTTATCATGTGTACCCACTAACGAGGTTGCGCCTACCATGAATAGTGCAGTGTTGCACAGACTAACGAATCTATAGTCACAGTAACCGGGACCAACGTCTTAAAATGCCCTTCGAAGCACAATATCATCTTAATGTACGGAATAAAGATACTCTGGCTTGCACTTTTCTAAAGAATTTTTACATATACTCACGGCTATATTTCCCTAGAAGGGGTAACCAGAGCTTAGGAATTATAAATTCCTCAGCCACTTTTGGAAGTTGACTGGGGAAAAGATGGTAAAAATAAAGGTTTTTGGTGATGGGTCTCCAACCGCATCGCCCAAAAATCCAATAAAAAGCCCCAATACCCTTAGTCGCCTCTTACGACACCCGTGGGTAGAAAGGGGTAGCGACATTCTAAGCCGGCACTACACTATATGAATCCTACAAGTTTAACTTATTTGTGAATCCCCCAGCAATCAAACCTGAGTGTCGAGCTCTGACCGTCTGTCTGCCCTTATGTGTAGTTTACACTAACAAATACATACATATACTCACGGCTATAAATCCCTAGAAGGGGTAGCCACAGCTTAAAAATTAAAAACTCCTCAGCCACTTCTGGTAATTTGAGTAAACACTAACAAATAAATGTTTGAAATGCGTCACTAATTACAACGCATATCCCATAGTATTGTCGTCTGTTTTACTTCAATTCCATAGTACAGTTTAGATAGGCATGTCTGCCTCGTTAGGTAATCGAATTTGTTTGCTGTTTTCCTTAACGAGCTCCTGTCTGCGTTGTGATGTAGTGATTTCGATGCATTGGCGGTTGTATCTCTTTGAATACTAGTTACTGTGTAAACTTACTATTCTTTGTTATAGGAGTGCTGTGAGATATCAAAAATAAATTATTGACTTAACATCTTATTATTATTAAAGACGACATGATAGTCCAGTGGATAGAACACCCGCCCGAAAACAGAAGGGCGTGAGTTCCAATTCTGGGTCGGGCCTGCACCAATTTGTCTTTTCTAAAGTCATATGTGTGGTTAATTTATCATGGTTGTTAACGGTGAGGGAAAACATCGTGAGGAAACCCACATGGCTGAGTTGTACTTAGTCATGTGACAGTGTATTCGTACAAAACGGCGATAGGCCTGCCCCGTATCACGTGAGTACACTGTCCATGCAAAACGTGGGTACTCTGAACACCAGGTGACAAAGTCACGTGATGTTCAGAAGCATTAGTACCTCTGCCAACCCCTTCGGGGATATTCGGCGTGAACGTTTATGTTATGTTATGTTACTAGTTACTGTGAAAACTTAATATTCTTTGGCTTGTTATAGGTGTGCTGTGAGATATCAAAAATAAATTATTGACTTAACAGCTTATTATTATTAAAGATTCAGTTTGGGTGGCCATTATTTTATTAATAACTAATGGTCTACCCCGGATTCAATCTTAATTTTTTTACTTCTTACACCCTACGATATATAGCGTAACGATATACACCATACTTCCTTTTCCTGGTTCTAAGCTACCTCTCCAACAATTTTTAGCCAGATCGGTTCGTCTATTCTTGAGTTATAAATTGTGTAACAACACAATTTTCTTTTAAATGTATAGATCAATCTTAATTTGAATTATTGTATGAGGCACAGGTTACACATATAGTTGAGCACTTTCTTGTATAAATTTACCTACAAAATTAGTTTCCACCGGTTAATACAGATACACTTTGTAGGACCATGGAAAACTTCACAGGTTTCATTAACGTTCATCAACATTTTTATACATTCCGTTTTTCTATTTCTCACCTACGTGACCTACGTATAAAACAAACAATATCAAACAGTATCTTCACTGTAACAAATATAATTCTTAGATATCATTCAATTACACCTTCATCAGCAGTCGAGCAAAACCCGTATATTTTTTGCAAATCATTTGTAGTGTTACCGCGTTCGGTGTGAAAAATCTCAAGTAACTTTTTGCTTTCCACGCAACGTTGCATACGTGTCACAATGCTCTCATACTTAATTGCTACTACCAATTAAAAGCTATTCCTGACAAAAGAAATGGCCTTTAATGAAGCTTATATTACAATGCTCATAAAGGAAGATCTTTCATTCAATGTGTGGGGACACGGTGGTCCAATTATACCTTTTATTTCCTAATGAGGTGCATGTTTCGTCTTCCTGGCTTCTGTTTCTCTGACGAAGAAATTAAGACAATTGCTGTATTCAAAACTGAAATAGTTTGTGTCCCGATGTTAAACGATTAGCTCTTGTTTAGATTTATTTTACTGTTATTTATTCCGTTTAGATTTATTTTACTGTTATTTGTTCTGTTTTTATTTTAGGGAAGTTTGTTCTTATTTTTGTTTGTGTATCGCCGAATGCTTTGTACCTAAAGCTGATTTGATTGTAGATTGTACATACATACATACATAATACTCACGGCTATAAATCCCCAGAACGGGTAGCCAGAGCTAACGAATTAAAAATTCCTCAGCCACTTTTGGAAAGTAGAGTGGGGAAAAGATGTCAAAGTAAAGGTTGTTGGTGATGGGTCTCCAACCGCATCGCCCAAAAATCCCTTAAAAAGCCCCAATATCGTTAGTCCCCTCTCACGTACAACCACCGGAAGAAAAGGGGTAGTGCTATTCTAAGCCGACACTACAGAGCATTGTAGATTGTACATAAATTATAACTTTATAACAGATGCGGATATTTTTTTGCACTATTCGTTATAATAATATAATCGTAAAAGGTATCTATAGAGCTAATGTGGAAGGTAATGTTAGTAGAGGACGGCCACGAAAGACACACTTGGACCAAATTGAAAGTGTGCTAAAAAAGGCAGGCGTCCGAAGTATGAAGAATAAAAGAGCATGTATGAAAAGATTGATGAATGTAGACGAAGCAAGAGAGGTTTGCCAGGATCGTACGAAGTGGCGATCGATAGTCTCTGCCTACCCCAATGGGAATTAACGGCGTGAGTATATGTATGTATGTATGTAATATAATCGCAGATAATTTGTAATTCTCCAACATTATTAGTAGCACTATAAGGCGATGCAGTTTCCTAGCCATAACTTTACACTTTTACAATTTAAAATTTTCCACAAATTTTGTACCAATTAGAATCGACACCAACAAAATATACATTAATTTGTGGATTGTATAGATGTCTTTTACATAAACCTCTGAACATCCATAATCTTACTCATAAATAAAAGATGTTTTTAAAGGAAAGAAAAATTTCGACACTGGCGGGGTTCGAACCCGCGACCTTCGGGTATACGCCCCCGTCGCTCTGCCACTAAAGAAAGGTAGACAAGTGGCCGTCCGAATTAGTTAAAAATTCGGAGGTAGGAAACGCAAACACTACTTGAACGTGTAAAAAAAAAAAAAGAAACAAAGGATAGAGAAATTTCGCGCTGGATGCCAACTGACACTGTAGCTCAGTTGGCAGAGCGACGGGGGCGTATACCCGAAGGTCGCGGGTTCGAACCCCGCCAGTGTCGAAATTTTTCTTTCCTTTAAAAACATCTTTTATTTATGAGTAATAATCCCCACATGAGGAATTCATGTCAAAAAACATTAAATTATGTGATAGTTAGGCGTTTCCAACATTTGCATTCTATCTGAAAAGGTAGACAAGTGGCCGTCCGAATTAGTTAAAAATTCGGAGGTAGGAAACGCAAACACTACTTGAACGTGTAAAAAAAAAAAATAAAAAAAAAAAAAAGAAACAAAGGATAGAGAAATTTCGCGCTGGATGCCAACTGACACTGTAGCTCAGTTGGCAGAGCGACGGGGGCGTATACCCGAAGGTCGCGGGTTCGAACCCCGCCAGTGTCGAAATTTTTCTTTCCTTTAAAAACATCTTTTATTTATGAGTAATAATCCCCACATGAGGAATTCATGTCAAAAAACATTAAATTATCCATAATCTTACGTATACATACATTCATACATATACTCACGGCTATTAATCCCTTGAAGGGGTAGCCAGAGCTAAGGAATTAGAAATTCCTGAGCCACTTTTGGAAAGTTGAGTGGGGAAAAGATGGTAAAATAAAGGTTGTTTGTGATGGGTCTCTAACCGCATCGCCCAAAAATCCCTTAAAAAGCCCCAATATCGTTAGTCGCCTCTCACGTACACCCACCGGAAGAAATGGGGTAGTGCTATTCTAAGCCGACACTACACAGCGTATACATAAATGTGTATATATGTGTCCATAAACTTAAGCAAAATTAAAATGTTACTAAAAAGTGATGAAAGTAAAAACTAAGAACTCAGCCCTGTTCTGTGACTTTTAACTTTACACTCAAATGCTTCAAAACACATTAATCATGAGCTAACGAAAACTTGTCTTTTTCGCAAAGAAAACCAACTGAAAGTTTGCGAGCTTGTCGAAAAACGTCTTAGAGAAAAATTACGTTTTCAATTTCAAAAGTACGCGCACTCAAGCCAGGCCAGCTTAAATCATCTCCCTCTTAAAATAACTTTCACCCAGTCGCAAAAAGGTAGGTGCCTATTAAATACATTTTTTTTGGATTTATGCCTACTTGGGCACAGTTGGTATTTCGGAGTTAGGTTGTGACATTTGTTGGAAATAGAATAATAGAAATATTTTTAGATTATCCATATTTTTGAAGTATAACAAATAAATTTGCTAGTTTATATATTGGCTGAAATGAATGATGGTTGTCCTAAGTTCGAGACTATCCAGACTAAACAAATTATTGCCGACATTGAAGTTTTCGCTGGAAAATACTGCTGCTTGAAAAATATATTTAGGTGAATTTGAAATGATATTGGTTTATCAAATTCTAATTCAGTAAGAGTAAAGAGTAGATTCACTTACCAGATATACGTACATACATACATATGCTCACGGCTATAGATCCCTAGAAGGGGTAGTCAGCCACTTTTGGAAGTTAAGTGGGGAACAGATGGTAAAATAAAGGTTGTTGGTGATGGGTCTCCAACCGCATCGCCCAAAAATCCATTAAAAAGCCTCAATACCCTTAGTCGCCTCTTACGACACCCGTGGTTAGAAAAGGGTAGTGACATTCTAAGACGGCACTACACGGGAAAGCCGGCACTACACGTCACATATCAGACTATGAAAAAAGAAGGAAGAAATTAAATTATACCTACGATATAAAATATACATTACATTTAGCAAGCCAAATACTAAATAATAATTAAGGAATTAAAATAATTAATTATTATATATATTATTATTATTATTAATTGTTAATAATTTATTAATTATTAACAATTATTATTTGTTACCAATTTACTAACCCTCACAAGATCATCAGGTTGAGGAATGACCAAGCCTCCCTTTTCAGAATAGGCTCGAACCTTTCTGTTTGTGGTGCACGTATAAACTATGATGATTTAAAACATCGATTACTGTAAATTAAAGCCAAAATTACTCGTATATTATAATGTTAAACAAACCGCATATATTTAGTGTTGTAGCATGTAGTATCGACCCACAGCTCACTAGGGACACCATCCGTCCTCATTAATAATACACATCGGAAAGTGCGTTCACGGACGCAAAACGACATTGATCATTCCGAATATTTTCTCTTATGTTGCCTATCTACTCACATAGCTAGACATTGTATATTGGCGTTGTCAGAGATCCAGAAATCAACATGAATGAGTGATTTTGGAAGTGAGTTGCGAGATGAAAACAATATTTTGTATAATGAAGGAAGTTTTGTGATATGTTTTTAGCCTCATTGCCCAACTGTCTTCTAAAATGGGTTACTACAGTTTACACAGCTCCGTAATCTATGATTTAAATCTTTTTGTTCATGAAAACCTCATGTGGGGATTATTACGGATAATAACATAACATAAACGTTCACGCCGAATATCCCCGAAGGGGTTGGCAGAGGTACTAATACTTCTGAACATCACGTGACTTTGCCACCTGGTGTTCAGAGTACCCACGTTTTGCATGGACAGTGTTCTCACGTGATAGGGGGCAGGCCTATCGTCGTTTTGTACGAACACACTGTCACATGACTAAGGACAACTCAGCCATGTGGGTTTCCTCACGATGTTTCCCTCACCGTTAACAACCATGATAAATTAACCACACATATGTCTTTAGAAAAGACAAATTGGTGTAGGCCCGACCCAGGATTCGAAAACTAGTCGTTTGCACGATAACCGAGTGTTCTATCCACTGGGCTATCACGGTTGCCTACGTTATTACGGATAAATAAAGAATAAATAAAGGAAAGAAAAATTTCGACACAGGCGGGATTTTTCTTTCCTTTATTTATTCTTTATTTATCCGTAATCTATAATTCTGAAAAAAATATTTTATTGAACCAATGATTTGTTGCAAAAGTGGTTTAGGCACATGAAACGGTTGGATAAGTGAAAAAAGTTGAATGAACCGATATAAATGGTTTTGTAATTGGTGGATATGCTAAGTATTATATCAAAGGTAGGAGTCAGCAGTGTAAATAAGAATTAATGATAAGAATGTTGTGCTGTAATGGAAGATAAAGAGTTAGGTAAAGATTGTATAATGTTGGAATCAATAGTCAATGCCTACCCAATGGGAATAACGGGCGTAAATATGAATAAGTAATTAGCCTTATGGTATAATTACTACGACGCGCATTGAGTCCGGGTAATAATTAAATAAGATGCAGCTGTAGTAATGTTATGTTTAACACAATATAATTATACATACATATACATACATACATATACTCACGGCTATATTTTCCTAGAAGGGGTAACCAGATCTAAGGAATCATAAATTCCTCATCCACTTTTGAAAGTTGAGCGGGGAAAATATGGTAAAAATAAAGGTTTTTGGTGATGGGTCTCCAACCGCATCGCCCAAAAATCCAATAAAAATGCCCCAATACCCTAAGTCGCCTCTTACGACACCCGTGAGTAGAAAGGGGTAGTAACATTCTAAGCCGGCGGCTATGTATAATTATAATTAGAAATATTATAGATTATATTCCACTCGCACAATTATTTAGTTTTAAGATCTATTTGTTTTGTTTGTTTTCTATTATTAGTTGTGAGTACTAATGTAGTGTCTCTTTTTTTGTTTCTTTAGTTATATTTTATATAGGTACGAGTAGCATCTTTCTAAATAAATTTTAGGAAATTAAAAAGCCTTCATAAAAATTGTGTAATTTACCATTCACTCACTTACGCTATTACTTATCACTTAGATACTGTTGATCGTCACTTTGCAAACTCTACCTATCTAACTATCCTAGCAAATCTTATTTTCATGTTTTATTAATATTTATACTTTGTACTCCCTTGTAATATAATTTCCCTGAATAATCAACATAAAAACGTAAAGGAATAACGAATATTTATATTACTTAACATATTCATTGCAATCCAGAAAGCACTTTTACAACTTTACCCCACCTCGAATCGTCGGTGCTAAGTAATTTATTGCGTTTCTTAAAATGCATTAGCATGGAGCAGTGCAATGACAGAACGGCTTCAATGATCCATCATTCTGCACTCGCGCCGCCACCCTTCGAAACGACGTTGGGCCAGGAAATCAGACTATTAGGGCCGGCGCTGACTGCCGGCATGGCATGGCAAAGGATTTCGGTACAGATATAGCATTTTTAATCTTATAACCATGCAAATAGAATTCATTTTGACACAACGATGCCGAGGGAGGTCGCGGTAGGACAGAACGTCGGCATCGTTGTGTCAAAATGAAGTAAAATGAATTCTATACTCATGGTAATAAGATTTAAAATGCTATATCTGTACCGAAATCCTTTGCCATGCCATGCCGGCAGTCAGCGCTGGCCCTTACGCAATGTTTTAGCGGTGCTTGGAGACATTTTGTTTCTTTGTCACATTTGAGCAGTATAGAACATAACAAGTAGTTTTGTGCCAACGTCTTTTAGATAGGTTAATGTTTACTGCATAAGTGTTACGGCCCGGGAGCGAGAGTGAGTAGCAAACGATAAAGAGGTACAATATAGAGCATTCTGTGAACAAGGCTTTAAGTTGCATCATATTAATATACGTATATAGTTAAAGTACCGTTCATTTACCAAATATACAGACACAAGTATTTGTTACAAATATTAACTTTATATGAGAATCTACTATAAAATTAGGCACCTCACAATGATCCGTGTGCAAACGAGACGCGCCTTGCTTATTTTACGTTAGCATTTTTCAGTGTGAATCTCATGCTTCGACCAGATTGGCCAATGTTTGTTTGTGTGTATGTGTCCACATAGATAAATTAATTAACCGTGAGAGCACTAACAAATAAGCATTTATGTCACACATCTAATATAAAAGTATGGAAACAGCAAAGATATACTGGCCAGTACACCCTGCTGTGTACCGACTTATAATTTGTATGTATGCTTAACTCGAAAAACATTTACACTCCGCGATGTAGGAATATGAGTGAGACGCTGCTATGTGCGTTTAAGTCCGCAGTAGTGTGCGCTCTAACATGACTCCCACAAAAGATTAGAAGAAAGGGTGGGCGAGTCTTTGTGTTTAACTACCTATAACATTTATACCTCCGTGCTTCGGAGGGCACGTTAAGCTGTCGGCCTACTATCACGGTAGCAGTCGTTAGTCTGCCAACCCGCAATTGGTCAGCGTAGTGAACTAAGGCTTAGTGGGGACACATATGGGCTGTGAGGACCTATAACATTCGATCTAATATTTTATATTAAAAATATCGCTTATGAATAACACTAATAAAACACTTTTCGTGGCCTCGCCGTCCCAGGATTATCATGAGTTTTAAACTTGCGTCCTTTCTGCTAACTGTTTTATGTTCTTTTTTACTCGTTTTAGAAAAAAAAACTCACTTTCGAGAAATTATAAAGCTAGTAGCATGATAGTCTCGACGACTAAGTTGTAACTATTCGTTAAAACAGTATTGCAGACTACGTTAACTGTGTGCCAATAAAAAATTGCGATGATAAAAACGAACCTTATTCTTAAAAGGTTATACTACTAAATATAAAGTAAATTTATAAAAATTTTAATATATGTCGTGTAGTGCCGGCTTAGAATGTTGCTACCCCTTTCTACCCACGGGTGTCGTAAGAAGCGGCTAAGGGTATTGGGGCTTTTTATTGGATTTTTGGGCGATGAGGTTGTAGACCCATCACCTTTATTTTTACCATCTTTTCCCCACTCAATTTCCAAAAGTGGCTGAGGAATTTATAATTCCTTAGCTCTGGCTACCCCTTCTAGGGATATATAGCCGTGAGTATATGTATGTATGTTCTTTTAAAATATGAAAAGTAAATCTTCTTTCATCTTAGCGTTGAAATCATTGTGAAGATTCTCACACTTATCAACACAACCCAACGCAAACGTTCACGCCGTTTTGTACGAATACACTGGTACATAAAAAATACAATGGATAAATCATGCGGGTTTCCTCACGATCCGTTAACACCCATGATAATTTGACCAAACGTATTTGAAGAAAACGACTATTAAATGATATAATAACTTTACTAACTTAAATTACTATTGAATGTACATTATTTGATGCATTGATCACAAGTTGCTCTCCCGAGCGTCCACACTAGGAATTCATCTCTCCCAATTCATAACACTCATCTTGACATTGACATAATATATTGACAGGTGACGGCACGCTGTCAGTGTTGCCAATTTATAAAAATATGACACGTATGACTTTAGAAAATACAAATTGGTGTAGGCCCGACCCGGGATTTGAACCCTTATCGTCTGCACAGCAAGCAGTGTTATACCCACTGAGCTATCACGGTTGCTTATCTTGCCACACTTGTCTTGCTCGATAAATATCAATCTATATTAGTTTATTCTCGGATCAACAGTATCTTAAAAAAACAGAAAAGTGATTTGTTATTGATTGATGATTGGTTATTTGTTATCTATACTTATAATAAATCTGTAGAGAGGTCAATTCTGTACATGAAATATATTTTCAAAATAACTATCAGGTAGTGATTAGTGATCGATACTGATGCCAAAAACGCAATCAGTAAAATTTTTGTCTGTCTGTCTGTCTGTCGGTTTGTATGTGCCTTATGGAAACAAAAACTACGCGACGGATTTTAACGAAACTTGGTATAATTATTCTTCATACTCCTAGGCAGGTTTTTGTATACTTTCCAGCAGAGTAGTAAAGGGGAATTTTGGGAAATTTTGGGAAAACCGGAGAAGTTACTCCATTTTTTAAGCTTCCGTCGCGTGTGCAGCCTTAATGGTTAAACTTACATAGAAATCATGTATGACGGAAATATTCTTCATAAAATTATCTAAAAAAAATCCTCAACAGTTTATGTCTATCTTTTATGGTTAACTCACAATAACACGTGTAATTCCTAATAGCTTAGCAGTTTGGAACATTCTGATTATATTTGTTTACTCTTACGTTTGTAAACCTCTCACTCATCCCTAATTTAAAAAAGGTAACATTATTACCTATTCAATAAAAAAGAATCATAGAAATCGGTAGAGAAACACCGAAATTATACATAAAATAAGCCATCGCGCCCGTGACCAAAACCAAATCTTTACTAATTTACATATAACATACTAGATGGCGCCAGTAGTTGCATCCTACATCACGTAATAATTTCTTTCTTAGATTGTTATAAATACTTCATAGCGTTTTATTCCAAAATTTGCTATTAAACGGAAATACTGAACCGTTCGTAAAAGCGCATTCAAAATCACCAAACTGTGGTTTAGGGAGTGCTATAAATTTAATTAATTGAAAACATTGCGCTAAATTTCACAATGCTTGAGCAGTGACTGAAGAAAGAAACCTCAGATATTTAAAAAAACAACGCTATCCGTGCGAAGCTGGGCCGATCCACTAGTTTATATTAAATAAGTTAGTGTTAAGTAAGCTTAATAGATTACTATGTTTTTTTTTGGCGTTGTTTTGTGCATCTACCTAAATAATTAATTTATCGATCTCACCCTCCAAAGGTTGTCGGGAAGAGATCGCTTTTAGCGATAAGACCGCCAATTGTACCTCACTGTTAACTGTTTGATCATATTATTATTTTTGTAAATTGCCGTTTAGTGTCGGTTTCGAATAGCACTACCCCATTTCTTCCGGTAGGTGTACACGTAGTACGTAAGAGGCGACTAACGGTATGGGGCTATTAAGGGATTTTTGGGCGATGCGGTTGGAGACCCATCACCAACAACCTTTTATTTTTACTATCTATTCCCCACTCAAATTTCCAAAAGTGGCTGAGGAATTTCTAATTACTTAGCTCTGGCTACCCTGGTGAGTATATGTGCAATAAAGAGTTATTCTATTCTATTGAAAATTCACATTCGTCTCAATGAAATTAAACACAGCTGTAAAATGAAAGAAATACGTACTGCTAACAGTAAAGAGATATTTAATTAAATCGCAATAATTCCAAGCATGAATGTTATTATATTATTGTTTCATGGAAGCGGGCATATCAAACGAAAATTTTAATATTTCTAAACGGAGTTACTAAACAAAGGAATTAGCTATTAATTCCCTGTTCTTATAATACCGAATATTTGAACAATTTGCTCAATCTAGTGGAATAGCTTTTACAAAATACTTACCTACATAGTTCAGGATCAATTTGAAGAAAATAATTATGTGATTATTACAGAATTTGCTTTCTTTTTAAATATTTGGGTTTGCAGGTCATGAGTTTTAATGCACATACATACATAAATATACTCAAGGCTAAAACTCCCAAAAAGGAGTAGCCGGGAGTTTTTATTAGTTAGATTCTTTTACCTCTTTTGGTAGATGAATGGAGAATAGCTGTGTAGTGTCGGCCAAGAATAGCACTAGGTACCCCATTTCTTCCGGTGGGTGTACGTTAGAGGCGACTAACGGTATTCGGCGCGTTTAAGGGATTTTTGGGCGATGCGGTTGGAGTTTTTCAAAAGTGGCTGAGGAATTTCTAACTTCTTAGCTCTGGCTACGCCTTCTAGGGACTTATAGCTGTGAGTATATGTATGTATGTGAATGGAGAAAAGAGAGTAAAATAAAGGATCCCAACCACCTCAAACAATAGTCACTTAAAACGCCCCAAACTCTTAGAACTCTTGCAGGCAAAAATGGTGTAGTGCAATTCCAATCTGACACTATATTTCATAGACTGTAATATCGGGATGAGAGAGGCAAATAATACCTTTAGGCTCTACTTAGTCAATTCATACTCTAAAATAGTATCCATTTTTTTATATTTAATTGAGGGGTAAATATAATGTTTAGTTATTTTGTTAGATATGGTCATTAAAGTCATGAACATATAAGAGTCGAATGACGATGTTATAAAGACATACATACATACATATACTCACGGCTATAAATCCCTTAACGGGGTAGCCATAGCTTTGGAATGACAAATTCCTTAGCCACCTTTGGAAGTTGATTGGGGAAAAGATGGAAATAATAAATGTTTTTGTTGACGGGTCTCCAACCACATCGCCCAAAAATCACTTAAAAAGCTCCGATACCCATAGTCGCATCTTACGATCACCCACAAGTAGAAATGGGATAGTGTTATTCTAAGCCGACACTACACGGCCAAGGTTATAAAGACGAAGACGGGAAATCCCTTTTTGTTAGTTCATTATTGTAAAGTCATCATCAAAATGGTTCTTTCGATAAATGGTGAGATACCATGTACTCTTCTTTGTTAGGTTTCCGTAGCCAAATGGCAAAAACGGGACCCTTATAGATTCGTCATGTCTGTCTGTCTGTCCGTCCGTCCGTCCGTATGTCACAGCCAGTTTATTCCGAAACTATAAGAACTACATTATTGAAAATTGGTGCGTAGATGTATTCTGTAAACCGCATTAAGATTTTAAAATAAAATCTGAAAAAAAACCAAAATTTTTAGGGTTCCCCATACATAGAACTGAAACTCAAATTATTTTTTTTTCATCAAACCTATACGTGTGGGGTATCTATCAAAAGGTATTTGAAAATGATGTTGAGGTTTCTTATATAATTTTTTTACTGAATAGTTTGCGCGAGAGACTTTTCCAAAGTGGTAAAATGTGTGTCCCCCCCCCCGTAACTTCTAAAATATGGGCATGATAAAACTGAAAAAAATATATGATGTGTATTACTTTACAAACTACTAACGAAAATTGGTTTGAATGAGATCTAGCCAGTAGTTCTATTTTTAAACGTCATAAATCAAATTACTTACCTAATTTATTAATTTCACTGAAATATATAACAATAATTTTACTATCACAGGCCTTACGCATAAAACGTGAACCATTGTTTTCTTATAGTAAATCAGTGCTGCTAGTGCTGCTACGGAACCCTTCATTAGCGAGTCCATCTCGCTCTTAGCCGCTTTTTTTTATTACGAGTAGATCTTCGCCTTTATAACATCATCATTCGAAACTTACATATTTATGACTTTACTGACCATTACTAACAGTATAACTAAAAATCATGATTTTCCTTTTTCCTCTCAATAAAATTAATATGTGTTCAGTTTAGCTTGAAATTAAAATAACTTTATAATACCAACACGAAATGAAACTGTTATTTATTTACTGTAGTTACAGTTGAAAGTGAACTTTTCACACAATTCATGCATATTTTGACCGCGTATTTCACGTTTGGATAAATTGAATTATTTTTCCGATGTATTTGTCTGTGCTTTGCTAAGTGAAATTGAATTCAATTAACTCTTAATTCTTTGTGATATTTTGAAATGGTGAGTACAATTCGTGAAATGTATTTACATTGCAATATAAATAGGATTTTAATGTCACTTTACCCTATTATTTATATTCTTCACATATATCTTGAGAGGTTTGCCAGGATCGTACAAAGTGGCGATCGATAGTCTCTGCCTACCCCAATGGGAACTAACGGCGTGAGAATATGTATGTATGTATGTATATCTTAAATGGATATGGATGGATGACAGTAAATTGGTGAAAGAGATCTATAAAGCTAACATGGAAGGTAATGTTAGTAGAGAACGACCACGGAGGACCACATTTAGATTAAATAAAGAGTATGCTCAAAGAGGAGGGTGTCCAAAGTATGAAGAATAAAGAAGCATGTTGAAAAGATTGATGGTAAAAACGAAGCTTGAGAGGTTTGCCAGGATCCTATAAAGTGGCAACCGATAGTCTCTGCCTACCCCAATGGGAAATAAAGACTCCGTATATGTTTGGATACCTTAAAGTTACGTTTATTACTATGTCATAAAATACCTTTCAGCCTCATTTAAGATTGAAAGGGCGAAATCTACCGTATAAGGCATGTGTTTCAACTCAATTTCCCAATAATTCCCTAACCATCCTTGCACGTCGCTTTATACAACAGGTTTGAGAACGTTGGTGCTATTTTAAAAACGCCAAAGAATCTCCAAATCAGAAGCAAACATACATACATACATGCATATACTCACGCCTATAAATCCTTAGAAGGGGTAGCCAGAGCTAACGAATTAGAAATTCCTCAGCCACTTTTGGAAGTTGAGTGGGGAAAAGATGGTAGAATAAAGGTTGTTGGTGATAGGTCTCCAACGGCATCGCCCAAAAATCCCTTAAAAAGCTCCAATACCGTTAGTCGCCTCTTACGTACACCCACCGGAAGAAATGGGGTAGTGCTATTCTAAGCCGATACTACACAGCTCCAAATCAGTAGCAAACATTATCCATTTTCTCAAAGTCGTGTTGACTTCAGGAATTTCTATTATCGAGATTTACGACGTGTATCCGACAATTCTTTAACCTCAGTCTCAGAAAGAAGCGTTTAAGCGAGTTTTATTTACGAGGACATTATCCAAGTGGAGTGTAACAAAGTTAACTATGACGTGAACTATTCCCTGTTTCGTGAAAAATGAACGAAAATAAACGCCAGTCGAGTCGAGGGGTTACTTCGGATAAATTTATTTGATGACTCTATGTGCCGTTTGACGTAATGTATGAAGAGTTTAGTAATGGTAACAGATGTGCCACTTACCTTTTTTTTAGTAAGTTTAAAGATGGTAAGTATTTCATGTTTTTTATACCAGTATAGTGACCAGGGTATGAAGAAAATGTATAATAAAATACCTGAGGACATTTTAAATTTATCAGAAACAAAATTCAAAGCAGCAGTTAAAAGAAATCTTAGTTCGAAAGCCTATTACAATGTCAATGATTACATTAATGATGAAGTGGCTTGGTGTCATCAGGGCTCTGTGCCGGATGTTTTCGGGCTAACACCAAAATTGTAATGGACGTAAAAAAAGATGTGTGTTGACGAGTTTCTTACGGGTTCTTCTCTCAACAAAACACCTTTCGAATCCGAAGTAAACTTAGTATTAAGTTAAAATTTGACGTTCAAAAAACAAAGATTTATCTTTTTATTTTGAAATAAATGATTATTTTATTTTATTTTTTATGGCTGGATGTAAGACAAAATAATTTTTTTCGTGGCTGTTACAATTTCTCTGGGTTGCTACCTTTAATTGGCTGATATTATAATTGTTTCCTCTATTGTAATTCGAAAATGAAAGATTACTTTCTATTCTTGATTCATCTTAACTTTTATAGCTACTGATTCTATTACACATTAAAAGCGGTTTGTTTGGAACTAAACATTATACATACATACATACATATACTCACGGCTATAAATCCCTAGAAGGGGTAGTCAGAGCTAAGGAATTAGAAATTCCTCAGCCACTTTTGGAAAGTTGTGTAGGGAAAAGATGGTTTAATAAAGGTTGTTGGTGATGGGTCTCCAACCGCATCGCCCAAAAATGTCTTAAAAGCCCCAATACCGTTAGTCGCCTCTTACGTACACCCACCGGAAGAAATGGGGTAGTGCTATTCTAAGCCACTACACAGCAAACATTATCTGTGGTTGAAATCACATGAACCACTTGATTAGAACTTTAATAGGAAACCCCTAAAACTGACCATTCTAGCCAATAGAACTAAAATAATAACTCCAAAGCACCCGAATTTATGTCTATATTTAAATTTCTTTTCATGTCGTAAAGTAGGGGCCAAGACACATGAGGGAAACACGAACAATGGTCGGTTGCAGGAAAAAGGGGTTTTTAAAAAATGTAAAAAGGATTATATACACAGCTACAAAGATTTACTGAGCCACGTTTCTCAGCTCCTACGTCCATATATCACACTACAACACCCGAAGCCCGAATATTTAACGTACTAAGTAGTAAGGAAGGAATACGTCATTGTATTTTAAAAACGTTGTAAATTGACTTTCAGTGACGTAAAGGCAAATAAAAAGGAAAGTTTTGAATACAGTGTAGCCGTGTAGTGTCGGTTTAGAATAGCACTTAATTTAAATCTTTTTGTTCATGAAAACCTCATGTGGGGATTATTACTAACTAGCGACCCGCCCCGGCTTCGCACGGGTGCAATGCAAAATATACGTACTACAGAATGTCCTTATGCACAACGTTCACAGCTTTTTTGTCATTAGCCAATACTCAAAGTCTTAATGGAAGAAATACCAAGAAATATGGTTTTAAGCTAATCCTATCTAACCTAATGTACTTACAATAGGCGAAGCGCGGCCATCGACGCGCTATTTATAGACACGCGCCGCCCGGCGCAAACAACTACGACCCTGCATTTTAAATTTGTAATATCTTCGGTAATATTCACTTAAATTACATGCTGTAAAAAGCATATTGATCTATAATAAATGCACAATTTATTTAAGGTTCTAAATTGGATAATGATTAATGCTGTATTGTTTAAAATCACTTCGTAAATTACCATTTTTTAGTAAAGAATAAAAATGGTTATGCTGGGTTAACCCTAAGAGATAGACATATACCACCGCGGACTTTTTTGTTGAACTTTTTAAGGTGAACTATTGTAGTACATTATTTTGGTCTATCTCGTAGGGTTCAGCCAGCGTTTGCAATATAAGCGCAAAAAAACGTGCTTATTTACGACCTCACATTAGAAACCTTTAAATTTATCAGTGTTCCTCTACTATATTATGCATTTATTACACACACAAACCTTCCTTAGGAATCACTTTATCTATTAAAAAAAACCGCATCAAAATCCGTTGCGTAGTTTTAAAGATCTAAGCATACATACGGACATACAGCGAAAGCGACTTTGTTTTATACTATGTATTGATACATAAAGAATAAATATAGGAATTTCTATTATCTGCTGTGTAGTGTCGGTTTAGAATAGCACTACCCCGTTGCTACCGATGGGTGTACGTAAAAGGCGACTAACGATATTGGGGCTTTTAAGGGATTTTTGGGCGATGCGGTTGGAGACCCATCACCAACAACCTTTACTTTACAATCTTTTCCCCACTCAATTTTCCAAAAGTGGCTGAGGAATATCTAATTTCATAGCTCTGGCTACCTCTTCTAGGGATTTATAGCCGTGAGTATATGTATGTTTTGAATATGTTTCAAGAATAACATAAGGCAGTGCGTTGTTATTTTTGCCTATTTATGATAGACAAACGAATATATCAACAAATTATTTTTAATTTTTTAATAAGTATATAGCTTTACAACCTTCTTGTGAAGTAGTTACGTTCTAAGCCCATACTACTACTTGCATAACTTTAGATGACTAACTAAATCATACTACTAAATAATTTACTACATTTGACTGAAAGGCCGATTTGTCTTATATTTAGTTCAATATTAACCATACTTTGCCTACTCAAAGAAAATTTCCATGACCGCATCATTACCCTTGAGATTATTCGATGAAAATTAAAAGCGAAATATCAATTACCCAGATATTGAAAGACTTCATAGTCTTCACAAACCAATACAGTTAAAGTGAATCTTATATTCATGGAGTTAGAGTTTGAAATAGCTTGTCATGGTTTACGTAAGTAAAATATCGATGCAATGAATTTTGTGACGGTATGGTATGGGTGGTCCCCAGAGAGGATTGCTTGGAAGCGTCAATCAGACGATAAGTAATAGAATGTTGTGGGGTGCAAATATCTTGACATTTTCACTAGCAGCTTACTACGCGATATATATCCTAATATATTATGTTATATTAGCTGTATCGCGTTTAGATCGGGGTATTCGTAGTTCAAAGTTGAATATTTGGTATTTGTGTTAGGTCAAAGGTTTTTTTAACAGTGTAGTGAGTTTTTATACGGGAAAGCTCGTATTTCTAATTAATAATTAATTCTGATTTTGAAACAAGTACATAAATGTAGGTCATCTACTTATTTAAATACATTTACCAAATTTTATCAAAAATTATCTTTTGAAAAAGATAAGTGAAGTGTAATAAGTTAATTCTTCACTAGAAATAAGTTTAGTTGTTAAGTTTTTGTTTAATATAAGTAATGTAAAATAGTTGCTACTCCCATTCCATTATGTCTTGTACAATTACATCTACCTATTGCTTTTATTCACGTACTGATCTCACCATTCATAGGTTGTCTGGAAATGATTGCTTTAAGCAATAAGACCACCAATTGTACTTCTATTTAAGAAATAATATGGATAAAATATTTTTATCTGTGATGCACAATAAATAATTTCTAATTCTATTATATTCTATATCGATTTATTTTAATTCATTATAATTTAACAGTTTTCTTATCTTTTACATAGAAAAGAGAACATTTAAAACAAGACATCCATTCCCCAAATTTACACCCACACAAACAGCGCTGCATTTACATTTCCAAAATACAAGGCACTTACGAACGGATATCCGGAAAGCTAAAAGTCAACATAAACGTAAATTTAAGTTTCATTTACGAGGCACTTGAAACTCCTCGATTTAATTCTGTTCGGCAGTCGCGAACAAGCTTAATTGTTGTGTGGCGTGATTTTCCCATTGTTACCTACTTTACTGGCTATTTTAAAAACAAACATAGATTTTGGAGAAACAGACTTATTTTTTGTAGTTTTTGGGTTAAAAGTAAATGGTTTGTGTGTTTACATTTTCTATTGAATAGTTGTTAGATTCGTTGTTATTATATTCTAGATTGAATTTGCTACTTTTATCCTGAAAATTAAGACAAAATTTTGGAATGCACACTGCATAGTGTTTGATTGCTTAAAAAATATGATGTATTTAATTCAGATAAACGCTTGTATGGTTTTGCTCTCCTCACATACACAATATTACTCATATAATATCATCATATTATTAAATCTATTTGATTTTAACATATATTTACACATTTAACTATATATACAGGTAAAAAATAAAATAAAATTATAATATATGAAAAACCTAACCTACATTAAATTATATAAAAAATACTCTCGAAATCGCTGCCGCCTGGTGGCAGGGTTCCGAGAAGGCTGGCTGCATTACCCCTTTGAATCGCTAAGCTGATTCTTTGAGCGAAGAATGCGCCAGCCCTCGGATCTCCGCATTTCTCGATCAGGCGCGTCGAAATTTCTTTGAAAAAACGACGCGCATCTGGGCCCCACGGACCGAGAGTCTCTACAGCAAAAGCTGAGAAGTAATGCTCCTCAGCTAAATTGCTATATTTGCGCCTCTTCAGACCCTCAGCTTCAGCTGCCGCAGTGCCAGCTTTAGATGCAGACCCCGACAAATGAGACGGCGCTAGCGTGTCGACGCAGGTAGCGTCCCACACCAGCGTCCTCCCATTCTTCCATGGAATCAATGACATTCCGTCTGGTCTCTTACCATCGTCCCGCAGCAAACCTGATGGCTCCAGGATTGCTGGTATGTTGACAGTGGTAAGGGCCCGTCTGATAATATCATTGATTGCAGCATGGCGAGGTATGCGACCAGCACTACGACGACATGATAATCCATGGTGCCCCAACTGATCGACAAATACTCCACAGCGGCAGCGATGTCTCTCATTTATTTTGGTGCCCAATCGCAGACCCATAGCTAAAGAAAAGGAGCCTCTGTCTAGCAATGTGCCGAGGTTGCTCGATGGTAATGCTCTCAACCAATGCCCAGAATCTGGCTCACAGCAAGCCAAGAGACGCGCCCGCTCCGCCAAGTCAAGAGCTGAACTAAGAAGATTTGCTTGAACTTGACAGCAGAGGGGCTCGTCCCATTGCCTCTGAGATGCCAGACTGATGGGAACATTGACAGAAGGACCAACTATATCCATCCAAACTTTCTTAGCATCTGTGAGATCGATGATCTCTGCCGAACTTAAAGCTTTACTAATGATGCTTAAGAAAAGATTGTAATTGGCAAAACCAGATGACAAGAAAGCTGGTAAGGCTATACTTGAAACGCTGCGGATGCCAATACCACCGTACCGTATTGGGAGCGTGGCTTGTGTCCAGCAGCGTTCATTTAAGGAAATGTTGAGAATTTTGATCAAAGTGTTTTTAATCACGTTGTCTATGTCCGAAAGGACTGAGATTTGCCTCCATAAACCAGAACATCTCAGTACATAAGTAAATTTTGGAACAAACAAACAATACTTTATTATTGTATATGCTACATGAGGGTTAAGTTGTGCCAATAAAGAAGATGATTCCTGAAATTTAGAAATTTTTTCTGCTATAAATTTTGGAATAGAATCATCCAGAACTGGGGCACCTAGGAGGCGAAGCGAAGCCGAATTTAAAATTTTGATACCTGGGGCTAATGAATTGAATTTTGATTGCATTTCTGTAACAGTTTCTTTGTTTAAATCGGGGCCAAAATACAGTTCACACTTTTCATAATTCAAATCTAGACCAAGTTTTTTGAATTCTTCTATTATTGTTTTCAAATCGTTTATAACTTGTTTTGCCTCGCCTCCAATGGTGCCGTCATCCAGGTACCACACATTAAACTTGGAGGCTAAGTTTTTGATGTGTGGGTGTATAGCCAAACTGAATATAGCTGGGCCCAGAGGGTCACCTTGCTGGCAACCGACACATGAATTTAATAATTTTCCACGGTAGATCAATTTAGTAGGTTTGCTATAGCATTGCCAAAGGTAATTGTATAAAGCTGGAGTTTGTTCTTTGACTGCAGCCAGCAAGGCGGCTCTATCAACTGAGTTGAAAGCATTCTTTACATCCACTTTCAACAGAACGTCACTTCGGCAATGCTGCAGGAAAGCACGAACACTGTGAACAGCTGCTTCACAGCCGCCGCTGGTTCCGAAACCTAGTTGAACAGGTTGGAAGTAGTTTTTTATGTCCGTTACATGCTTACAGCATATTTTGGATACCAGCCGGCGGATAGTGTTTCCCACAGCGATTGGCCTGATACCTCCGTCTTTCTTTTTCAAAGCACACAGACTCGCCCCGTATAAAAGATCTGTGATGGTTTGAGATACTTTACCACTCAGGCAGAGATTAACTAACTGCGTTATCTCATCCAAAAGAATTCTGCCGGCTTCCCCGACGGAAACACTCAATAAATCTTTGAAATGCTGAGGAGTCAGTCCATCGAGGCCGCCAGCAGAACCGTTTCTGAAAGAAGATATAGCAATGAGAACCTCGGCTGGAGTGGCTTCTGGTGGGTGAGCGGTATAATCGGGAGCATCAGGCGTCCACTCTGATGAGAGTGGATGTTTTGCTCTCAAAGACTCCAAAGTCTCTTGGTCATCAGGGGCCACAGCGTCGCTTGAAAAAAGCATTTGTGCAGCCCCTTTTATGTCCCCATCTCCTAATTTAGTCTCAATTTTTTTAATATTATAATTAATATTTTTATTTGTAATTAATTTTGAATTTTGAAGTATAGGCTCTGGAATCGGATACACACATTTGCTCTTTATTTTGTGTGTCAGTGATATATTTCGATCCTTTTCATTTCTATTTATGGCTAAAACTGCATATGAAAAACCGAAAAATTATTAAAAATTATTATTAATTATTATTAAAAATTCAGATTATCGGCTTGACAACACGAAACATAATTTTCAGATGTGGTCGTAACTTATGACTAAAAGTGTAGCGGCTTCAAGTGATTTGTGGGTGATGTGGCTGGACATCGATTACCTTGAATCATTCCCTTTCATGTAATTAAAGTTTCTATAATTGCTGAGCTTTATGATAGATATCGTTGTTTTAAATCATATGCCACTAAAACAAAATCAATATTTCGAAAGAAGTGGCCACAACCGGATGTTATGTATGTAATAATGTTATTATTTATCTCTAATAGTTATCATCGATGTCACATGTCATTTCAAATTTGACATATCAATTTCATGTTGATTATTTATGATTTATACGAGACCATGGAGAAAAATGTTAGTGAATTATTTATGATGTCTAAACAATTTTTGAAATTTTTAATGGCTTTTTAAAATTTTATTATTTTAAGTTTAAATTTGTAACCCATAACTCAAAAAGTTTTTAGCACAAAATACCAAACTTAATATTTGGTTTGTTTATCAGCAAACTGTTTAATTTAATATCCTTTTGATTGTCGAGTTAAAAATACGAAAACTGATTATTTTTCGCATCTTCCATTACATTATCAATTTTAATACGAATTTATGAGGACCGTACTTTTGCTATTTCTTGTAGTTTTTTTTGTTTTTTTCTAAGAAACTAGATCAATAGTAATAGGCGCATCGCAGCGCAGTATATGGGGGTTATGCAAAAAAAAATGCGAAGTCTTTTCCCGGATTATGTAATGCCACTTCTAATAGTTATATATATATTAACTGTGTAGTGTCGGCTTAGAATAGCACTACCCCATTTCTTCCGGTGGGTGTACGTAAGAGGCGACTAACGGTATTGGGGCTTTTTAAGGGATTTTATGTTTTTTGACATGAATTCCTCATGTGGGGATTATTACTCATAAATAAAAGATGTTATTAAAGGAAAGAAAAATTTTTTTCGACACTGGCGGGGTTCGAACCCGCGACCGACGGGGGCGTATACCCGAAGGTCGCGGGTTCGAACCCCGCCAGTGTCGAAATTTTTCTTTCCTTTAATAACATCTTTTTAAGGGATTTTTGGGCGATGCGGTTGGAGACCCATCACCAACAACTTTTATTCTACCATCTCTTTCCCACTCAACTTCCAAAAGTGGCTGAGGAATTTATAATTTCTCAGCTCTGGCTACCCCTTTTTGGGATTTATAGCCGTGAGTATATGTATTTATCTATCTATATAGTAGTATTATCTAACATAACCCCTAAAACAAAAATGACCGCTCATTTGACATAAAAATCAATCAACTGTCACATATTTGTCAAAGCTGTGATAAAACAATCGGCGTGATCGAGCGAGGGCTTAATAAAGACTAATGACAATGTGATATCGACGGACCACAGACTGATAATTTGTGTAGACAAGCTTGATGGTAGGGATGTGCTGAAGTTTAGCTTTTATCGATATGGTATTTTATTAGGCTAAACTTTATGATTTTTACTATCACTTAATAATAGCTTTATTAATAAAGCTTATGTTTGATTTACGTGGTAACGATATTATATTTTATGAACGCACAAAGAAGTGACACTTTATGTGAGCGAGATCACGAAACAAGCCATAGAGAGGCACAACAAAACAGCGCCATCAACCATTAGTAAACCTAGATTTAACATATTTGATGTTTAAATGATCTTAGTTTAGCAGAAATGTTTAATTTTATTGCAAATATATAATTAATATACAGATAAAAAAGAAAAATAGAGTAAGAAAACTTGAACAAAAATTATCGATAAAACCAATTCGTATTCAAAATGCAATCACTTGCCCGTATTGGGTTGCGGTGACGAAGTCCCATTAATTTCCGATGGTACAATTACCTCTCGCACTTATCAGCGACGATAGAATAACAATCAGGAGTTATGAACCACTGGGGCTTCTCACTGGCTTCCATTCCTTAGAGAAAATTATAAACGTATGTATTTGATTTAAATCGTGGGATGTCGGTTCAGTCTCAACATTGCTGTAGAGTGTCGGCTTAGAATAGCACTACCCAATTTCTTCCCATTGGTGATTGTAAGAGGCGGCTAAGGGTATTGGGGCTTTTAAAGTGATTTTTGGACGATGCGGTTGGGGATCCATCACTAAAAACATTTATTTACAATCTTTTCCCTACTTAAATTTCCAAAAGTGACTGAAGAATTTTTTTAATCTGAAGCTCTGGCAACCTTGTTTAGGGATTTATAGCCGTCAGTATATGCTTATATTTGATTTAAATCGCAGACTATCGGTACAGTCCCAACTTAGGTCGTAATTTCGATGTTGCGAACACAAGTTTGAGTATTCCCTCATGCCGCAATATACTAATTTCTACCCATATGTAATATACTGTCTTATTGCGGTTTATTAGTTTGTGTATTTTGGTAGTTGTATCTACTTGATAATATGAGTACTTTCCTTCTGGTTGTTCTGCTACGTTTGAATGACTTTTAAAAAAAAAAAAATAGGGACATCTATTTGTTTAATGTTTTTTGACATGAATCCCCTCATGTGGGGATTATTACTCATAAATAAAAGATGTTATTAAAGGAAAGAAAAATTTCGACACCGGCGGGGTTCGAACCCGCGACCTTCGGGTATATGCCCCCGTCGCTCTGCCAACTGAGCTACAGTGTCAGTTGGCATCCAGCGCGAAATTTCTCTATCCTTTGTTTCTTTTTTTACACGTTCAAGTAGTGTTTGCGTTTCCTACCTCCGAATTTTAACTAATTAGGACGGCCACTTGTCTACCTTTTCAGATAGAATGCAAATGTTGGAAACGCCTAACTATCACATAATTTAATGTTTTTTGACATGAATTCCTCATGTGGGGATTATTACTCATAAATAAAAGATGTTATTAAAGGAAAGAAACAATTTTTTTTTTTAACTAAAGTGTTTTAATCGTCCATTTATATTTTTAACAAATGAAAAAGAGTACGATTATTTACATAAGTAGTGGTATTAAAAAGCTAGACAAAATAATTAAATGGTTTTCAACCAAAAGTGAGCTTAACGACAACTTACGAGGATACATACATACATACATATACTCACGGCTATAAATCCCTAGAAGGGGTAGCCAGAGCTAAGGAATTAGAAATTCCTCAGCCACTTTTGGAAGTTGCGTGGGGAAAAGATGTTGAAGATAAAGGTTGTTGGTGATGGGTGTCCAACCGCATCGCCCAAAAATCCCTTAAAAGCCCCTATAGCGTTAGTCGCCTCTTACGTACACCCACCGGAAGAAAAGGGGTAGTGCTATTCTAAGCCGACACTACACAGCAAAATACGAGGATAATAGCATCAATCAATTTTAGTTGACTCAGCTAAACTCAATCTCAAAGATTCAAACGTTAACAACGTATATCCCGAAAAAGTTGGCAGAGGTACTAATACTTCCGAATATCACGTGCCATTGTCACCTGGTGTTCAGAGTACCTATGTTATACTCAACTTAACTGAGCGTATAATGACCTGTTTGTACAGTACAGGAGTATTTCGATAGTTAAAACAAATATAATACATAGAATAGCACTACCCCATTTCTTCCGGTGGGTGTACGTAAGAGGCGACTAACGGTATTGGGCCTTTTAAGGGATTTTTGGGCGATGCGGTTGGAGACTCATCACCAACAATCTCTATTCTTTATCATTCCATCTTTTACCCACTCAACTTCCAAAAGTGGCTGAGGAATTTGTTACTCCTTAGCTCTGGCTACCCCTTCTAGGGATTTATAGCCGTGAGTATATGTATGTGTATGTATGTTAAAACAAATATTCTTTAAACAGAACTACTTTGTTACCGAAACTGTCTTATCTATACAACGTTTACTTAAAATTAGAGTCAGATAAAATTTGTTTAAGGACCCCCGCAGCCGCTTTCTTATCTTGTTATAATATATGAGTTCCTTTAGTTAATATCTGTTTGAAGAGACTGTTACTTTAAATATTTGGGAACAAACGAAATGATGTGTGGTATTTTATGTTTATATAGATGTAGCTGAAGTATTGTAAGCCCTGATGTTTTTGCTTCCTTTTTCGATATGTGCAGTTGTGAAATTATAACGTGCTTTTAACTGCAAAATGGTTGAATCGACTAGACTTATTTTCTTACAAAGGAAATTCCCGCTACGAATAGCCTGCATACTTTTCAGTTTATAATCCAGCCAATCTAGTCAAACATGTAAAGATTTGTTGATGAAATGACTATGAAGCTTTATAAAACTATAAATATAAGTTTGAGAACAATGTTCCCAATAACAAACTATCTAAGTACCTAAAACATCAACATCGTAGGAAACATAAGCAATATCAAGAAAACAAAGGCACGACCCCAATCAGTATCAAAAAGAAAAAAACATATTTGTTTACCGAATCATCGCAACATTTCTTTTGCTCGCTTTGAAGGATACTCGTAAAAGCGTTATGTGTTTATTCAGTTATATGCGCACGGAAGCTGGCAGAGAGAGCTTTTGAAGTATTTTGCATTACCTCGTTTGGTTACTTCTCGTTGTATGGAGCTTGGTGTTTCAGTTAGGTGGATTAGTTTGTTATCGTTGCTAAAGCTATCTCAGCTGGGTTTCGATCATACGCCGAATTGTTGTACAGTTTATGCATGTTCGGTTTATTTTCGCGTCAAGCCAATGTTTGTGTGATAATAACATAACATAACATAAACGTTCACGCCGAATATCCCCGAAGGGGTTGGCAGAGGTACTAATACTTCTGAACATCACGTGACTTTGTCACTTGGTGTTCAGAGTACCCACGTTTTGCATGGACAGTGTAATCACGTAATAGGGGGCAGGCATATCGCCGTTTTGTACGAATACACTGTCACATGACTAAGTACAACTCAGCCATGTGGGTTTCCTCACTATGTTTTCCCTCACCGTTAACAACCATGATAAATCAACCACACATATGTCTTTAGAAAAGACAAATTGGTGTAGGCCCGACCCGAGATTTGAACACTAGTCGCTTGCACGTTAACCGGTGTTCTACCCATTGAGCTATCACGTCGTATCACGTATCACGTTGTCGTCACGTTGTGTGATAATATGTTTTCAAATTATTGTCAACGACACTTTATTTCTATTACCTTGTCCCCTACCAACTGTTAAATGTGGCTGAAGAGTTTCTAGCTCTGAAGCTCTGACTACCCTTTTTGGGATTTATGGCCGTGAGTTTTTTTGCATTACCTCGTTTGGTTACTTCTCGTTGTATGTAGGCAGAGAGTATCGCTAGCCAGATGAGTAACATTGTGTAGGCATGTTTAATTGTGTTATTTAACTTTGGTTTTAAACTATTAAAAAAAATGAATTGAATGAAATATGTTACATACTTTTTTTTATATAACATCATTTTTAAGTTACAAATATATATTGAAAGTATGTTTATCGCTGTATACAGACACACTGTCATAGAACTTAGTAAATCTCAGCCATTTCCTTAAGACATTTTATTACATTAACATAAACATAAACGTTCACGCCGAATATCCCCGAAGGGGTTGGCAGAGGTACTAATACTTCTGAACATCACGTGACTTTGTCACCTTTACACTCTTAAAGTAAATATAAATAAAACTAATCAAATAAAGTAAGGTTGTTATAATAAAAAATGTGAAGTGGTTTTCGATTTCAAGAAATTAATTCACAAGTAGAAAAATTATTCAACCATTACATAGTCTTTTGATAATTTTATCCAATATACTAACCACATACATATACTCACGGCTATAATTCCCTAGAAAGGGTAGCCAGAGCCAAGGAATTATAAATTCCTCAGCCACTTTTGGAAGTTGAGTGGGGAAAAGGCGGCAAAATAAAGGTTTTTGGTGATGGGTCTCCAACCGCATCGCCCAAAAATCCAATAAAAAGCCCCAATACCCTTAGTCGCCTCTTACGACACCCATGGGTAGAAAGGGGTAGCGACATTCTAAGCCGGCACTGCACGGCAATACTAATATATTAATAGAAACAGTTTTTTCAACAGAAGTTTTCTAAATCTAAACTCCAGCAATACGTAAAAGTTAATACCAACTGCAAAGAGTTCTCTAAAACGCCGAGAGTATTTTAAAGATAGGAAACCCCGAACTTTTTTAAGTGTTCAACAACTCTGTTTGTATGTGTCGACGCGAAGTGGAAATAGGTCGACGCTTTGAACTTTCTTCAAAACAATCAGACTGGTACACAAACCATCTGGTACCGATACAATGCTTTCATAACTTGGTACCGCCACTTAAGACATAAAACAAACATTTCTTCATTGTTACAATGAAAATGAATAGAGAAATGGTCTTTAGACAATGTGCCGGTTAGTTTTTGGTCCTTTGTTGTAATTATGACATGGTCTCGCCTTTTGTAGTGTTAAGTTAGTTTGTAACTGACTGAGTGTCATTGTTCATGTATTGTCATAAGTTATGTGACTTATTAGGAGATACAATGTCGTGATGTTGGGGTTTGGATAGTCCGAGTTTGTTCGTTTACTTTTTATGGTTATCAAATAAATGTGTGATGTATTTGAGTTTTTTATTGTTTAAATAATTTTTTTTGCCTTGTAGTGTCGGTTTAGAATAGCACTATCCCATTTCGTCAGGTGGGTGTACGTAAGAGGCGACTAACGGTATGGGGCTATTAAGTGATTTTTGGGCGATGCGGTTGGAGACCAATAACCAACAACCTTTACTTTTACCATCTTTTCCCCACTCAAATTTCCAAAAGTGGCTAAGGAATTTCTTACTCCTTAGCTCTGGCTACCCCTTCTAGGGATTTATAGCCGTGAGTATATGTTATGTTATGTTATGTTTTCTTTTTACGGCAAGTAAAATTATTGTATACTAATGGTCTGCCCCGACTTTACACGGATGGTGTTAAATATTTTTACTGCTTACCCCCTATGATATTTAGCAATATGATATAAATCTTTTGTCCTTCTTCTGGTTTTCAACTACCTCTCCAACAATTTTCATCCAGATCGGTTCCTCAGTTCTCGATTTACTAGTGTAAATAGTGCAACTAACACCACTTTCTTTTGTAACATAACATAAACATAAACGTTCAAGCCGAATATCCCCGAAGGGGTTGGCAGAAGTACTAATACTTCTGAACATCACGTGACATTGTCACCTGGTGTTCAGAGTACCCACGTTTTGCTTGGACAGTGTAGTCACGTGATAGGGGGCAAGCCTATCGCCGTTTTGTACGAATACACTGTCACATGACTAAGTACAACTCAGCCATGTGGGTTTCCTCACGATGTTTTCCCTCCCCGTTAACAACCTCATGATAAATTAACCACACATATGTCTTTTAGAAAAACTTTCTTTTGTATATATATAATTTTTCTATAGCGAATACAAAGTGAAAATATACTGCGTGTGAAGTCTATATACAAAAGAAAACAGTGATTTTATGTTTCCTCAGTAATACCTACCTTAGCAAAATAAGGTAGGTATACGTTATTCAACTGACATACATGCATACATACATATACTCACGGCTATAAATCCCATGAAGGGGTAGCCAGAGCTAGGGAATTAGAAATTCCTCAGCCAATTTTGGAAGTTGCGTAGGGAAAAGATGGTGAAATAAAGGTTTTTGGTGATGGGTCTCCAACCGCATCGCCCAAAACTCCCTTAAAAGCCCTAATACCGTTAGTCGCCTCTTACGTACACTCACCGGAAGAAATAGGGTAGTGTTATTCTAAGCCGGCACTACACAGCAACTGAAATAATTATTAAATCATTATTCAATAAAAAACCATAACTGAAACTCAACGTCACCATAACACCTCATTATCTAAAACCGTTTAAAAACCGTTTTCAAAACGAAAATTCATATGATCACATTGTCTCGGAACGAATTATTTTAAAAATCTAGCGCCATCAGCATAGCAATTTTCTGCTGCAGCGCATCCCACTGAAGTTTCATTAGCGCTGCGGTGTGCTAGATGTTGCCACCCTTTGACTTGCTCCGGTGATAATCGGTGACTAAGCCGGAGGGAAGAAATCTTGGGGATAGAATACATTAGCAGTGTAGAGACTGTTGAGTTCTGGAACTTGTGTTTACTCTTGCGTCAAACCAATATTTGTGTGATAAGGTATTTTAGATTATATTTGATTGGCGATGGTTGGCTATTTTGCATACGACTTTTGGACATTATATTTATTTATTTATGTTCTAAAAAAATATTGTATTAGTGCAGTGAAGTTAGATTCTAAAGGTCTGTCGCTTGATGAGCTATATAGGTATGTGGAAGGAAATTTTCTCGAAAGGAAATGTTAGAAATATCTTACTTTATAGCCCGATAGTTTTGGCATTATTACCAATTGCAAATTTGTTTAGAATGTATAATTAAAAAACATATTATTTTTCAGGTATGTGCAGACAATAGGCTGTGAGTGAGTAATTATACAATTACAAATTTAATCATAATCCATCTGTAAGTATGTAATTAAAAAACTCTACGTTTATTACTTACATAAAATCAATAGAACAATCCCATAGCATATACATATACATACATACATATACTCACGCCGTTAATTCCCATTGGGGTAGGCAGAGACTATCGATCGCCACTTTGTACGATCCTGGCAAACCTCTCTTGCTTCGTCTACATCCATCAATCTTTTCATACATGCTCTTTTATTCTTCATACTTCGGACGCCTGCCTTTTTGAGCACATTTTCAATTTGGTCCAAGTGTGTCTTTCGTGGCCGTCCTCTACTAACATTACCTTTCACATTAGCTCTATAGATACCTTTTACCAATTTCCTATCATCCATCCTCTCGATGTGCCCAAACCATCTCAACATTCCTTTCTCTATCTTACTTACAATATCATCTTTTACACCACACCTTTCACGAATCACATCGTTCCTCACACGATCGCGTAACCTTACATTACAAATTTTTCTGAGGGACCTCATTTCTACTGCATTCACTCTGCTTTCATGCTTTTTCTACCACACCCAACATTCACTGCCATACATAAGCCAATCCCATAGCACCTTTTTAATTTAATTTAAATTCCAAATAAACTGCATTCTAAATGTAAGAGAATAGCTTTAATAACTCTGAAAGATAAACACTCGATTCGAGTGGTTCGCTCCACACATCTAATTTAGATACTAGCCTAAGATAAAGAGAACAAATCGTCTACAACAAAAACGTCTTCGCCTTGGCTCTTTCAAATGCAAATGGAGATATTAAATTTGCAATTCAGCCGGTGATAAGGTGTGCTGTGCACTCTTTGTGTTGCCACTTTCGTTCCGATGGCGGGAACAATCACCTTTGTGCTAACAATACAATATATTTTCGGATATCTGTTGTTTTGCTACTATGTTTACACCTAGTATAGGTTCAGTTTGCTTTGTAGCGTCGGCTTAGAATAGCACTAAAGTGCGTGATTTTAAAAGGCAATTAAGGGTAATGGGAATCTTTAAGGGATTTTTGGGCGGTGCGGTTGGATACCCATAACCAACTACCTTTATTTCACAATCTTTTCCCAACTTCCAAAAGTGGCTGAAGCATTGCTTATTCTGAAACTCCGTCTACCCCTTCTAGGGATTCATAACTGTGAGTATATAGGTTAAATATTTTGGTTCACGATAATACTTTTTAGTTTTAAACTCACATAAAATAATATGTACCTTATAATATATTTACTCTTCTTGCCTCTGTAAAGGATGACTCTAGTTCTTTATGAATATTTAAAAAAGAAATTGATTCTAATACTATTGTTTATAAAGAAAAATATCATCCTAAACTTTAATACCATTCAAGCTAAATAATCCATAAAACCAGTGTTTATAGAACGTCAACAAAAACTTTGCCTTGTTAATCGCCCCACCATTAGTTACAACCGTGGAAAGGAAATGGACAAATCAGATTATTTCACCCACTATGACCTCTTAGATAGCAGTTTCGAGACAATAAATTAAGACTTGCCTGCTAAGTCCCCGTAAGGACCCCCTCGCACTATTTCACCGGACGCCAAATGAGGATGACTTTACTGTTTACCCGATTTTTTATTTTCTTAAGTGCGATATAAATTATATTGTGACTCATTGGGGGAAAGTGATTAGAGATTGTTTGGAAAGAGAAAGTGTTTCTTAGAATTTTCATAAATTTGCAGAGCCTGTATAGAATATGCTCGTAGCATCAATAAATATAAAATTATATTTTTAAACTTTTTATGGGAGATGGACTGCAACAACAATAAATTCCAGGTTAAACAACAATAAATACGTTTGTAGAAATAATAAAACATTTGTGGTGTGCGCGGTGAAATTTATGCATTATTTTTCATTGCTCTAAAGTAAGTTTTTATTATTTTTTTCTTAGTTAGTTTTTATTAGTTTTTATTATTTTTTTCTGAGATATATATTATATCGGCAAAGATGGAAAAGGTACTTCTGAATGATTATTATATCTATTTAGTCTTAACGTTGTCTTCTGGTGATTAGAGTGCCCATTTTTTGTCTAGGTACAGTTCATTAACAGCATAAGGGGTAGACCCATCGCCGTTTATCATAACTTTGAAAACATACATTGGTGTAGGCTTTACAAGTTTTAAACTGACGGATCTTATCATAGTCTCTTGTTCCATATTCAATATTTACATTGCAACTCAACACTTGTACACACGCAGTGTACTTTTCAGAGCTGTAAAAAAATTTGTTTTGAAATGAAAAACAGTAGATAGTTGTAATTAACTTATCATTTCAAAGTAGCTATGCCAAAATTAGCTTTTCAACCGATCAAACTTATAAAAAAAGGACGACATATAAGCATGTATTGTCAACTGTCTGATTATTATCCATAAACTCCAAAGCATTTATATTTTATACCAGCTTTTATGAAACTATGAGGATTATACACTTGTATTGGTGTTTATCGCCGTCCCGAGGGGCCGTATGACGCGTCGTCGCAAATCCCATCCTATTTGTAACCGACACCGGATTATCGGCAGAGATTTGGGTGCCTCTGGCAAAAACAGCAGCGGCTCTCGTGCAGTGCGTGCCACGCTCTGCCATAAATTTGCGACAATGATTCATGCCGGGAGCTCTAGTCTGCGCACAGATTTGAGACAGTGTCACTGATAAATTATATTTAAAGCTTTATCCGATATTTTTTGGCATTCAAATGTATCAAATTTAATTCAAAAGAAAGAAAACATGAAAACATATAAGAAAATATCTACGCTTAACACTTCTATAACTAGTTATTTCATAATTTATAGGATACCATGCATGATAGAACGTGTAAAATACTTTTAAAATGATATAACTGAATAAATTGTACCTATAAATTTATCACAATATTATTATTGAATAAAATGAACTGAACTTGAATGAACATAATAATATATACATACTGTAAAACTACCAAATTTCGTATTTTTTTTAATAATATTGATAGGATTAATAAACCATCATTTAATTATTCAGAGTTTATATACGAAATAATTACAACAGTTTCAAAAAAATCTAGTTTGTTTAATTTTCAAACATCAAAGTGAAATCTAGCGATATCGGTAAGCTGTATTCCAGCGAAAGTAAGTTTTTACTTCTCCGCCCCATTAATTGCTTCGACTTTTAGGGAAATCGTCGAGATTGTCCCTACAATTTTAAGGGTCGGTGCTCTCTGTTACAGATAGTTGGCAAATATTTTCTTATGCAAAAGCTCATTTTTTACATGGATATAATTCATGAAGATTAGGATCGGTTTTGAAGAAGTTATTTAAATATCGTCTGACTTGATTATTTACTTTCTTTGTTGTCTTTATATCTGTCTTATAGTTTTTATTTCACTGCATTTAATGATTGATAACTGTGTTTTTCAAGTAAGTATATAGTCTCGGTCTTTTTTTTGGATTTGTTCTTTTTTTTTCTCTTTTTTCCTTGTATTTTTTAAACGTTATCAATAATATTATTATTTTTCTTTTTTCTAATGTACTTGCTGTATTTTCGCGGGCAACCGCCTTAATTTCGTTCCTCTTTTGTTTTGAACCGGTAATTGTGATCACCTGTCATTGGCTTTGTAAAACAATTGTATGTTCTGTGCCATTTTTGTTGTGTTTGCTGTTGGTGGTCAACGAATAAATAAATAAATAAATAAAAATAAAAATAGCTTATATTTCAGCATAGCTAGTAAGAGCGACCTTTTAACTTGCATTAAGTGGCATGAGTACAAAATTAATAAAGTAGAGCTGACGGTTTCAATGTAAAATGTATTATTCATAATCCAATACCTATCCTTTTTTTATTTACATACATACATACATATACTCACGGCTATAAATCCCTTAACGGGGTAGCCAGAGCTTTGGAATGAAAAATTCCTCAGCCACTTTTGGAAGTTGATTGGGGAAAAGATGGTAATAATAAATGTTTTTGGTGACGGGTCTCCAACCACATCGCCCAAAAATCACTTAATAAGCCCCTATACCCTTAGTCGCCTCTTACGATCACCCACCGGCAGAAATGGGGTAGTGTTTTTCTAAGCCGACACTACACAGCAATCAAAAAAACATATAAATGTTTACTACCATTAATATTAACTAGGAGAAACAAAGAACGCAAAGGTGTTTCTGGCAACAACTACAAAAGTGGTAATAAACTTAAACTCAAACGTTCACGCGATATATTCCGGAAGGGGTTGGTATAGGTACTAATCTTTATGAACATCACGTGCTTTGACAGTATAATCACGTGATAGGGGGCAGTCCTACCGCCCTTTTGTACGTATACACTCTCACATGACTAAATTTGTCAAGTACAACTCAGCCATGTGGCCGTTTCCTAACGATGTTTCCCCTCACCGTTAATAAACATCATAAATAATACTACTAATAATCCTTACACATATGTCTTTTAAAAAAGACAAATTGGTGTAGTTCCTTGTGGTATCCTACCCACACTGCGTCGTCCGGTACGTGGCTACGACTACAGAACCTTCGAGCCCCAACGGCCGTCGGTTCTGCGTGCAATGTGCCCTGCCCATTGCCACTTAAGTTAAGTAACTCTTGGACCGACGACTTGGTAAAGGTCGCGGGAAGCCGATGGATGAGGGCAGCACAAGACCGGTCGTTGTGGAGATCTTTGGGGGGGGGGCTATGTCCAGCTGATAGGCTGATGATGATAATGGTTTAGGTCCGACCCAGGATTTGAACCCTCATCGACTGCACCAAAAGCGGTGTTCTACCCACTGAGCTATCACGGTTGCAATAAAATAGCTACTAAATGCATCACAAAAACATTGTTATTTGTTTCTGTTCTTCATATTTTTCATAGTGGAACTGACATAAAAGATTTCAAAGAATAATTACTTGCACTTCACATATCATCAATTCATCGGAAAGCAATAACAAACAAATGTTCACTATTATCTTATACTAACGAGGGTGTTGAAACCTTATGTTTGTTTATTCGTCAGTCGCTGCACATTTGATGTGAAACTAAACAAAGTATAATGCATATTCATACTTATTATTGTTTAGATGTTTAGAGAATTATATATTATTTTCTCATGATATTTTTGTAGTGTCGGCTTAAAATAGCACTACCCCATTTCTTCCGGTGAGTGAACGTAAGAGGCGACTAAAGGACTTGGGGCTTTTTAAGGGATTTTTGGGCGATGCGGTTGGAGACCAATCACTAACAACCTTTATTCTACCATCTTTTCCCCACTCAACTTCCAACTACCCCTTTTAGGGATTTATAGCCGTGATTATATGTATGTATTCCAATTCTACCCGTATATAAAATATTTTCATAAGTAAATTTGACAGTACGAAGTCTGTCGAGTCAGCTAGTATTATAATAAAAACCTCATAAACATTAAGCCATACATATGCCCTCCATCATGAACCATTGATATGTATATTCCACTTAGAGTAACCGCAAAATCAATCAACGCAATATTCCCAGAGGCACAAATCAATCACACGGGCACATAAAAGCTATGGCAAATGAGACTGGCTTGGGCACTTTCAGCCCTTTATAGATTTCCTGTTGACGACCGATTTTCTTAGTAGTGTATTAAACTATGACCCCATGGCGAGTATTGAGAATATGTTTGCCGTGTAGTGCCGGTTTAGAATTTCGCTACCCCTTTCTACCCACGGGTGTCATAAGAGGCTACTAAGGGTATCGGGGCTTTTTATTGGATTTTTGGGCGATGCGGTTGGAGACCTATCACCAAAAACCTTTATTTTACCGCCTTTTCCCCACTCAACTTCCAAAAGTGGCTGAGGAATTTATAATTCCTTGGCTCTGGCTACCCGTTCTAGGGAATAATGGCCGTGAGTATATGTATGTATGTATGTATGTTCTTCATACTTACATATACTCAGTGTGTAGTTTTGGATTAAAATAGCACTAGCCCTTTTCTACCCGTCGGCGTTCGTAAGAGGCGGTTAAGGGTATTGGGGCTTTCTAAGTGATTTTTGGGCGATGTGGTTGAAGACCCATTACCGAAAACCTGTGTTTTACAATCTTTTTCCCACACAACTTGTACCACTTCCACTTCCACACAAGGGTATGGTTTGGTTTTTTTTATTCCGAAGCTCTGGTTAAGCCTTCTAGGGATTCATATGTATGTTTGTATGCACTTACATACATGTACTCATGGCTATGAATCCTTAAATAGGATTTGAGTTTTAGAATTTTAGAACAATAAACAGTTATTGAAATTTATTTAGTTATTATATAAGAATCATCAACAGCAATACATATTATATAGTAAGTTGAAACAGTACAGTAAATAAGGCCAATAACAGATGATCACAAGTTAAAACAAGATACACACACAGTTAATTCAAAAGAAAAAAATAAACTAAACTATCTAAAGACAAAATGAATATCAACAGAAAAAGAAAAAAATATATATGTGAAAATGCTAAACAATTGAGAAAAGAATAAAATTTAATAGTAATGATAAATTGATGATACTTGAATGATACTGTGATAAATGATATATTATGATATGATAGAAACCTATCAACTACAATCCTACAGTTCACCATTGTTTTCTTAACTACTAAAAGTAGCAGAGAAATTTTTATTCAGAGAATTTGAAGTCGTGGTGATAAATATGAGTGTATGTATGTACACTTAAATATACGATATAATAAGCGTTTATTTTATCGCTAATATCTTTTAAGGATTAGCTCAATTATCCATTATCGGACTAGTTCAGAGAGAAATAAGGTTTAACAATGGCAGATCGAGAACGAACTTATCTAAGATCCGCTTTAATTTAATAAACAACCATCGGGTGTACAGAATGGAACCGATAAAAAGACTAGCTTAGTTATTCTGACGCGTATTTCAGTTCTTATTTACAGAGTTTTAGGCCATGCCTAGGAATAAACGGAAAAGCGGGAATTAAATTAAATACAGACGTTCATATACTACTTATACTCACGGCTGTAAATCCCAAGAAGAGGTAGTCAGAGCTAAGGAATTTGAAATTCCTCAGCCATTTCTGCAAGCTGTGTGGGTTTAAAATTGTAAAACAAAGGGGATTTGGTGATTTATCTCCAACCGCATCGCCCAAAAACCGCTTAAAAAGCCCCATACCTTTAGTCGCCTCTTACGACGCCTGCGGGTAGACAGGTGTAGTAACATTCTAAGCTGGCACTACACGGTATATATTAATTTATGTCTCTACACTAATATTATAAATAGATAAATTTTGTAACGCTTAAAACTTGTATCATCTATCTTCGGACATTCTGAACCGATCATGGAAGTTCTTTTAGAATCAGAAAGCTAAACATTTCAGAAGTGCAATAAATAGGATTTACTATATTACGCAAAATTTCATGGTTTCAAAGGTCAGTAGTGATTGTTCAAACCTTAGATATTTGAAAGATAGCACTATCTTGATGAATCTATTTTTTCACTCAAATGTTCACGCCGTATATCCTTGAAAGGGTTGGCAGACTCACTAATACTTCTGAACATCACGTGACATTGTCACCTGGTGTTCAGAGTACCTACGTTCTGCTTGGACAGTGTAATCACGTGATAGGGGGCAGGCCTATCGCCGTTTTGTACGAATACACTGTCATATCACTTAGTACAACTCAGCCATGGGTTTCCTCAGGATAACATACATACATATACTCACTGCTATAAATCCCTAGATGGGGTAGCCAGAGCTAAGGAATTAAAAATTCCTCAGCCACTTTTGGAAAGTTAAGTGGGGAAAAGATGGTAAAATAAAGGTTGTTGGTGATGGGTCTCCAACCGCATCGCCCAAAAATCCCTTAAAAGCCCCAATACCGTTAGTCGCTTCTTACGTACACCCACCGTAAGAAATGGGGTAGTGCTATTCTAAGCCGACACTACACAGCAATAACCTCAGGATAACAACCATGATAAATCTATCATTACATACATACATACATATACTCACGGCTATAAATCCCTATAAGGGGTAGCCAGAGCTAAGGAATAAGAAATTCCTCAGCCACTTTTGGAAGTTGCGCGGGGAAAAGATGGTGAAATAAAGGTTGTTGGTGATGGGTCTCCAACCGCATCGCCCAAAAATCCCCTAAAAGCCCCAATACCAATACCTATCATTCTTCTAGTATAAAACAGATGTGTCAAAACCCGCTCGTAATCCCGCTTACGTTTGTCACAACCCGTGCCAGGAGGCTTTACAGCTTGTGGTGAATAGCTGTAGGCGAGGCTAGAGGCGTCGCATAGTCTTCTACCAAGTACGCACATTCAACTGGGAACTCTTTTGTCCCGTGTCGAGTGCAAATAGCCTCGCGCTCTAATTCTAAATGCCCTCGCCTTAGCCACTTCACCGCATTGAAAGTGTCTTGCAGTGTTTGTTAATGGTTTGGTTTTTTTATATATGGAAATTGCCATTTTTGTGGCTTGACATAATATTTTAACTATTACTTAAACAAAGCGAACGCCAAGGAAATACTGCAGACAGATAGACAAATGGACATGACAACGTAAAAACCGTAAAAAAATACTTAATACTATAAATCCCTGGGAGGGGTAGCCGGAGCTAAGGAACTGGAAGTTCCTCGGCCACTTTTGGAAAATTAAGTCGGGAAAAGATGGTAAAATAAAGGTTGTTGGTGATGGGTCTTCAACCGCATCGCCCAAAAATCCCCTAAAAGCCCCAATACCGTTAGTTGCCTCTTACGTACACCCACCGGAAGAAATGGGGTAGTGCTATTCTAAGGCGACACTACACGGCATTGTTTTTATAGTATATTTAAATTGCAATTTTTGTAGCTTTACATAATACATTAAGTATTTACTAATCTAATTATTTAAAACTAAGCGCCAAGGAGATAAACTGAAAACGGATGGACAAATGGACATGACAATGCTATAAGGGTTTCATCTATAAAACCGTAAAAAATATCTTAATATTAAAGTTTCCTAATGAGAGGTTTTCCTTTATTTCTTTTTTTCTTCTTCCCTATTCTCAGGATAGATGGCGCCAGACTTGCTATGTTACTGGCAGGAACGGAACGTCACACCGTTTTTCACACTTAGATGTAATGATATCGTAAAACGGAACGTACATAAAAACGTTCTGATTTGAAAGTGTAAATAAATATCAGTTTAAGCCAAGATAGCTTAAAAGTAAATAAACAAAGACGGTATTTATATTTAACATTCTTTTAGTTGTTTTTACTCGCCAAAAAGTTACTCTATGGTGATGTGACACATGTTTTTAAAGTTGACATTGGCGAAATTATTGTGGCAACACAATTGAGGCCACGAAAAAAATATTGAAGTAAGTAACGTAGTTCCATCAACGCCATCTACAGAGCTCTAGAAAACTATGTTGTTTTTTTATTTCTCAAAAAGAAAACCCCTCATTCCGATAACATTCAAGCGATTGTACAACCAGACAAACGTTATTGACAAAATGGAACAGTCTCCATATTTCTAACAATGCTTTCAAAACATTAAACTTGCTTAAACCAAAGCTTTTTAAAAGTTATTATTTCTATTGATGCTTTAAAACATAAAACTTACTTTAAAATCAAAGCCTTTAAAACTAAATAATCCACCCTAAGCATGACTTTATCCATTTCCTCCTTGGCATTTATCGAACCCTGATATTTGTTCGCTGTTGTGCATATGACCTTTTAAAAATATCTTCATACTAAAAATATGACTACAACAGAATCTACTAAAGGAAAACATTCTGCACACTGGTGTATTCCCGTGTTTAATCTGGCCAAAAATAATACGTATTCATTTCCGCCTGTCCACTCCAATCATATTTTTCTGGAACTATTCCCGTGTTCGCCCAGAGTGCACCTTAATTGAGTTTTCTATTAAACACAGTATATGTGATGTGAACGAGTCCCCCAGTTACAGGAGACGGATCGATCCATATGATAGCGGTCGTGAGCTTCTAAATTAATCTCAGATATCGAAATAGGTCATTGAACTTTGATACACGATGGTGTATTTCTTTAGGAGTTGTCATATTATAATAACACAGAAGACGTGTTTAATTTAAAAATGTAGTTTTAAAGGGTTTAGTCAGCTTACTCTATTGATAATTTGAAGTATATCTAAAATTATTGATATTAAATATTTCATGTTTTTTTTTAATGACTTTTGCGTTATGTTATCAATTCAACTCTGTTTTTTGTCTCTCAATAGTGGCTTAAACCACCCACTAACCAAATTTTAATACCCACAAAGAAACAACTTCGTTAAATAAAAAAGGGGGTTCAAAAATACCACTCAAATTAAAACAAAATACCAGAATAATTGAACAAATGATCCCAATGTTCCCGAGAAACATAAATATCAATAGCGCATTTAAGTGAGTAAAATTTGTTTACATTATATTTACCTGTTCAGTGACCCGCTTAATTCTATGCCTAGGGGAGTGAGACGTGACCGCCGAAGTAAAGGGAAAATATAGCGTAATGCACTGGCACGTCATTCAAACATTCTCATAACAGATTTTAGTACAGGACTAAGGCGAGGGGAGCTTCGGCCGCACAGCCCGCCCTTGTAATTCGATACATCGCTTAATACGTGGGAAAATTTGTGGAGAACTGCTCTGAGTGTCATTTCGAGTGTCTATGACGCGATACGATTAGCACGTGATAATTGATTGGATTACAAAGTAAAATACTTTGGATTTCAATTAATTATTAATATCTGTCACTTTTAATATATAACTATTTTACTTTTTATGCTGCTACCACAAGAGCTTATCGACACGAAACCATTTTATAGTTTTTACATACATACATACATACATACATATTCTCACGCCGTTAGTTCCCATTGGGGTAGGCAGAGACTATCGATCGCCACTTTGTACGATCCTGGCAAACCTCTCTGGCTTCGTTTACATCCATCAATCTTTTCATACATGCTCTTTTATTCTTCATACTGCGGACACCTGCCTTTTTGAGCACATTTTCTATTTGATCCAAATGTGTCCTCCGAGGTCGTCCTCTACTAACATTACCTTCCACATTGGCTCTATATATCTCTTTCACCAATTTACTGTCATCCATCCTCTCTATGTGCCCGAACCATCTCAACATTCCTTTTTCTATCTTTCTTACAATATCATCTTTTACACCACACCTTTCACGAATCACATCATTCCTCACACGATCACATAACCTTACATTACACACTTTTCTGAGGGATCTCATTTCTACTGCATTCACTCTACTTTCATGCTTCTTCTGCCACACCCAACATTCACTGCCATACATAAGCGTAGGAACGAGGACAGCATCATGCACAGCCATTCGGGCCTTTTCAGACACCGACTGACTAGACATTAGACTATCCAGTGCTCCATTTACCGCATTACCCTTTTTCACTCTTCTCTCGATATCTTCATCACACTTTCCTTTCGTTATAGTTTTTAATAATTAAGTTATTTGTGTGAGACTGATTTTAGATTTCAACACATCAGTGATCAGTTGTGTACATGCCTCCTTGCTTCACAATTAAGTTTTCACTCATGAACTTTACGCATTCACATATTTTTTTGAAGTTTTTTTATAACTTAATATATTTCGATGGTGTTTATAATAAATAAAGCAGTACTTACTTGATTCAAGAAAAAATTAAAATATTTACATTAACAATTCACAACCTAAATAACAATATAAAAACTTAATATTTAATTATTCTGTTATAATTAGAATATCCCTTTATTGTAAAATACAATAGGGTTTAAATGGAGGTAGCCACAGCAGAAGATGTGTTATAGGGTGCAGATGCAGAATTAAAGGTTTAACCTTATTTAACTAATTTCTATATTGTCGGCACGATAGGGCATATGGGCTTGGGTATGCAAAACCTTTAGCTTTTAATCAGGTGAGGCGGTTAAGATCAGACTAGTAAGTACTATTGTAGGACGTTCTTCCCCTTATTTAAGGTTTAAAATACGTTTACAAAAGATGCATTAAATGACATAACCGCTTTCTATTATTACTCATATCAAAGGCATGCTCACTATACAGATTTCATGCCATAAGATGTTCAAGATCTTCATCTTTGCATTTCTTTGTAAAAACTACACAACAAATCATTTTCAAGACTAAGAAAAAAATGTTTCCCAACAATTATCTTAATGGTGTAATTACTAGAAGAGTCAGATAATAAGGGTAAGCAATTAGTGGAAAATCTCGAAAGTAAAAGCCGAAACGTCCCTTAATTAGAAGGGCAAGGCAAGAAAATCTGCCTTCGCGTAAAAGGGCCTCGTCATTCGCAAAACTTAACCTTCGAACGTAATTTTGAAAAACTCTATAAATATATTTTTTTTAATTGCAGTCTTCTGAAATTTTAGTTTGAACATATTATGCTCTACTATGTGAAAAAAACTGGTATATTACTTTGAAATATAAAAATAACGATAAGATGATACCAGGAGCACATACAATATGCAGTGGTTGTGAAGGATGGCCTGGGCTATGTGAGAATATGGGAAGCAGGATACCGAAGTTCAGTGGCAGCGGCAGTATCGCGCTAACCGTGAACCGAGCAGGTCGTGTCTACGCTCTCTGTAGTGACGGTGCTACGCCGTAGACGGCTACTCGCGTGTGTTTCAACTGTTTAGAAAATCGGACAATCAATGGGACCTGGTGTTTGAAGTTAGTTTAGTTTGTTTTTCTCGGGTTTGGCAAGTTGGCAACTTTTACCCATATGTGTTTTTGGTACAGATCTTATAAATTTTTCAAAACTTTAAATTTTAGGATAGAGTGATATGTTTGATTAATTAATTTACTCTTAAAAACATAAACATTCGACCATTAAAAAGTAAAAAAAAAAACAAAACTCCATATAATTTGGTTATTGATTAAAATAATGTTACAATAAAATGTAACTGAAAAACAACATGATGATTCCATTAAGAATCCATTAAAAATTAAAAGTACTTCAGAATATTTCATTGCTCATCAAAATATCAACTATAAATCATTGTGCAGTAGCCATTATTATTTGTAATCAATGTGAATAAAACCTACAGGGTGCAAGCGGCTCATTTCACTGGCCATAAACGTTCGTTTCGGTTTCATTCAAATAAAAACCGATCATCGTTAATGAAAATGGTGGAATATAAACTACAAAACCACAATGTGTGGGCTGTACCACGCATTTAACACTTTGATGTTCTTGTGATCTTTTATATCACATTTATAAAGCTTCACACAACATAAATATATTTTTAGGAAGTAGTTGGAAGATAAAAGATAATAGGTCACTTAATTTTAAAACACTAAGGAACCGATCCTTCTTTAAGTCTTCTTCTTAGTTTATAAAGGCGTTTCAAAAGAGTTAGTTTTTCTTTTACATATAATCATTATGTTTTTAACATACATTAAAATATTTAATGGGAAGAACAAGTTTAGTAAATACTGAAACATTTCCTTATGATCAAGGTTTGAATAAATAAAAAAAAGAACCAATACTAAATATCCAAAGTTTACTAAATAGTGCTTAAAAAGTCAATTTAGAATTGAAAACACTTCATACATATATACTATTAAACAACCATGACAAATACATTAAAACACAAGTCCTGATGTAATTTATTGATTAAACTTTGACTTAAATGGTTGTAAAATATCTTCAGTTACTTAGAGGTTGAAAAAATTAAGAAATGTAAAAAGAAAATCACACAAAACAACTACTTCATACATAATCAGTCTGTATGTAAATAGTGCTAGAACAAGTCGCCGTGTTCCAGTTAACAAACCGCCCGGACAACGTACGCTAATGAAATTTATAAACCATAAACGAAGGGGCGAAGCTGTTGTTTTATAGAGTGTAATAATCATAAACCCGGGCCAGCTTTACTATTCTTTAGTTTTACGGAGGTACAATGATCTCGGTGAACCTATGCTATGTTACATGTTGGGAAATTTCAACTAAAGTTTGGTTAATAAAGTTTAAAAAAAACTGATTTTTGGTAGCCATGTTTTACATATTTTAATTACGCAAAATTACGTTAATTTAGTAAACATTATGATAAAATATGTTAGAAAATATACTAGTAGGCTATTTACACATTAATTGAAAGTCAAAGGCTCTGATTTTTAATTCACAAATAAGTTAGATTTGAGAGCTATTTCTTTTTTAACATTCTCACAGTAAGAGGTAATATTTTTATAAGCTAAAACGAGTAACAGGTAGTAATTTTATAAAACCGCTTAAGATACGTTTATATGTAGTAACCTCCAATGTCACATGTGTATCTCGTAGGTATAGGAAAGTATTTAACGTTAAATTTAGCTGTTCTAACGTTGAACATACCTATAAAATCTGTTTTTCTAGCAAGTATATATTATTATGGCATCCGTGATTGCAATTCACACCCGTCAATTTATGGCCAACAATCCATTTGCACCCACCTCTTATCACTTTTAAATGCACCACCACAAAAAATTAGCCATTAATGCCCAAAAGCTTCTACAATAAACTTTATCACACTTTCGTAACTGTACTTCTGTGAGTGAGTGCCAAACGCCCTTTCCGCATTTCCGATCATTCAAACCTGCACGTTTTAATTATGAAAGTGCATGTGACTATAAAACTACGAGTGTTTGAGCCCGCACTGTCCGCTACAACCTTTCTATGTGTGCTACGGGCTGGCGTAGCACTATTCTTCATTTCGCTTTCTTCGATTTTTTAGTGGCTATTTGTTTGGGACATCACTATAATAAATCGGTATATTTTAATTTAATTGGAAAGAGTCTGTCTAATTTAGTTTGAGAGAGATAAATACAAAAGGGGTTGATAATCTCCAATGGTGTAGATTTGTCTGATATAACAAATAGTTGTGTTATAATACACCAAAAAACAATATTAGGATATCATATTATTGTTTATTATTGTCTTTTGCTGTGTAGTGTCGGCTTAGAATAACACTTCCCCATTTCTACCCTTGGGTGATCGTAAGAGGCGACTAAGGGTATAGGGGCTTTTTAAGTTATTTTTGGGCGATGTGGTTGGAGACCTGTCACCAAAAACATTTATTATTACCATCTTTTCCCCAATCAACTTCCAAAAGTGGCTGAGGAATTTCTCATTCCAAAGCTCTGGCTACCCCGTTAAGGGATTTATAGCCGTGAATATATGTATGTATGTATGTATATTATTGTTATAATTTTCACTGCATTTTCCGATAGGTGGTTGTTTGGTATGTAGCTATGCAGTATATAAAACATCACCATTTTCAATCATCATAAATGATAATTAAATCTGCCACACCTAATAAAAACAAAATATAACATTTCTATAAAATCACAAAAAATTGTAAAACAAAATAATTTTGTTGACGCCGAAATCCGAATTTGAAGACTTGATTAATTCGACAGATTAAAATTCGGATAGAAGTCCATTCGGTGGGCTAATTCATAAATTAATTAAAGTTGGTCCGGCTCAGAGGCTTTGGAAGACAAAGTTGACTGTCATTTAGAATGATAAGCAGGCTTCATTAGAATTCACCCTCAACAGAGGCGCGTGACCCGGTTGTACGGCCTAACGAGGCGACTACGAAAGCCGCAACCGAGCTTTCTTTACAAAGTTTACTACTAAGCACTAGCCAGACGTTGACCTCCAGGCGATATACTTTGCATTGATAACCTTTTGAAGAAAAAAAGTAGCGTTTTTCACAATGAACATGTATTTAAAAAAAATGTGTGTTGCATGATTTAAAAAAAAGCTAAAGTTAAATATTGTTATGAAGATTTAAGACCAAAAACGCCAATGATACACATTATTAACAATGATAACCAGTATTCAACAAAGATGAACAATCTTATAAACATACATACATATACTCACGGCTATAAGTCCCTAGAAGGGGTAGCCAGAGCTAAGTAATTAGAAATTCCTCAGCCACATTTGGAAAATTGAGTGGGGAAAGAATGGTAAAGTAAAAGTTGTTGGTGATGGGTCTCCAGCCGTATCGCCCAAAAATCCCTTAGAAGCCCCAATACCGTTAGTCGCCTCTTACGTACACCCATCGGTAGAAACGGGGTAGTGCTATTCTAAGCCGACAGTACACAGCTTATAAAATCAAACGTAAAACAAAAAACATGTTTAAGGAAACCATTATAGAAAATAATATAAAATACTCGTTCATCTATGTAATAAGCATTAATAAGTACAACTTCAATCAGAGATTACTATAGAATCAATCTTTCATGTGTCAATAACAAATCGGTAACGTAAATATCGACTGTGAATCGGTACTCGTATTGCAAACAATCTGGATACAATTTAGACTAAACAATAGTAGTATACGATCCGCCCAATTGTCGTAACGTTAATTAACTTGACGCACGGAATAAATCAGCAAACGCCGTTAACTTTAATAGGTTCAATACAAACATTTTATAGGTCGTCAAACGGATACGCCAGTGAACACTTGGGTATTATGTTGCCAACTTTAGTGCCGTAAAAGCCTTATTAATTAATTCTAGTAAATTATTCTCATAAATATTTTGATGAAAAAAATGTTTTTTCAGGAGATTTATGATGTTTAGTAAAACTTGAAAGTTAGTGATAAATCATGACGTCATTTAGTCATCAGGAAACTCAGTCAAGTCCTGCGAAGGAAGTACCTCGGTAAGTTAATTTTATGGGTAACAAATATTTGAATTTTAAATAAAGTGTTTGTTGAGTTCAGAATTTAACATAAAAATTATTCAATAATTCGGAGAACACACTTGGACCAAATTGAGAGTGTGCTCAAAAAGGCTGGCGTCCGAAGTATGAAGAATAAAAGAGCATGTATGAAAAGATTGATGGATGTAAACGAAGCTAAAGAGCTTTGTCAGGATCGTGCGAAGTGGCGATCAATAGTCTCTGCCTACCCCAATAGGAACTAAAGGCGTGAGTATATGTATATGTATGTGTGTATGTATGTATGTATTATTCAATAATAAAGTAAATAATCCTAAAAAACAGTATAAATATTACAACCTAGATACCTAGATGTCTTATTTCTTATATTTCCAACTAAAAGTCTAAGAGAGTGCACTGGAAAATAGAAGACAGTTATTGCATTATTTTAATAAGGTATAGTACTGAGAATAGCACTCCACTCATAAGCTCGTGTTTCACTTAAACTTATTTATATTTAACTCAACAGCGCAGACATTTCGAAATGTTTATTTTTCTGCAATTTTGACAGTATATGGCTTATCTAGCGTCGAGCGGGTATATTTCGTTGCTATTTTACAGCGCCTCATAAGATATGTTTTATATCTACGTAAACTCATGGCTATACATCACAAAAAATGGTAGTGAGTTATTTAGAGTTGGAAATTGTTTAAAAAGTTTTGAAAGTAAACTTTCACCCCGCAAATCACAGCGGTTTATCACGTGACGTTTTTGTTATCTGGTGTCCAGAGCATAAACAATTTCTCGAAAAGTGCATACTACTGATCACCACTGTCACATGAATAAATGTTACCCAGCCATACATACATACATATGCTCACGGCTATATTTCCCTAGAAGGGGTAGCCAGAGCCAGGGAATTAAAATTCCTCAGCCACTTTTGGAAGTTGAGTGGGGAAAAGATGGTGAAAATAAAGGTTTTTGGTGATGGGTCTCCAACCGCTTCGCCCAAAAATCCAATAAAAAGCCCCAATACCCTTAGTCGCCTCTTACGACACCCGTGGGTAGAAAAGGGCAGCGACATTCTAAGCCGGCACTAGACGGCTAAATGGGTTTCTTCTAAATGTTTTTCCTCACCGTTAATAACCGTGATAACAAATAGCACACTGCACTCCCTACTCAACTTCCAAAGCTTCTAAAAAAAGCTAGTAATCCCTTTCGAAATTGTATAGTGATATGAACATATAGAGAGAAGTTTTGTGCAACAATCATTGTTAACGGCACAGCATAGGTGGCCTGGCAAGCGTTTGTTAATGAAACCTTATGGTAAGGTGTCTTTGTTTTGGACTAACACTGTAAAAGTTTCATTTATTTTATGTTCTATTCGGTACATCGAATATAACAAAAGGATGTATTGTATATAGCATCAATAGGGTGTTTTTTAATAAAGCAACTAGTATTGACGTATTTATTTATTTCTACTTGTGTTTAAAGCTTTTTCTTTTGTCACAAATGAATTCATTTACATTTACGTTATTTTGAGATATGGTTTAATAGTTATGAATATTACGGCTTTGAGATATGAAAGATTACAACATTAATTTATTTATAACTAGTGGATCGTCCCAGCTTCGCACGGGTAGCGTTGTTTTTTAAATATCTGAGGTTTCTTTCTTTAGTCACTGCTCAAGCATTGTGAAATTCAGCGCAATGTTTTCAATTTATAGCACTCCCTAAACAGTGTAGTTTGGTGATTTTTAATGCGCTTTAATGAACGGTTCAGTATTTCCGTTTGATAGTAAATTTTGGAATAAAACGCTATGAAGTATTTATAACAATCTAAAAAATAAATCATTACGTGTTGTAGGATGCAACTACTGGCGCCATCTAGTATGTTATATGTAAATTAGTAACGATTCGGTTTTGGTCACGGGCGCGATGGCTTATTTTATGTATAATTTCGGTGTTTCTCTACCGATTTCTATGATTCTTTTTTTATTGAATAGGTAATAATGTTACCTTTTTTAAATTAGGGATGAGTGAGAGGTTTACAAACGTAAGAGTAAACAAATATAATCAGAATGTTCCGAACTGCTAAGCTATCAGGAATTACACGTGTTATTGTGAGTCAACCGTAAAAGATAGACATAAACTGTAGAGGATTTTTTTTTAGATAATTTTATGAAGAATATTTCCGTCATACATGATTTCTATGTAAGTTTAACCATTAAGGCTGCACACGCGACGGAAGCTTAAAAAATGGAGTAACTTCTCCCGTTTTCCCAAAATTTCCCAAAATTCCCCTTTACTAATCTGCTGAAAAGTATACAAAAACCTGCCCAGGAGTATGGAGAATAATTGTACCAAGTTTCGTTAAAATCCGTCGAGTAGTTTTTGTTTCCATAGGGAACATACAAACCGACAGACAGACAGACAGACAGACAGACAGACAGACAGACAGACAAAAATTTTACTGATTGCATTTTTGGCATCAGTATCGATCCCTAATCACCACCTGATAGTTATTTTGAAAATATATTTCATGTACAGAATTGACCTCTCTACAGATTTATTATAAGTATAGATATATAAAAATAAATGACCAATGCAAATCAGACTAGCATACGAAAGTTACCGTTCAATTATCTAACTTATTTATGTTGTAACTAAACTGAAAATAATATTTGTTAAATATGAAAGCCCCCCGAAATGTAAGTGTAATTTATTATTTAATTAAAGATACATATACATATCATAAATCTTATCAGGATAGTTTTAGTAGCTGTGATCCAAACAAATTAATTGTAGTAAAAATCCAAAGCAGTTCAACATACAAATACAACTAACAAAAGATAGCAATACCAAACGCACAAAAACACCCTATTTGTCTGTAAGTTTATAGAAACGGTTTAATATATATGTCAGGTAAACGAAGGTAGTCCCAAGTGCTGACATCCTCGTGGGGTCCCGATTAGCTCTTCCGTCTGCTGAGCTGTCTCGAGAGGTAAATCAATATCAAAAATCACCCCTTTCCCCTTTTCTATGTGTTATTTAGCGGTGCCAAATTGTTTTTAGCACCAGTTAAGTTTTGAACTTAGTTTGTTTGTGATTTTTTCTTATGTAGCTCGGTTTACATTATTTTCATTCTAGATTTTTCCCTTTTATTGGTTAATTGATGTGCGAGGTCTCGTGATATATTTATTTTATGATTTTTTAAATTATGAATTCACCAAAAATGATACCTCATTTCTACCATCTTGTCCCCTGTAAACTTTTAAGTGTAGCTGAGGAGTTACCAGCTCCGAAGCTCTGGCTACCCCTTTTTCACCCCTTGATTTATGGCAGTGAGCATATGTATGTATGTATGTGATGTTTTCAGTTTCATTTTATTTCCTATTTTATATAACAACCCATAAGATCAATATATCTAAAACAGAAAAATAAAAATACCACTCGAAACATCAAGAGTCTATCTGCAGCCAGTTTGCAATTTATTAATGAAAACTAGAACAAATTGAGCAGTTTATTCGCAGAACCAGCCTCCTATTGATCGCAGTACAAAAATAGCATATTGGCCCGACAGCCTCTGTCCGAGCCAGCTACAAATGCACTGGAAATAACTGCCGTGAAAATACTTACATAATTTCAGAACGGGCGAATTCTTTTTACAACAATGGCGTTCTAGTTAGGTCAAAATTCATACGCTGAAATGAACATGCTTTGTGTTAGCTCTGGAATATGTGGATGGCACGATTCGTAATAGTTTTTTACTGTTGAGCATATAGAGATAACTGGAAGCCGCATTGGTTATAAGGGGAAAGTGGTTGAACGGGAGTTTGTAATGAATTATAAATAATGTATTTAAAGTTTAATGGAATTTCAAGAGTGTTAAGATTAAGAAAAAAATATAAAAAGATAGTTGCTAGAGAGGTTTGTAAGGATAGTACACAGGTTTGTAGTAGATAGTAGGAAAGTTTCGGTTGATGGTCTCTGCCTACCCCAATGAGAACTAAAGGCGTATAAGTATATGTATGTATGTACGTATAGTTCGTTAAAAATATTTCTTATCTTTTTCGTCAATGAAGTTAAAGTGAGTAAGAGACATAAATAGATGCATCGGGATTAACCCTTTATTCTTAAATTCAAAACTGTCATTCCCTTTAAAATGCTTTAGATCGTAAAACCTTGTTCAATAAGTCAGACTGAATAAGGATTCTCAAATCACAACTTATGGTCCTTAATACGTACTTTAAAAGATAAACTTTTAACACGTTTACAATAAATATGGCTTTACCATCTTCGTCGTGAGCCTATAAATTCTTATTTGAAAGTAATAATATTTGAATTTTATCCTAGTTTAATAACGACATGCATTGAGGTGCATTTTCAGTGCAGCCTGTAAAATATGGAGCGATTATCGACGCCGAGGAATGAATAATGGCGGAGGGGCACAGACTGCAGCCGATTTATGGTCGATTACCGAGTTTTATTTGATGCGACAATTGGCTGCCTTATTTAATTACTTTGCTCTCAACAATGACGGGTTAATGGTTTATTTGAGGATGGATTAGTTTGTATTATGGACAATTATTAGAAATTCATCCGTTGTGTGTGGGTCCAGACCACTCGGGTCTGATTTCTAACTAAACTAACAACTAAGACTAAACCAAGTTTAACTGTATTGTAATTTGTATCACTTTTCAGGATAATAGTAACTGATATATATATATAAGTGTGATATATGTATCACATTTTGAATCAAAACCAACAATAGCCACCACTTCATCCTAAATAATTATAAAATAACCAAACTAACTAGCTATAGATCCACACACAAAAAAAACTTACTTATACTCACGCCCATTATTCCCATTGATTCAGGCAGAGATTGCCACCTTTAACGATCTTGACAAATCTCTCTTGCTTCCCTTACGTTCACAAAAAAACAAGCCCTAATAATAAATTGCCTTTACCGAAATTCGCTTAAAAATAAAAGGATGTATGCTAATACACGGCATTACGTGTGTCGGAATGACACCGCGTAAGTTGGGAATAAACTCTCATTTTCATTCAACTCTCGATCTTCGCCTTCCTTCCTTGACGTCGACCCGACATTACTAAAATATGCAATTTTGATCGTTTTTTCCTTTGAATTTTCTTCTCGCAACGTGCACTGGAAAACTTAAATTTTTATAAGCGAAAAACAAAAAGGTATTTCTATTATTGCCACCGTTGCACGCTGAAGTATGTTTAATGGTCATTCTCGGAGGAATCGTGCTTAGAATTTTAGTTCTGGAGTACGTTGTACTGTTGAAATTATTTTAATAACCATTTTTTTATTTGCAATTAATGGTTATGGAAATGGAGAGTAAGTTGGAATTTGTTTAACACCTACTAAATTTGTTTCTTTGTAGAAATTTTATGGCCCAAATATCAATGTATCAGAAAAATAAAAAAATGTTATAATATGTATACGTTTGTGTGTTGTGTATAATTATTATTTAATTATTATCATTAAAAGTATTTTTACTCAACTATATAAAATTAACGAAACACCAATTAAAACTGCAAGAGACGATTACACAACAAAAATCTAATTTGTCTATTGGTATCCAAATTAAATATTTTTTTAATATTAAATTTACTCACGACATATGTTATCGGCATACTCAGTTTACGGACTAAACTATGATCGATATATTAGAACATAACATAACATAAACATAAACGTTCACGCCGCATATCCCCGAAGGGGTTGGCAGAGGTACTAATACTAACGTATATTAGAACTATTAGATTAACTAAGAAAAACTCAAAACAAGCTATCAATCTCTCACACCGCAATCTCTGCGACCTTAACCAAGTGCACCCAGCCATCTCACCTTACTATACGCAGTATAAAAATAAATCCGAAACATCCCATTTCAATACACGCCCGACTGAAAACTTCGTAATTGCATCCACGTGTGTGTACACATTAATTTTAATATCATCATGTTGTACTCATTGGGGTGTGTCCACAACTGCATTAATTTATGGTTCTGTGACATTTTATCATATGACGTTTTAACACACTGATTTTTAACAGTGGTTTACTTACTGTGCGCTTGATTTTACTGCTTTCATGAAAAAATACGAATTGTGTAGTTACTGTGCACCCGTTATGATTATGATATTGCTGAAGTTTTAATATTAGATTTAGGCTAAGCAGACTATCGACAATTTAATATGGTACTCTATTAATATTTTATAGCTTCCAAATAATGGCGTGAGAATATGTATGTATGTATGTAACTTTCAAATAATGGGTAGCTGGATTAAGATAAATGGCTGAGTAAACTTTATTTTGTACACTTAGTGTAGGTAGTTTTTTTGGTTCACTGTACGTTGCAAGTTATAACCTTTCCGTTAAATGTTTTCGCTTTGGAATTGACGTATGAAATAAGATGTTTAACTTTAAAATATTGAAACCATTTAGTTGAAACCAAACTAACTAAACAAAAAGACATGCGCACTTAAATAATATGTCGCGGTTTGGTCATAGTTTCCATAGCTTTTTTTACCAACTCAATTTACTATAATTTTATTGTTTCCCGAAAAGAATAGATACTGAGATTGACGTAGAATCTCGTCTGGTCCGGTTCGATGGTCCGTGCAAAAAGGCGAACCATATTAAGATAGCCAAACAAAGAAATCTCAACCATAAGTCTTTGGTAATAAAATCTAAAACATCAATGATATGTGGCGAACATCTGGGTCAGTCTCCGAAACGTATTCCAATCACGTTGTTCCATTTGTTTCGATGTATTACCTCCCTCAAAAACACATGAAGAATAAGCGCTATTTGCGTTTAGGAACCGTTTCTCCCCAAACAGTTTAATTCAATAGGCGATCGGCGTGCGAGCTGTAACTCTTTATGGCTAAGGAGATCTGGTTACACACATTTTCTGAATAAGATTTTTCGTGTTTTCATCGCGGTGTAGCAATATGTAAAGTTAATGGTAAAGGTTAAAGAGAGAATAGAGAATGACTTTGATGAAATGTACCATGAAATAATCATTTTCATTCAATAGAGATTAATAAACTTTTTTTGTTTTTATGTATTTTATATAACACACAAGTTAGCATTTAAGCATATAATTCAAAAACAATTTATGGTTCTGTGCAATTGGTTGTTGTTCATTATAAATTAATTACAAATCGAAAGTAAAAAGCTAGATAAAAAAATTGGTTGCCTGTATAAGTCGGTATACGGGCGAAAGTTTTACGTGACAACGACTTTGAGTGGTAAAATTATTTTAATGTGAATATTCATTCGTACAGTAGGAAGAAGGATGAAATTATGTCTGTCTCTCTCGCTCTTAGGCGGGCTAACCATGCCCGAGTGGAAGGGACGCGTGCCTCTCACTCGCTCTCATTGTGAGCGCATAACGTGAGCGGAGCGTAACGCAGTTTCTTGAAGTGTCACCCGGGAAACCAATTTATAAGACGTTGTCACGTCAAAATCCTTCCAGAGAATCTATATCGTGAGTTTATTAATATATTTGATCAATACCTATGGGATTAAGCGTGATGTCTTATGTACATTCTGAAAGTGGTGGTAAGATGTAAGAATTTAGCTTTCCATCGGTAAAAGAACTTTCGATTATTTATGTGGTTTCTAAGCCTAGACATTACAAACAAATTCTATACAATGAAACTATATGTATAGAGATGGAAACTAAAATCAATTTCTTCGTCCGGAATTCCGTTTGAGCTGAATCACAAAGAAGTAAATAATCTGCGGTAAATCTATTCGATAAATTTGAGCGAAGACGATCCATTCAGACAAAATGAGTTTCATATCTTTGCTTGGATTCTGTTGCGTCCAATTTATTTAGAAACTAGTGGATTGGCCCAGCTTCGCACGGGTAGCGTAGTTTTAAAAATATCTGAGGTTTCTTCAATCACTGCTCAACCTTTGTGAAATTTAGCGCAACTTATAGCACTCCTGAATAGTGAAGCTTTGTGATTGTGAAAGCGCTTTAATGAAAGGTTCAGTATCTCCGAAAATAATCCCATGCAAACAAACAAACAGAGTTACAAATTTTGCATACATCATACATATACTCACGGCTATCTTTTGCCCGAGCAACCATTACTAAAAAAATAATCCATATAGCACGATTCAGTATACACGTGCGACGACAGGACGCGATGGCTTATTTCATGTATAAGTTTGGTGTTTCTATACCGATTTCTATAATTATTTTTTTATTGAAAAGGTAATAATGTAAACTTTTTAAAATGAGAGATGAATGAGAGAACTATAAACGTAAGAGTAAACAAATATAATCAGAATGTTCCGAACTGCTAAGCTATCAGGAATTACACGTGTTATTGTGAGTCAACCGTAAAAGATAGACATAAACTGTTAAGGATTTTTCTTAGATAATTTTATGCAGAATTTTTCCGTCATACATGATTTCTATGTAAGTTTAACCATTAAGGCTGCACACGCGACGGAAGCTTAAAAAATGGAGTAACTTCTCCCGTTTTCCCAAAATTTCCCAAAATTCCCCTTCACTACTCTGCTGGAAAGTATACAAAAACCTGCCCAGGAGTATGAAGAATAATTCTACCAAGTTTCGTTAAAATCCGTCGAGTAGTTTTTGTTTCCATAAGGAACATACAAACCGACAGACAGACAGACAGACAGACAGACAGACAGACAAAAATTTTACTGATTTCATTTTTGGCATCAGTATCGATCACTGATCACCCCCTGATAGTTATTTTGAAAATATATTTAATGTACAGAATTGACCTCTCTACAGATTTATTATAAGTATAGATAACAGCTACAAAGTTGATGTAACTTTTTTGAATTTTTTGGTAATATATATTCAGTCATAGAGAGAATGGATGATAGAAAATTGGTAAAAGGGATCTATAGAGCTAGTGTGGATGGTAATGTTAGTAGAGGACGACCACGAAGAACACACTTGGACCAAATTGAGAGTGTGCTCAAAAAGGCTGGCGTCCGAAGTATGAAGAATAAAAGAGCATGTATGAAAAGATTGATGGCTGTAAACGAAGCTAGAGAGGTTTGTCAGGATCGTACGAAGTGGCGATCAATAGTCTCTGCCTACCCCAATGGGAACTAATGGCGTGAGTATATGTATGTATGTATGTATGTATATTCAGTCAATACCTAATTACACTCCTTTCTTTAGGTACATTAGTTTATTTTATAACTACAACATTGTCAAACTAAATGAATACATACATACATATACTTACGGCTATAAATTACTTAAAAGGTTAGCCAGAGCTAGGGACTTAAAATTCCTTAGCCACTTTTGTAAGTCACGTGGAGAAAATATGGTGGAATAAAGGTTGTTGGTGATGGGTCTCCAACCGCATCGCCCAAAAATCCCTTAAAGCCCCAATACCGTTAGTCGCCTCTTACGTACTCCCACCGGAAGAAATTGAGTAGTACTATTTTAAGCCGGCTCTACACAAATGCTTGGCAAATATATCGATATTTTTATTTCGCTGTGGTATAGTAGAATATAGATATAAGACTCGATATATTGTTTTAGTACGACTGGTTGACTGGAAGAAATCGCGTTAAGGCGATAAGTCCGCCTTTGTGTACATTTACTGTTTTGTAATTTTTAAATACTGTTTGTGTGTTGTGTTTTTATATGCAATAAAGTGTTTATTATTATTATTACGACATATTACGAGTAGAAATATTACACATTTTAATTTATTCTCAAAGTACAAGTGCAATATTGATTTATAGAATAGGAAACATACATACATACATATACTCACGGCTATAAATCCCAAGAAAGGGGTAGCCAGAGCTAAGGAATTAGAAATTCCTCAGCCACTTTTGGAAAGTGCGTGGGTAATAGATGGTGAAATAAAGGTTCTTGGTGATGGGTCTCCAACCGCATCGCCCAAAAATCCCTTAAAAGCCCCAATACCGTTAGTCGCCTTTTACGTACACCCACCGGAAGAAATGGGTTAGTGCTATTCTAAGCCGACACTACACAAAAATTGATTGATTTATAGAATAGGAAAGTTACTTTTGAAGCCCATATAGCCTCATATGACAACTACAAATGCCCAAAAATGCCGTAAAGAAGTAATTGAACTTTTCAAAATTGAGAGAAGACAAATATAGAACTGTCTAGTGTTAAAATACATTTAGAATTGGTTGCAATTCTTAGTTGGCGCTTTGAGCGCTATGTGTCAAGTATTTTTTGACTGTTTTCATTTGAAAACTTTTCATCTTTTTCTTAAAGTTTTTGTGTTCAAATACTTTTTATTAACAACGATTAGCCTGAATATTGGCTAAGAATAACTGTAAATTAAAAAAAAAAAACAATGTTTCTGTTTAATCATATTGTTTTGGAAGAAAACTGTCTAATTGAAAATTTAATAAGTTATAAGTTCCAATGCAATTGCATGCTCTAGTAAACCATCTTATAATTCCTTTTCCTGTCTTATTTACGATATCCTCTTTCATCAATTTGCATGTATTTATATCATCTATGCTATCTAGGCTAATAAGTCAAGTTAACCTATGGTAAAGTATTTTCTAAGATTTTCACGATTGCACATTATAATTGAAACAACTTTTGATTTTCGGATATTTTAATCGCGTATTATTAGTTAGTATTAATAATTTTATAGTACTGTATAATGACAAATAACACCTCAGTCTTCCCGTGACCATGATAACTGAAAAGTTTTCGAAACGTCGGGCTTTAAAAATAATGTAATAATACGCGATTAAAATATCCGAAAATCAAAAGTTGTTTCAATTAACCTATGGTATGTAAGTGTGAACTTAAATCTAGCGCTAAAAAAAAATCTGAAAGCGCATTATTGCTCAAAGCAGCTGATTGCACTCCTGGCGTCTGAAGGCAGACGTGATTCAATCTCGCTCTATGATTGATGTGTCGTGCGTGACCGGTAACCCCTGCTTGTTTTACCTTTCTATTCTGATAGTTTGCGACCAATCTATTTGGATGTGGGAATGGAACAGTTTTTGGAAAGAAAAAAGTAACCCTTGTAAAAAAATATCTTCAAACGATCTTGTTTTTTTTTGAGGAGTCTCAGTAAATTTTGGTTTGAATTTGAAATTCTTATTGTGTTCTTATCAAAATAATCATAAAAGCGCAAGATATATGGAATCGTTTCTCACTTGTTTTTATAATTAGATAAACATGAAAAGATGTATCAATTTTAAAACACAAAAATATGCATGTGATGGTGTAGTGTAGTGTGATTGCCTCTTGTCCCCCTCTTCCATGGCAGAACCGTAATGCAATGACGAAATTACACTACAATGGCAGCAAGAAAGGTTTTTAGGATCGTTCAAAATTGCGATAGCTGGTTTTTGCCAACCCACGATGTGATTTATTTCTTCAGGTTGATCGAAGTCGACTTGATTTTTTGTCGTTACTTTTTTGTTGAATAATGAATTTATGCGTTAAACAATCACTTAAAAACCTTCAAATCCGAACCTCTTGACGACGAAATGAATTAATGTTAATCTAAACCTAAACAACACTTCCAAATAAGTATTACAACATCCAAAGTGACAATTAAAAATTTCGTCAGCACCAACCGAAGTTGGTGTACGTAACTTTCTCGGAGTTATGAGATACCGACGAGATTAGCATTCATGAATGCCAATGGTTCCCTCGTCACAGTCACGTCGAATAGAAATGCGACTTCGTTAAAATGCGAGCGTGGTTCCGTACGTCTGCGGAGCCATTGCACTTCCGATATATTTTAAATTACCGCGGAATATGATAACTATTGGTATAAGGGAATCTATTATTTGGATGGAAGTCTTGGGTTTTTATTTAGTTTTAGTTTTTTGAGTTCGTTTTGTCTGGATTGTTATGTAAAGCAGAGGTATTCGAGCATAATCAATACTTTATACATAATACTGTCTGCATAGATGAGGTGGGGACATTCTTTATATTTTTTTCTTTACAAGCACCTTGTCATGTATTAGTTCATAATTTAGTTTATTTGAAATATAAAATGAAAATGACTGCAATATATTTTTGTTTGATTACTACAAAGAGAAACAACATACATACATATACTCACGGCTATATTTCCCTAGAAGAGGCAGCCAGAACTAAGGAATTATAAATTCCTCAGCCACTTTTGGAAATTGAGTGGGGAAAAGATGGTAAAAATAAAGGTTTTTGGTGATTGGTCTCCAACCGCATCGCCCGAAAATACAATAAAAAGCCCCAATACCCTTAGTCGCCTCTTACAACAGCCGTGGGTAGAAAGGGGTAGCGACATTCTAAGCCGGCACTACACGGCAAAAGAGAAACAAGAGAACTTTTTTGTACAAGCAGCTGATATGCATAGATTTATAAAATCAACAGTATTTTGAGTTAAGTTTCCGAACCATACTCAAGAAGAAAATGACTGCAATATGTTTTAACTTTGATGTGCAGGTTTAAGGGATTTTCTCCTATTCTATATTTCTACTAAATACAGGATGCATGAGGCGTGTGAGATACTCGCAGATAAAATCCGTCTAGTCTTTCCCTTCTCAAGTGGCATACTCCCTCAGGCTGAACCTGGCTGTAACCTTACTCGGTCATTTACTCACTTACTTTTATCTGCATGTATCTTTTATTGGCCGTGTAGTGCCGGCTTAAAATAGAACTACCCCATTTCTTCCTGTGGGTGTACGTAAGAGGCGACTAACGGTATTGGGTCTTTTAAGGGATTTTTGGGCGATGCGATTGGAGACCTATCACCAAAAACCTTTGTTTTACCATCTTTTCCCCACTCAACTTTCCAAAAGTGGCTGAGGAATTTCTAATTCCTTGGCTCTGGCTACCCCTTCTAGGGATTTATTGCCGTGAGTATATGTATGTATGTTTTATCTGCATATTCAATCCAGTAAACCTTTCTACAAAATAATCACTGACATAAGCACATTTTTAGAGTACTGACGTCTAAGTGAAGTTTGCCAAATGTCGGTAATTCAGGAAATGTTGTGACCAGAACTAAATACGCATTTTTAAGTTTACTCATCTCCTACCGATATAAAAACCAAAAGTTTCCCATGATGATCATGTAAAAACTCGTCAATACGAATCCGCCAAACATCGTTCGTGATAAAAATATCTGTTTGAGGAAAAAGTAAAAATGACGAGGGAGCGGAATGAGCTTCGTAATTTGCATAATGTAATCAAGTAGAAGCGAGAACCGATGATTTGAGCGGCTACTTTACACCACACCCCTTCGAGGCAAACAAGTATTTAAAGTTGTTACAAAGTTGACAAACAAATTTGCAGCGTCAAGTTGTCAGACCTTTGTTCAAAGAATTATATTGATGTCAAGAACTATAAGTACACACTTTTCTTGGTTAGTGATATTTCAACTTTGAAGAATTATATGAACTCCTATGTTTATCCTTGCGGTGTATGTTTCTAAAGGGATACCAGGGATACAACTACTTCAGAATCTTCTTAATGGCTTTGAAGGAGCCACATTTAATTCGCAAAGTTCATTTGCGGATATGGGGCAGACGATTAACCATTAACATGAATAAGTACCGCTCAGCCATGTATGTTTTAAGCCAAACCATTTCCGTTACCGTTAATTAATTAACTAAGGTTTTTTGTAATTTACCAAGGTGTTAAATAAAATTGAAAAAAAATGAGAGTAAACTGAACACAGACTTTGCAAATGACACCTTGAATTTATCTCATTGATTATTTTATTTCTTAACTTATTAAATTATAATATTTACATAATGAAATTATGACTTCGTATTCAATCAAACGTTAGACGTAATAATATGAAAAGTCATAATTTTTAAAACTCTGAATTGTTTTATTACATAAACAATCTTAGTATTAATGTTGATGAGAAGAACATCTACAAATCTTCTCCAACAGTCAAAATAGCATATTTCGGTTACCACTTGAAATGATCATCCAATCTTTCGCAAAATAATGTCAGATGTTCTCGACAAGGTTTTTGTATTCATAAGATGAAAGAAAAGTTATCTCAGGTGCGTGGCCCGGCTAACCCCCGGCACTTCTTTGGAAGAATTTCAAGTATTTTTAAATTACAGTACCTTCTTTAGTCTGTTCATTTTTATCTTCAAGACCACTTTTGTATTTCAACAAAAAGCTTAAAGAAGATTTTTAATGTCTTCATTTGGGTACCTCTCGTTATTAATCTGAGCGAAATGTCCTACGATTCTTGGAGAAAAAAACTTTTGGTTCGGTGTGGTATTTCATTAATGAACTTTTTAATTAATATACTTACTTTTGTTCATAAAACGTAGCACCTATTGTCTCGGTTTTTTAAAACATTAAATAACATGTTCATATTTTATTCATTATCCTTCCTTTTTTTCTATTTGTGATGATGAAGTATTAGATAAGGATAGAACAACCAATGATTGAAGTAAAATTCTCAAAAATTTGCAGTTAAATAGACTAGTTTTCGCCATATTATGTATTTGATGGGGCAATTAGACTAACCGCGTGTTCAACTTCTTACAACAACCTTCATCGATTTTTATATCTCTTTCACCACTGTCTTCCATCTTCTCCTCTCTAAAATAACTGCACAAAATCACATCCGCTAAATCTAATTCAGAAACTCGCATCATAATTTTTACATAGCTCATTAAACCCAACTCTAGCCATTAGCGTCAATTCGTGGAGCCATACTACGCAACATTAATTATATGACTCCAGTTCTGTCGCGAAGTAATAAAGTAAAGTTTACTTATAATTAATGTGCTCCCATCACGACACACTGATAGGGCTCCTGTTATAATTATGATTGTAATGAGGTAGTTACACAAATTGAATCTAATTTTGAGTTATACATACATACATACTCACGGCTATAAATCCCTTAACGGGGTAGCCAGAGCTTTGGAATGAAAAATTCCTCAGCCACTTTTGGAAGTTGATTGGGGAAAAGATGGTTATAATAAATGTTTTTGGTGACGGGTCTCCAACCACATCGCCCAAAAATCACTTAAAAAGCCCCCTATACCCTTAGTCGCCTCTTACGATCACCCACGGGTAGAAATGGGGTAGTGTTATTCTAAGCCGACACCACACGGCAATATAAAAAAATATAGTTGAGTTATAATATAAAAAAGAAATACACAGCACTGTGTTGTGCTAAGAATAGCACTACCTCATTTCTTCCGATGGGTGATCGTAAGAGTTGACTAAGGGATTTGGGGCTTTTGAAGTGTGACTGTTAGATGTGGCTAAAAACCCATATCTAAAAACATTGTACTTTACAATCTGCTCCTCACTCAACTTTCAGAAGTGGCTGAGGAATTTTTCGTACCGAAGGTCTGGCTACCTCTTCTAGGAATTTATATTCGTGAGTATATGTATGTATGTACCTTATGCTATTAGCTGTTTGCCTTTTAGACTAGCAAATATAGGATCCGGATGCGTAGTTTTTTTTTCACCGTGTTTTATTTTGCTTTTTTCTTGGTATCCCCGATGAGTGAATTGCCGCTATCATTGACTTTTGGAAATAAAATATATTTAAATCATTGTCCAGATGTCATTTCACGCATATTTGAATCACTGTCCAACCAGTCAGACAGTCTGGCTAATAATCCAATATCTAAAAACTGACTATTAAAAGTATCGCCACATAACAATATATCACAAAACATTTCATTCATAACAGTGAAAACAGAAATGAAAATGGAGCGTGTTTCCGAGACAATGATAAAAGACAGTGTTTATCAAAAGTTTGGCTTATAAATCTTCTGTCAGATGTTCTTTCGTTCCCGAAATAAAGTTGGATTCACAAATGTGTTCCCCAGTCTGAAAGTCCGTCTGCTGCCCTTCCACTTATCTGGGAGGGAAACAATACAACAAAATATTATGTTTGTAATATAACATTTTGTGAATATGAATTGAGATTGTAACTAGTTAAGATGACATAAAATGCCTACTTGGTTTAACGGCTTAGATTACGACCCGCACGTCTGGATTTCTATTAAATAAGTACCGAATACCTTCCAAACGCACATGCGTGTAAACAAATTCGCAATGCTATTAGTACCAAAAAAGAGTAGAATAATAATTATGGCTGTGTAGTGTCGGCTTAGAATAACACTACCCCATTTCTACCCGTGGGTGATCGTAAGAGGCGACTAAGGGTATAGGGGCTTTTAAAGTGATTTTTGGGCGATGTGGTTGGAGACCCGTCACCAAAAACATTTATTATTACCATCTTTTCCCCATCAACTTCTAAAAGTGGCTGAGGAATTTCTCATTCCAAAGTTCTGACTACACCGGTCAGGTATTTATAGCCCAGAGTATATGTATGTATGTATGTATGATAACAATAAGAGATTCCCCAGCCATTTATAGGTAGGAAATAGATTAAAAATAAAGGATAGATAGAAGGAGATAGAATGATAGATTGAAAATTATCTAGCCAAGTTGTTCTAAAATAACTTACAAAACTACTCTACTCACAATATTACCAGTACTCTGAAAACTACTTGATATTGTCACACAATGTTCAGAAGTGTTGTACCTCTGCCAACTCTTCGGGACATACTGTGTAAACGTGTGAGTCTTTGAGACACTAACATAACCCCGAATCGTTACGGCGTCCTCGTCTCCTTTACTGTCACCTGCAAGAAAAATTAACATACATACATACATATACTTACCGCTATAAATCCCAGGAAGGGGTAGCCAGAGCTAAAGAATTAGAAATTCCTCAGCCACATTTAGAAAATTGAGTGGGGAAAAGATAGTAAAAATAAAGGTTGTTTTAATGGGTCTCCAACCGCATCGCCCAAAAATCCCTTAATAGCCCCATACCGTTAGTCGCCTCTTACGTACACCCACCGGAAGAAATCGGGTAGTGCTATTCTAAACTGACACTACACTGCAATTAAGATTAAGTTAGTCCTATTTCAAGCCGATACGAAACTTCCCATCGTACTTTATGGCTGGCTTTAAACCACACAAAATTTTAATATGACAAAATGACGAATAACAAAATACGCGTCCCCTTCCATTGTGTTGCATTTTATTCTGGGTATTCTTTTCGGATCTCACGCAACATTAATACGGTACGTTTCTCTTGTGAAACGATTCTTGGCATTATGGGACACATTAAATTCGTTTTCGTTTTGCTACATTAGCATCAGTACTTTGTTATGTTGTGTCAGCCTTTTGATATAGGAAAATCTGTCGTAATAATTATATTGAAGTAAAAATATAATCTTTTGTTACGGAAATATTTAAATATAAGTCGTTAGTATTTTTTTTGACACATTTACGTGAGTTGCATAAATACAAAAGTGTGCAAGTATATTATTAGCTGTGTAGTGTCGCCTGAGAATAATACTACCACATTTCTACCGGTTCTTACGGTTTCGGGGTTTTGAGGGATTTTTGGGAGATGCGGCAAGAGACCCATCACCAACAACCTTTATTTTACCATCTTTTGCCAATTCAACTTTCCAAAAGTGGCTGAGGAATTTTTAATTCCTTAGCTCTGGCTACTCCTTCTAGGGATTTATGGCCGCGAGTATATGTATGTATGAATATTATTAACTTATTGTATAAGGAACATTTTATTATATTTCTATCATCGACTCTTTCGCTTAGAATTTCTATTCCCGTTTTGTTTTATATGTGCCCGAATTGTACAAAGTGGCGATCGATAGTCTCTGCCTACCCCAATGGGAACTAACGGCGTGAGAATATGTATGTATGTATGTATGTATGTGCCCGAATTGTGTATAGAATTGAAAGCAATCAATTTTGCAATAAGGATGAGATTTAGAAATAAAGATGTTTTCTATTCTATTTTATAGTTTTTCATTCATATTCTCAATCTGAGCACACAAAACATCACAATGAAACTAACAATATCATAAAAACGCTTTCAAACACAAGTACTTGATTCAGCTTGACACTATCTAAGCTTTTAACGCGTGTGCTACGATATTTGTTTTATCTTCGGCCTACGATAATCGTTCTGTATGGCGCTAAACGAAGCGTAGAATTTGCATTCCCATTAGAAATGGTTCCCCTAGCTGAGGCGCAGTCCACAAGCCCCAGGCTCTTAGTCTCGTGAAATGCAGTTTTAGATCTATCTATGCCGTGTTGTAGGAACATTGTACAATGGACGTTTTAGCGAATATGTTGATACTACTCCTGAGGGCTATTGCGTTAATTTAGATGTGAATCGAGTTCTGATAGCAGTATCTGAGTAATATAATGTTTGGTGTTGTATTGTTTGCCAATTTACTGGAGGTTGCGAGTTCGATCCCTGCTGAGAGCAACGTTTATGTGATGAGCGTAAATGATTGTTTCTTAGTCTTGGATGCTATTTATATGTGTATTATATAATATTAGCTGTGTAGTGTCGGCTTAGAATAACACTACCCCATTTCTTCGGTGGGTGTACGTAAGAGGCGACTAACGTTATTGGGGATTTTAAGGAATTTTGGGCGATGCGGTTGGAGACCCATCACCAACAACCTTTATTTTGCCATCTTTTCCCCACAGTAACATAACATAAACATAAACGTTCACGCCGTTTATCCCCGAAGGGGTTGGCAGAGGTACCAATACTCCTGAACTCACATGGCAAGCGCCATCTAGTTTCCAGAGAAGGTACCCACGTTTTGCTTAGACAGTGTACTCACGTGATAGGGGACAGGCCTATCGCCGTTTTGTACGAATACACTGTCACATGACTAAGTACAACTCAGCCATGTGGGTTTCCTCACGATGTTTTCCCTCACCGTTATTCCCCACAAATCTTCCAAAACTGGCTGATGAACTTCTAGTTCCTAAGCTCTGGTTACCCCTTCTAGGGATTTATAGCCTTGAGTATATGTATGTATGTATGTACATAATATTAAATATATCGTTGAGTTAGTATCCCATAATACAATATCCCGTAGTACATCCTACTTAGTTTTGGACTTACTTGATCTGTGTATAATATGACAGTATTTATTTATTTAATTTGAGCGTTGTAGTGTACTCGTAGGTTTAAAATAGCGCTTTACCACTTTCTGATTATCGCACCGGACTGTAGCGACGCGCTGTCAGTACTCAATGACGCGCACTACATAGAAACGCTGACAGTGCAAGAAGAATCACATTCCACGTAACGATGCAATATACGTCACACTCGTCATCAAGACTCGCCATACAAATCGTACATCGCGCAATCGAAGTTTCTAAAATCATTTACTATATATACAAGTTCCAACTTAATACAGTTGGACCGCGGTCCCCAGGCATACCACCGCCTGGCGGAAGATCTTCCCTTTTCCTCCACATTGGTGACCACCGACTACAGAACACGATGGCGTCCTTCTAAGCACAAGGAGTCATTTGGATTGGCCAGACAAGTACGAGCAGCAAAAGGATATCAAAGGACTGCAGACAAAGCGCTTCGAATCCACGGCTCAAGAGACACGACTCGCAGCACGGCAGCAATCGGACACGCAACGGGGCACCTACATCGTGGCTGTTGGAGCCAGCATTGAGGTTCCGGCACACATGGCCGTCGAGCATACACACACACACTGGCACAAACATATGGAGTCAAAATTTGCTGTTGCAGGGGGAGTAATGTAGCGACGCGCTGTCAGTACACAATGACGCGCACTACATAGAAACGCTGACAGTGCAAGAAGAATCACATTCCACAGCAACACGTAACGATGCAATATACGTCACACTCGTCATCAAGACTCGCCATACAAATCGTACATCGCGCAATCGAAGTTTCTAAAAACATTTACTATATATACAAGTTCCAACTTATTACAGTTGGACCGCGGTCCCCAGGCATACCACCGCCTGGCGGAAGATCTTCCCTTTTCCTCCACAGGACAAATGATTGTGTTGAAGCTTTGAGTGATTTTTTTTTGTGATATACATACATACATATGCTCACGGCTATAAATCCCTAGAAGGGTTTGGAAATTTTAGTGGGGAAAAGATGGTAAAATAAAGGTTTTCGGTGATGGGTATCCATGGTCTCTTTTTGTGATGTTGTTGAATATTTCATCCAATCTTCTTTAATTTTACCACCTTCAATTTCTTTCAATTCTAGTTGTTAAGGACTTTCTAATTCTAAAGCTTTGGTTACCCCTTTATAAAATTTATACCTCTATACATATAAAGTTAGTTTTTAATAATTTTACTCATTTCGCAGAAACAGAAAATAATAAAATAAGTGGTAAATGTTGAACTAATGTAAACACAAGCTGATTTATAACTCAGACATAGTTGGAAAAGATTTTCTCACCCACAAATAGAATTCCTTCGCACGATTTGAAACTTTGCTCTTTAGATAAGTTTGCATTTGCTGCATTTTGGGCTTAAACTTTCTGAGACGACTTTAAATGCGTCGGATACTAAAAATTGCTAAAAAATTGGTTACATACATACATACATATACTCACGGCTATAAATCCCAAGAAAGGGGTAGCCAGAGTTACGGAATTAGAAATTCCTCAGCCACTTTTGGAAAGTTGAGTGGGGAAAAGATGGTGAGAAAAAGGTTGTTGGTGATGGGTCTCCATCCGCATCGCCCAAAAATTCCTTAATAGCCCCAATACCGTTAGTCGCCTCTTACGAACACCCACCGGAAGAAATGGAGAAGTGCTATTCTAAGCCGTACATACATATCCTCGTGGCTATAAATCCCAAAATGGAGTTGACAAGAGCTTTTGTGTTATAAATTCTTCGGCCACTTTTGGAAGTTCAGTGCGGAAAATGATAAAAAATAATAGTTTTTGGTGATGATCTTCAACGGCATCGCCCAAAAATAACTGCAAATGTCTCAATACCTGGTTTAGACGTACTTTAAAACAAATTTAACCAGCTAAAAAAAAAAACTAAAAAATATTAATAGATTTTTGATCTTTAAAACTTTTGTAAGTAATAGGAGGTAATAATACTTTTAATTAAAAAAGGCAGGTGTCCAAAGTATGAAGAATAAAACAGCATGTATAAAAAAATTGATGGGCGTGAACGAAGCTACAGAGGTTTGCCAGGATTGTGCTAAGTGGATATCGATAGTCTCTGCCTACTCCAATGGGAACTAACGGCGCGAGTATATGTATCTATGTACAGTTATATTTGCCGTGTAGTGTCGGCTTAGAATAACACTGCCGCATTTCTACCCGTGGGTGATCGTAAGAGGCGACTAAAGGTAAAGGGGCTTTTTAAGAGATTTTTGGGCGATGTGGTTGGAGACCCGTCACCAAAAACATTTATTATTACCATCTTTTCCCCAATCAACTTCCAAGAGTGGCTGAGGAATTTCTTATTCCAAAGCTCTGGCTACCCCGTTAAGGGATTTATAGCCGTGAGTATATGTGTATATGTGTTTCATATTGCCACTCGTCGAATCATTACACGCAGCCCAGGTATGTCCCCATCGAGGGGTTCAATCCTACTGTAATATGCTGATTTGGTCATAGTTCCTTGCTGTTGATCCAGATTGTGAGTTGGCCAACTTACGACTATTACCATGATTGAAGCCAACTCCAACTACTACCTACCAACTCAAGCAAAAGTGATTCAGTCTGCAATATCCTAGCAACTGAGTTGATTCTTACAAATTGGATTTCTGAATTCACCCCCCGGGGATGCGAACCTAAGACCTCCGGGTCGTGAAGCAAAAGCTGGCGCAAATATTGTTACAGTTAGATAGATAGATAAACATTTTATTTCCACTACTAATACACACACATAACAACGACATGATCACATTACAAAAACAAAACAAACATTACAAAGATATCAGAAACACACATACATATACTCACGCCATTAGTTCCCATTGGGGTAGGCAGAGACTATTGATCGCCACTTCGCACGATCCTGACAAACCTCTCTAGCTTCGTTTACATCCATTAATCTTTTCATACATGCTCTTTTATTCTTCATACTTCGGACGCCGGCCTTTTTGAGCACACTCTCAATTTGATCCAAGTGTGTTCTCCGTGGTCATCCTCTACTAACATTACCATCCACACTAGCTCTATAGATCCCTTTTACCAATTTTTTTTCATCCATCCTCTCTGTGAAACACACATTACAACAAGATCAGTAATAACACCAATTTTGTGTGTCACAGCAATTTCAATTCAATTCAATTCAAATCATTTATTTCAGATAATAATAATCCATATTACATAATAGAATAATTTAAGTATTAATGTCAAATATAAGATTAATATAAAAATAATAATAATAATAAAACAATTCATGATTACAAATAACAAAAAATAATAATAAATTAAATCAATTAAACAAAACTTCTAAAACATTAATTAAATTACGATTATAAAATAAAACATACACGATTAAAATTTAATATTCAGATGTAGGAGGAACCACTAGCATGCAGTCGCATCCACCTCACAAACATCAGTGAAACCATTGAAACCATTGAAACCATTTTATTGTCATGATTGCGGATACAACAAAAGATGTTACATACATTTATAATAGTGACTGTCACAATCTACTCTTTCGAGTGTACGACATTAGTACATAGTTTAACTACGTCATTTTATTGAAATTCATAGAAATGTCATCATGCAGTATTGCTAATTAATTAATAAAATTAATGTTCTTATATAACTCTAAATGTACTATTCATAAATTAAAGTCAGTGAAAAATATACAAATAAAATAAAATATAACCCTATGCCACAGAGATATCATCATCAGTTTAAGTTAACTACATAAAAAAAATAAAAAATAAAAAAAATAATACCTTTCAATCAATTAAAACATATCAAAACGAAAACTGAATTATAATAAAACATAAAAACATGTTAACATTAAAATTAAATATTATTCTTCGTCCTTTAATAAGTCCTTAACACTATAGAAACATTTTTCCATTAGCCATTCAAATATCTTTCTTTTAAATAATATTATAGGAAAATTCTTAAAGTAATCAGGTATTTTATTATAAATTTTGCACGACATATATAGAATACTTTTCCTATTTAAAGCCTGTCTCAGATCTGGCATTGCTAATTTGTCTTTAAATTTTATATTAAGTCTATCACTCCTTGTTAGTGGCATATTCTTAAAAAGTGATTTATTACTCCTTACAAAAACACACACTTCATATATGTAAATGCAAGCTAGTGGCAGAATTTTTAATAATTTGAAAAGTGGCCTGCAAGACTCAGTTTGGTCATTTATTTTGCATAAGGCTCTTACACATTTTTTTTGCGCAATAAATACAGACTGGATATCCGTAGAATTTCCCCACATTATAATTCCATATCGAAGAATGGAGGAAACATAACCATGATACGCCATTTTGCCAGCATTAAGTGACGAGAATTTTACAACACGTTTTAAAACATATAAATATTTATTAAGTTTAGTACACACATTACTACAATGATATTTCCAATTAATATTTTTGTCAATGGTTATACCTAACAATGAAATGCTATTTACTTGTTCTATCATTGTATCATTATATTTGAGTGTTATATCCTGAGCTGATGATTGTGGATGATAAAACTGTATGAGTTTGGTTTTTCCAAAATTTAATTTCAAATTATTTTCGGCCGTCCATTGTACAATTTTTTTAAATTCGTTATTAATTTTATCTTCGTAAGGACATTCATTTGAATCTGAAATTAGAGCAACACTATCGTCGGCGTACAAAATCATTTTACAATTGACTGCGTCAGGGAAGTCATTAATATAGAGGAGAAATAAAAATGGGCCCAAGATACTTCCCTGGGGGACTCCATATTCATCCATGAGAAAGTTAGACCGATATTCCTGTAAAATTTTTGTTTTATTTGATAACCCTAAGAGAGAGGTACATACATATCTGTTATTGATATATGATTCTATCCATTTCAAAGCATTGCCTCTGATTCCGTACCTCTCTAGTTTATAAAGTAAAGTAGGTCGACACATATAATTAAATGCTTTAGTTAAGTCCATAGCTATTGCACAGATTGGGACTTTTTTTTCCATTGACTCAATAACACTTTTGATCAAATTAAATATAGCTAAAACTGTCGATTTATTTTTTCGAAACCCATGCTGTTCCGGTTTGAGTATATGTTCTTTTTCTACAAATTCGGACAATCGGACTAACATAGCTTTTTCAAATATTTTAGATAGTATCGGAATTAGGGTTATTGGTCTATAATTATCTATCTTAGTTTTCGATCCTTTTTTATGAAGAGGTTTTACAATGGAAATCTTCAACTGGCTTGGGAATACTCCTTGTTGAAATGAAAGGTTAATTAGGTAGGACAAAGGGATACATATTGCATTTGCACATAATTTTAGAATTTTTGTGGTAATCTTATCAATCCCGACAGAATTAGTATTTTTAAGATTTTTTATAATAGTTTTGACCTCATTTTCAGAAGTAGGCGCTATAAAGAAAGATTTAAGTTTGTGGTCCTTAAACTTTGTTCTACCGCCAGTGCAATTGCTGGAAACTTCTTTTACAAAAAAATCATTAAATATTTTACAAAGTTGCTTCGGATTTCGTTCAATTCCCTCTTTAAATTCAATTGCACGAATTAATTGAGGCATTCTTAAAAATTTACTGTTTTTTATTACATTCCAAGATGCTTTACAAGTATTTTTAGATGTTTTTATGTATCGCTCATTACAAATTTTATTTGATTTAGCCACGCATTTTTGTAGAATTTTTGAATATTTAGAGTAATTTTTGATATCATGTTCTGATCGATTAGACCTTGCCCTGTAATACAGTTTTCTTTTCATGTCACTCGATTTTCTTAATCCTTTCGTTATCCAAGTTACATTATTTTTGGTACTTCTCTTTACTTTTATAATAGGGAAGTGTAAATCATAAAATAATTTAAGATCATTATAAAATATATCAAATGCTAGTGAGAAATCAGATTCACTAAGAACATACTCAAAATTTATATTATTTATACAACTGAGAAATTTCCTAACGTTATCCTTTGATAAATCTGGTTTATACTCATACCAAAACTTTGTGTATTTATCTATATTAACAGACGAAAACTGAAAACATTGAGCATAATGTCTAGAGAGACCTAATTTTTGTACTTTTCCTAGCCCTTTAAAGTTTGTCAAAATATTATCGATACAAGTTCTTGAATTGTAAGTCACATGTGTGTACTCATTAATTTGTGGTCTTAAGTTATGATTATGCAATAAATTTAAGACTTGCTTTGTTTTAGCATCACTTGGTTTTTTGAAATCTATATTGAAATCTCCGCATATAATAATCCTGTGATTACCTTTGCCTATCTTATTTAGAACAACATTAAGTTTATCCAAAAATACACTTATATTACTACATGGAATTCTATAAACACACAGCATGAAAATATTTAAATTTAAAATGAATATACCACAACATTCAAAATCCATTGGTGAATCCCACCGCTCAACCAATACGCTCAGGATACCATTCGAACCGCCACGCATTCGCCGCATCAACGAAGCGCATCTTTTCCTCATGATTGCATGGAAATCATCAACTTGAGCCTGTGCAAACATTGCTGAAGCGCTGCAAAAACGTGGCATCCCCAACAATATCCTGAATGCATTGTTATACTGAATGTTCAGATCCTTGTATGCCCGATTTGTAAAGCTGGCCCATGAAAATGGGATCCAACTCAGCGTTAATATATGCTTTACGCAAAACACAGATTTTCAGTTGTTTCCCCGGGCGGACCAGTTAGTACAACTGATTGCAATTAGTATTTTTTTTACATACATACACATACTCACGCCATTAGTTCCCATTGGGGTAGGCAGAGACTATCGATTGCCACTTTGTACGATTTTGACAAACCTCTAGCTTCGTTTTCATCTGTCAATCTTTTCATACGTGCTCTTTTATTCTTCATACTTCGGACGCCTACCTTTTTTACCTACTTACTATATTCTAGGCAATTACCCCAAAATGCCTTTGAAATTTTCAAATTCTGGATAACATCATAGAAGTGTTGGTTATACAATATAAAGGATAAAATGAAGCACCCAACTCGTCTATGGTACCAACAATAAAAAGTGCATATGAACAAAATTAATTAAAAACTTAACAGAATTTGAAATAAGTTCCAATATCGATGTCTATGTTTGCTAATAGGGTTGCGAGCACGGGAGTAAAACCGGGTCCTTAAAATGTTTGATTTACAGTTTAAAATTAATTGGAACTTATCAAAAACATGGGAACAATGAAATAACACTTCAAACAGTCAAAACTAAAAGTATCGATTCATAATACAGCTTTCAGTGAGGCAGCGTCGCCAGCCGCAGATTACGTAATCAGAATCCAGGATTACCCAACTTGTTAATCAGGATTAGCGATGTCTGCGGAACCCGACAGTTTAATACAAGACGAATTTCTACGGAACGATTCTTTCTTGAACTTGTTTAAGTCGAATAATATGAGATTTGTGATAAATTCATCGTCGATATTTTTTGTGATAAACATTTTAATTATCTAAAACTTTTTAAACAAATGCTTATCCGTTATGAAACTTATGGTGATGTTATATAGCACATGTTTCTTAGTTAAACCCATTGTGCAATAATAACTTTGCTTGATATCCTCTGAAAAAATGAAACAACCAAAGAAATGTGCAAGTTTCACCCCACGTTTTTTTAAACACAAACGTCTTGGCAGTATTTCCTAAGACTTTTACGATTGCACATTATAATTAAAACAACTATTGATTTTCGGATAATAAATCGCATGTCTTCGTCTCGACTTGCAATAGGCACGCAACTAAGACGAATACCATAGAAATGAATTATTTTGCGGATAGAAAAATCATGGTCAGCCAAAGCTCTTACAGTTGCAATATTTCGATGATGTAGACAAGTGCCATACACGAGCAGCCCATGTTTTGTTGGACTACGGTCGCGATCACGTGTAGAAGTATTTGTCAAACAGAGCGGCGACGATGAGGCCGCGTGCGGGCTGCAAACATCCTCCTGTTTTCACATTTCGCATGTACTCGCTAGCCCGCTACACGGGCGCGTGCCAAGCATTTGGTAAACATTCGCTTCGCTATCACACACGAGTACGTCGAGCCTACATACTGCACTACGCTACGAAAGCAATTATTCGGAATATTGCAAGTTTAGTACTGCCTTGTTTAAGTCAATATGTTAGAAATAGGATTTACTATATTGAAAGAGATGAACACAAATACTGACGATTTAAAAAGTATATTTTTATAATAATAGATCATTTGATTGTTTACCTTTTTCACTCCTTGAAGCACAAAATTGGAGTTAATGAGGAATTGAAATGTTTAACAATTGAATATAATATGGGTTAGTAATAAAAACCAAATACATGTTCTGCATTTTAATACAATGACCAAAGAGATATGTAAATGTTGCCAGTTCCGAAACATAATGCCGATTGCTGAATGTGCAAAAACAAGCAGTGAATTTGCTGCATGCATTTAACTAAGCTGCGCAGTGAAATCGCTGGCTAGTTAGCGAGCCGTTGTATGTAAAAATACCTTTTACAGACGATATTCGTATTCCTGAAATTGTAAAAAAGTACAAAAGTTAACTTCCTGTTTCATTTTCCCTATTGAATTTGCATACAATGTAGGGATGAACAGTCTTTGTAAATGGTATTTCGTTGAAGACGCAAAAAAGGTGTGTCGCTGAAGTGATAAGACTTCAGCTACTGCGCCTCAAGCCGAGTATCTGAACGGGCGTTTATCAGAAGTTTCTCATTTACGGCAGCAGCCGCCGGCGAGGGGCCCCGCGAGATTGGCAACCGTAAATCTCTGCCGCAAGTTCCGCGACAAAAATATCATTATGTAAATTTACATAGAAATAAAAAAGCGACGTAGCAGTTACGATGCAACTCCCACTTCTATTTCACGAAACGATCATGAATACTCTTAAATCTGTAGGGTTGTTTAAACCGGGATATTTGCTTTGTGTTGAATGTCTGTGTATAATAACATCAAATGCTATTGTACAAAGACAGAACAGCTAAATGGTGAAACAATAGGCGATCCATGAAGCCTCTGTGCGGTGAGACGGCGGCGTTCCGACAAGCCGCGCCAGTTAATCCTCGTAAATTTGGCTCACCACAATCTGACACAAAGCAGAGCTGCCGGCTGCTTCTCGCCTGTCAAAGAACAGACGCCAACGTAGAGGCAACCCTATCACGCATTACGAAAGGGGGGCACGGTACGAATATGGTTTTTCTCATTTCCGCACACTCCTCTGAGCCGCCCTTCTGAATTTCTCGTGTACATTTATTTTTATTCGTATTTGTATTCGTTTCCTGTAGGGCTATATTTTTCGTGGGACGTTTCTATTCAGCGGCATCCATCAGTTCCGGTCTCACGTGTGCCGGTGATCATTTATTTTGGCGGCTCGCATAATAAAGACTTGACGTTTTAACATTGTTAGACATCGTTAGCTTTAATTTTTGTGTAAACGACGGAGCCCGACTCTCGGCTTCGAAGTTCGGAATTTGCGATTGTGTTTGTGTTGTTCCCAACTTCTAAATGTCATTAGCTGGCATAGTTTTATTTTACAACTACGTATTACTTTGTAACTAACATAAAATCATTTATTAGAAAAATACATGAGAACGATAAGAAGAAAATCGTAACTCGTGACCCGTTTTAGGCAGTAAGCACGTGAAAATTCTGCTTTATGGTGTACAAGTGTTCGCAAAAATCCGCTCGCCCCCCGGGATCCCGACTCAGATTACGATTCGTATTTTATAAATGTCAAAGCTCGTGAAAGTCGAGAGGAAAAAGATTGTAGGGAATAAATTATTACCCTTTGCACGGAGGCGCCTGCCGGGGCAAGGCGGTGCAGAAACACCCGGCAGGAAACGTTTACCGAATCATTTCAGTCGAGATGCGACGCTCAGTCTTTCCTTCTAGCAGCGATTCACGTACCAAATATACAACACAAAAGTGGCTTGCGTACTTGTGTCTATCTTAGAGCCTACGTAACTTTCTTGGGCTCTAGAATTTAGTACAGCTCTGGGTTTAACTAGACATCTGCAATGTGCTTGTTATTATTCTTTCATTGATGGTAACGGGATAAGATACGACTTTTAATTGTATCTTATGATTAAAAATTACCTATATTAAGCATTAATCATCTTGACAAAATTAGAACACTTGATATGCTTAAGTTAAGAGGATAAAAGGTTTAAAGTTTAATCCATTTTCATTGTGATCATGATCATACAAACTGAAATTGAACTTCAACCTTTTTTTCGTTATACCTGTACTGTGGGTTATTCTTGTGTAATATTTAGTAGGCATTTTCTGTACAAAAGTCATTGTTCATTTCTCACAACTACCTAATCACTCCATACAAACGGTTAAGTAAGGTATTTTCAAAAACTTTGTTATCCCCTCCTACAAAACGTATACAAAATGATACTTCCATCTATACCTTCAGACGTTCATTACCTTAATGCAGATATTTATAGAAACCGTCATACCTCACAGTAATAGAGTACCTCAGCGGGGGTTCAAGAGAACAAATCCATCTTCCTCATTGTTCCCTAAAAGCCTGACTACGTAACTCCGACCCGCACGCAACAATACCATGATCGGTCTAATGAAGAGTTTTGTACACAAAGGGACGGACAAACCCCAACTCTTTTATTAATACGCTATATAATAGGCTGCGTGGCTATCTGAAGTTACGCTACCACAAATTTTAGTATACAACAGAAGTTATTGCCTTTTCGCTTTGAGAGTAAAGATAAAAAAGGACAAAGAGATTCGTGAAATACAGTCGGCTTACATCGTATACAATTTTGTCTGCAGTTAGACATTATTCAGATGAAAAATTCAGTGGCTCAGTTCGCGTGTTCGACTATCTCTTGGTTAGTTAGGATCTTGAATAATTGCTTGTCCCTTGTGATAAGTATGAAATAACAGACTTTGCGCGTTGCGGTGTATTTGTATTTGAGGTTTATTTTTATGCTGTGTAGTGTCGGCTTAGAACAGCACTACCCCATTTCTTCCTGTGGGTGTTCGTAAGAGGTGAATAACGGTATTGGGGGCTTTTTAATGGATTTTTGGGCGATGCGGTTGGAGACCCATCACCAACAACCTTTATTTTATCTTCATTTCCCCATACAAATTTCCAAAAGTGGCTGAGGAATTTCTAATTCCTTAGCTCTGGCTACCCCTTCTAGGGATTTATAGCCGTGAGTATATGTATGTATGTTTATGTGCTAGAACTTTGAAATGATCATTTAATTTAGACTGAAATCTTTTGTTATCATTGAAAGAGTGTTGTTTAGTTCTTTTGTAGCATACTTTTTCAAAATTATTTCTCCAATCTTTTGTCATTAAATGTAAGAAGAGATTCAATTGTATTATCAGTTTATCGTTTACCATTATTCCCAAAGGGGTTGGTAGAGTTACTAATACTAGGTGACAATGTCACGTGAAGTTCAGAGCACCCACGTTTTGCTTAGACAGTGTAGTCACGTGTCACACGACTAAGTACAACTCAGCCATATTGCTAATAAATAAACATGAGGTTTTCATGAACAGAACATTCTAATTATCAGCCATATAGGTTTCCTTGCGATTTTCTCTCTCACTTATAACAACATATATAGAGAGGATGGATGACAGTAAAGTGGTGAAAGAGATCTATAGAGCCAATGTGGAAGGTAATGTAAGTAGAGGACGACCTCGGAGGAAACATTTAGATCAAATAGAAAATGTGCTCAAAAAGGCAGGTGTCCGTAGTACGAAGAATTAAAGAGCTTGTATGTAACGATTGATGGATGTGAATGAAGCTAGAGAGGTTTGCCAGGATCGTACAAAGTGGCGATCGATAGTCTCTGCCTACCCCAATGGGAACTAACGGCGTGAGAATATGTATGTATGTATGTATTATAACAACCATGATAAATTTATTACACATATGACTTTAGAAAAGACAAATTGGTGAAGACCCGAACCCGGATTAGAACTTTCATCATCTGCACAATAAACAGTATTCTACCCACTGAGCTATCACGGTTATTATAAGTACATACATACATACATATACTCACGGCTATAAATCCCTTAACGGGGTAGCCAGAGCTTTGGAATGAAAAATTCCTCAGCCACTATTGGAAGTTGATTGGGAAAAGATGGTATAATAAATGTTTTTGGTGACAGGTCTCCAACCACATCGCCCAAAAATCACTTAAAAATCCCCCTATACCCTTAGTCGCCTCTTACGATCACCCACGGGTAGAAATGGGGTAGTGTTATTCAAAGCCGACACTACACGGCAATTATAAGTATGTTATGTTTTAAAGCTAATCAAAACGCTTGCTACCAAACAGAATGGTACTGTGTAATAAAAGTTCAACAATTCTTTGATACAAATAAAACCATAGCCATATTGCCGTATTGTTTCCAGTCAAAGTTGCCGCCGACAAATAAAACAAAGACCACATATGAAACGGAAGAAATCATGTTGTTAAAACTTTCCCTGTCAAGGAGCGTGTTGAAAGCATGGCCGAATGCAATTGGATAGTTACATGAAAGCCTTTTCTATATTTATTGCCATCATTTTACACAGACACTACTGGCACGAAGCCATGGGGACTAAAAAAACTCAGTCTGCCCACTGAAATAAAAGGTGTAGAACTGGGAAATTTGTAGTTTGTAGTCCCCATTTAACTTTCGTGTATAAATTACCATGAAAACGGTTTCAGAGTATTTTATATGGAATTATTTACACAGTATAAGTGAACTTTGTTGGTTTGGAATAGTACTACTTATAATATGATACAACGAAAATCTTCTAGTTGTTATATAACGAAAAATATATACATACATATACTCACGGCTATAAATCAAAAAAGGGGTAGCCAGAATTTCAGAGCTAGAAACTCCTCAGCGACATTTGGAAGTTGATTGGGGACACGATGGTAGAAATATAGTATCGTTGGTGTTGGGTCTCCAACCGCATCGCCCAAAAACCACTTAAAAAAGCTCCTACCCTAAGTATTTCTTACGACACCCGTACCCAAAAGGGGTAGTGACATTTCAAGTCTTATTCAAGTTGTATTAGTAGTGAGATATAGAAACGTTTAAAAATCGCTCAGTTTCGCGTTAGATTTGCTACGAAGCCTTTTCGTAGCCGTATCTACTACGAACCTTGTAGTATTATTTATGTCGTAGGCTGTGCATAAATTAAAATGCAATATTGTCTTATTTTGTCAACAAAATAATAAAATATAACTTTAGGGCGTCCCCTGAAAAATAGGTTGATATTGATTGTTTGGAAATTCTATAAAGTCTGATTAGATGATATTAATATGACATGAATAAAATATATGTTGGTGATTAGTTCATGGTGTTAAGATTTGATGTTTAACATTTTAATAATTTGTTGAAAAATATGATGAAATAAATTGAATTGGAACATGCTTTGTTTTCATAAAAACCATATAGGCTCCACTAGCATAACATACATGTGAACTATTATGTGTCTATATACGCGTAACTTTAAGATCTGTAACTTTGATGTTTAACTTTTCAATTAAACATTATGGTTATTCAATAAAACTAAATAAACTACATTTATCCTGCGCGCGCGTTTTTTCCGTCCCTGTCACTCTCAGTAAATTTGACGTAAGAGTGAGCGCCATAGCTGCGGGGAGGCCCTTAAATGAAATAACTCTTGTTAAACGTTTACTAATGTATCATACTTAGATACACACTTCTATGTTTTAGTTACATACTTTGGGACATATACAATTATGTTGGACTTACCACTTAATGAAAATAATAGAACAAGTTAAATTTATATTTTATAACATCACCAAAAAACGGACGGAAGCTACGAGTATTTCATAAAAATAGTATAATATGTGTCTTTAATGCTTAAAATATTTTCACCCCCGGGTCACGCATTCAACATAAGTTTTACTTTTATCACGCTTCTAAAATATATGCTGGGCCTAACTCAACTGCCCTGTCCTTAATATATATTTGTCACGGGTGAGACCGCACCGAAACATTATTATGAAACCCACTGACATAATTCAAATCACGAACACAAATAAAGCATTTTTAACACCGTTTAACGCTATAAAGGAACAATGAATTCATAATATTACATTTTATTGCGATGAAAAAGTTGCAGCAGTTGAAGTTTTTACGAGGATTAATTGTGAATGGTGTAATTGGTATACAAAAGTTAAAAGCACGCAAGCGAGTAGTGTAAGTAGTCGAGAAATAGTGATATTTCTCCTTTGAAATTAAACAAAATATTATGTGAAAGTGTCACCTGATAAGTAAACAAATAGTTAGTTTTGTAATACATATATAAATAACATAGTGACGGTCAATAGTCTCTGCTTACACTAATGGAAAAATAGCGTGACTATATGATGGATGTACCAGTTCCGGTGAAAAATAGCACTAACCCATTTCTACCCGCGGGGGAAGTAAGGTACAACTGAGGGTGGTTGCTGGAGACCAATTAGTAATTCTCTCTATGTTTGCCTATTCAACTTTTGGAAGGGCTACTAAATTTCCGATTCAAAAGTTTATAAGGCTTTAAAGCCGTTAGTAAAGAAGAATTTATGTACACTGTGTTTATATATACATACATACATATACTCACGGCTATAAATCCCTAGAAGGGGTAGCCAGAGCTAAGGAATTAGAAATTCCTCAGCCACGTTTGGAAAGTTGAGTGGGGAAAAGATGGTAAAATAAAGGTTGTTGGTGATGGGTCTCCAACCGCATCGCCCAAAAATCCCTTAAAAGCCCCAATACCGTTAGTCGCCTCTTACGTACACCCACCGGAAGAAATGAGGTAGTGCTATTCTAAGCCGGCACTACTGTGTTTATAATCCGCCATAATACAAATATTAACTAGAATGTAGTGAAGTATATGAATGTTTTAAAATAATAATACAACCATAACAAAGAGTTACACAGCAAAAAATCCAATCACAACTTTAAAACTGCCATATGTACAAAAAAGAACCGATAGGAATGTATCTAGAAGAACAATATTGGATCTGGTATTGGTTTTTCAAAACCCTGTCGCAGCAAGGACAAGACTGAAGAATCAATTTCTTCGCTGTTTCCCTTTATCGTATGAATAATGGCTTACACAAGACATCGCAACCCGACAGTCTTAAGCGTCCGGATTGTTTATGCTCCAAGGATTTTTCTATCAAATATCACGGTTTGGCCTTTTCATTCGAATTGTTTTCAGCGTGCTCGTCAGCCCGTAAAATCAAGGATATACCCGTCATAGGGGAAATATGTTTAACATTATACCCAAAAAGTTTTCCAACTCTTTGTTGAGACGTCAATCCAATTGCAGTCTATAAACTACCGCATGCCTGACTTATCAGAACGTGCCAGTAAGGGGTAAAAATGCGTGGATGGCATAGCCGAAAGGTGGAGTTATCTTAACATAGCCCGTAAAAGAATGTTAATAGTTAGTAAGCGCAATAAAGAATAGGGCGGAAGGTAGGCACGCGAGGCTCGCGGGAGGGCGGGCGCACGCGACGCTGTGAAATACGGCCGGTATGCGGTGCGGCGGGACGTGGGCTCGTTTCATAGCGCGGCGTTCAGTGACACGCTCCGGGACCTGACTGTCGCTGCACTTGTTAGCGTTTCTACAAGTGCACTCGACGATAACAGCCGGCGTCTCTTAGCACGCGATATAATTACACCAATGGCAAATGCACGTTTACTTTGAAAACTGTAATTTCATAACACAAATGGTTTTTGTTTCGATAAATTCAGTCATTACTGTTGCGAGCAGAAAATTTGGTGACGCTTACTGAATGTGCATACACATAAACTTACGCCTATGAATCTGAAATGGGGGTAGCCAGAGTATGCGTATTGTGTATTCATCTCCTAATATCATCTAAATTGGCTATGTATATTATTGAACATTTTACTATAATCCATATATACACATTTTAGATGAATGGACTCCTCCTGCACCAATGAAATATTATGGCGTGATTATGAGTTTGACGTGCCATAACAAAACCATGTAACCTTGCTCTTTATTACGTTACAGAATAATAATTTTAAAATAACTACAAGTATTCTTTTATATTTTTATCGTGAGGAAACCCACATGGCTGAGTTGTACTTAGTCATGTGACAGTGTATTCGTACAAAACGGCGATAGGCCTGCCCCCCATCACGTGAGTACACTGTCCATGCAAAACGTGGGTACTCTGATCAGCAGGTGACAAAGTCACGTGATGTTCAGAAGTATTAGTACCTCTGCCAACCCCTTCGGGGATATTCGGCGTGAACGTTTATGTTATGTTATGTTATGTTATTCTTTTAAATAAACATGATCCTTCTTCAAATTGACATCATTTCGGGGGTTACACGCTAACAGCCAGTATTTCTCAATACGAGTACCGAGTTATTAGGTAGTGTGAGAAAAATAATCATAAAATTAACAACGTCGCTCCTAAGCCGAAGCATATAACAAGATAAATTAAAAGCAACGTCGCTTGGACGCCTTTATTACTCGGATGTGGCGACGTTTTCACGTTATATTGCCAATATATCGCGGTACTAAAGCGAATTTTCAATTTTAAGCTGCATAAGGGGCGAGTTACGTCGGCGGTATTAAAATAAAATATGGACCTGCTTTTAGTCGTCACGTCTTTACCATCCATCACGAGAATAGCCCCCTCACCCGATCACTATTGACGACGAGCACTTTTGAAAAATGTTGAAAGAAATACGTCACGTGCAGCCTATTCTTCTTTGTTTTGCACAAGTTTTATTAAATTTAGGTTTGACCCTTTCAGTTTTTGCAGTTGCAACATATAGTTTGATTATAGCCTCATGACGATATAGCATAAAGTCGATCCGTTAACGCCATGAAAATTTAACCTTTACTTATACGCAACACGTGCTTTGTACTTTTATGAAACAATCATCATAGATATACTCACGGCTATAAATCCCTAGAAGGGGTAGACGGAGCTAAGGAGTTAGAAATTCCTCAGCCACTCTTTGAAGTTTTAGAACACCACTGCCCCGATTTTCAACGAGGATTGCGCTAAATTAATTATATATTTCTTTTTTGGTAGAATTAAAATAGACAAGCCATCTATATTATATGTGATTGCGTTAGGCCGAAATTTCTAATACATTTCGCAAAATAAATAACTTTAAACTTTAAAATTTTTACAATTTATTTATTCCGCAGCCGGAAATTTTCTCTTTGTTTTTAACCGACTTCAAAAAAAGGAGTGTTCACAATTCGACCGTTTATTTTTTTTTTAGTAGATACAATTATAATGTTAAGCAATAATTATTGAATATCCAAAATTTCAAACTTATTTATAAATAACAGTTATATAATGTTTAACTCTTTGTTCCAGAATAACCAGCACAAAATGTTCGGGCGGCTCCCCCCACAGGGAGCGTCGAAGGCGCACCTGCGAAGACGAGGTGACTCCAGGTGGCTTCAGCGCAGCCTTACAACGCAACCAGCCTGCGCCCCCGCCAGCGCTGCTCAGAAGACTGGGAGTTAAGGAACCTACTGGCATGGGAAAGGTAGGTTATTTCACTCTTACTTAATTTACTCATACTTAAATTATTTTTTTTGTTTCAACCAAAGGTTGTTTGAAAGAGATCGCTTCATAGAGGTTAGACCGCCCATTGTGCTTCTGTGATAGTCTTATTATTTATGGAAAATATTTTATGTTTGATGTGTAATGAAGAGATTTTGTTTTATATTCTATTCTATTCGGTTCTAAATTAAGACTAGTAGTGCGTAACAATTAAAAAAAAAACATATTTTTCATATATTTGCGGCTATAAATCCCAAAAAATAGTACGTTTGGTAAACGTTTGTGATTTTCTAAGTCAACACTAATTAGTAACAATAAAAAATACACTATTATTTAAATAATTATGTCTAGAATAATAAGACCTTATTTACCTCAGGTCAAAAGAGCTTTTCCATTCCTTCGAGAGAACTTCCACTCAATCAAAGCTCGCACTGAAAACGGATTGAAAACAGTTTCATTTAAAACGACACTCGGAAATCGCAATAGACGATGATTTACTACAAGAGAAGCTTTCTGGACGGTGCTAATTGGTTGCTCTCTAATGAGGCGACTGATTATCTTTTGTTAATGAACTGTACTTTAAAATCCTGGGAAAGGACTGTTTTCAACAAACAATGCTTAAGTCAATATCAGTAATGAGTCAAATACTGTTTACATACATACATATGCTCACGGCTTTAAATCCCAAAAAGGGGTATCTCTTTTGCAAGTTAAGTGGGAAAAGATTTCAAAGTAAATGTTTTTGATGATGGCTCTCCAACCGCATCGCCCAAATCTCACTTAAAGGTCCTAGTGTTAGTACCTTTAGCCGCCTCTTACGAACACCCACGGGGAGAAATAGCGTAGAGCTATTCTAAGCTGACACTACACAGCAGTTCAGTTTTTAGTAAAAACTGAACACCTGGCAATGATCATTAGAAAATAAAACAGAATAAATAAAAGATGCCTGTAAAGTTAGTTAGTAGACATTAAATATCATTAGATGTGCGGCGTTACAAAAGATGGTGTAATAAAGACAGAGATAGAATTCCACTACAGCCAAATCTGACTGTAGTGGTTCTTTCTATTGTATTATGTAAAACTGTGACGTTAATTCTAAGTTCTCCGTATGTAGTAAAATATATGTGAAAATATTATATTGCCGTGTAGTGTCGGCTTAGAATAGCACAACCCCGTTTCTACCGATGGGTGTACGTAAGAGGCGACTAACGGTATTGGGGCTTTTAAGGGATTTTTGGGAGATGCGGCTGGAGACCCATCACAACAACCTTTACTTTACCATCCTTTCCCCACTCAATTTTCCAAATGTGGCTGAGGAATTTCTAATTCCTTAGCTCTGGCTACGCCTTCTAGGGATTTATAGCCGTGAGTATATGTATGTATATGTATGAAAACTAGCTGACCCGACAGACTTCGTACTGTCATATTTGCTTATGACAAAGATTAAGGCGTTTTTCCGGTACTCTTAGTTCAATCAAGTGTAAACAATTTATTGATCAAATTTTTCCGGGATAAAAAGTATCCTTTGTTATAATTTTTGCCATTATCTAATTTCATTAATATACATTATGTACTTGAGGAGCTTTTTTGCTTTAAACACACAAACATCCAAAAATCTAAATTTTCACATTTATAATATTGATAGGATAATTTGTTGTTATGGTTAAAAATCATTGGGTCGAAGAAACTTCATCACAAATTATTACACAACTTGTTTTGCTAGTAATTATGGCCCTACTAAAATCCATTGCTAATTGCAGGGCCAATATAATAATTCAGCAATATTCAGTCTTGAGTAAATATGGCGTCGATTTGATGTGACGTCACACATCAACAAACTAATTAATCACATCGAAGATAATCAAGTACACAACGTCATGGGCGAGAGATGACGTCATTGATTTAGCCGAACCAGATTGATTTTTGTTATATTTTTTAATTCAACTTTATACAGTCAAATGTTGAAGTTCTGTAATGTTAAAATATCTACATCTTTGTTTTCTTATTTAAGTTATTAACAAATATTTTTTTATTAGCATTAAGTTAAAATCAATTTTCATTTCACAATGCACAAGACAACAGGCTTCGACCTTGTTTTTAAAACATACCCTTTTATATTTTAAATTGATAAAATACATCGAACTACTATGGAATGTAATTTTCAAAATAATTAATGATTAAAAAGTGTCACTGCCTAGATCAAACTGGGAAAGTATTGTGAGTTTCTTAGGCTAAGCCAAAATAAAAAAAAAACATGGGTGAAAGCATAACATGTTTTTTTTACTTCTTTACTTTATCAGTTTGATCTAGGTACGACACTTTTTATGTATTAATTATTTTGAAAATTACAATATTTTAGATAAGCATTCCTTAGGCAAAATTGTTTATTTGATGTCTTTTATCAATTTAAATATAAAAAGGGTATGTTTTGAAAAATGTTGCTGCGTAGTGTCGGCATAGAATAACACTACCCCATTTCTTCCGGTGGGTGTACGTAAGAGGCGACTAACGGATTTGGAGCTTTTAAGGGATTTTTGGGCGATGTGGTTTGAGACCCATCACCGAAAACCTTTATTTTTCCATCTTTTCCCCACTAAAATTTCCAAATGTGGCTGAGGAATTTCCAATTCCTTAGCTCTGGCTATCCCTTCTAGGGATTTATAGCCGTGAGTATATGTATGTATGTACAATATTAGCAATATATAGCTAAAATATAAGTGTGAATTGGTCTGTATATGTGGTATGGATAGAGAGAGTGGTCGTACCGCAGCCACGAGACTGCTGATGTCATCAAATATCTTGGGTAACGAGCGGGGAGCGGTATCACTATGGTAGCACAACACTAGGCGTAGAGTTTTTAACACCTAGTGAGAAATAATAGAAATATTGGGAATTATCAAGAGCATTGGGATTAATCTCACAAAAGGGTAGCCATAGCATCACAGTAAAACAGTCTTCAGTCACTCTTTGAAGTGGAGTAAGAAAAAATTGTTAGAGCTTAAAATTCTTCAAACTTTCTTAAATTTAAACCAAAGAAGAAAATAACCTCATTTTGAAAATTCATTTTTATTAACACCATATCATAGTTAAAAATTATATCTAAAAGATAAGTGATATATCCTATGTGTGTGTATGTTGTGTGCCCGTGCCGCAGCCGAGACCGCTAACGTCATCAGCCGTCTTGGCTAACGAGCGAGGGGTTGACAGTGGTACTGTTATTTACACTTATTGCAAATATTGAAAATTATAAAGAGTACAGACGTATACAGAGCTTCAGAAATTCAAATTATACAGCCACTATTGAAAATTGAGTGGGCAATTGTTGGTGTATCGCCCAACATTAACTTATTTAAGGAATCACTACGAACCCACAGCACTAGGGGTACAGTTTTTATCACCAAGTTAGAAAGTGAATAATGAAGAGCATATTTTCATGGGATAAATCACAAAAAAGGGCAACCAGAGCATAACAGTAAAAAAGTCTACAGTCACTTTTTAAAGTTGAGTGGGCAAAGTTTGTCAAAAATTAAAAAGTACTAGTTTGAAAATTCCTTTATTTTACTTTTCATAGTTGAAATTTATATCTGAAATACAAGTGATCTATCCTATACGTGGTATGTTGAGTGCCCGTGCCGCCGCCGAGACCGCTAATGTCATCAGCCGTCTTGGCTAACGAGCGGCGCGGGGTTGGCAGTGGTACAGTTGCTTACACCTATTGAGGAATATGAAGAAAAAAAATTTAAAAAATAAACTTAAAATTTCACAAATGGCTAGTTAGAGCTACATTAATAGATATTCTATAATTTAATGTTTTTTGACATGAATTCCTCATGTGGGGATTATTACTCATAAATAAAAGATGTTATTAAAGGAAAGAAAAATTTCGACACTGGCGGGGTTTGAACCCGCGACCTTCGGTTTCAAACCCCGCCAGTGTCAAAATTTTTCTTTCCCTTAGTAACATCTTTTATTTATGAGTAATAATCCCCACATGAGGAATTCATGTCAAAAAACATTAAATTACGTGATAGTTAGGCGTTTCCAACATTTGCATTCTATCTGAAAAGGTAGACAAGTGGCCGTCCGAATTAGTTAAATGAGGTAGGAAACGCAAACACTACTTGAACGTGTAAAAAAAAGAAACAAAGGATAGAGAAATTTCGCGCTGGATGCCAACTGACACTGTAGCTCAGTTGGCAGAGCGACGGGGGCGTATACCCGAAGGTCGCGGGTTCAAACCCCGCCAGTGTCGAATTTTTTCTTTACTTTAATAACATCTTTTATTTATGAGATATTCTATACCTATTTTAGAAGTTGAGCGGAGATCAGTTTATAAAATTATTATTGTTTGGTGACAGTCTCAAATAGCATCGCTCAACAATCACTTAAAATGCCTTAATACAATTAAACTGTAAAATAGAAAATACAACACATTTAAAAATTCCTTTTAATTTAATTTCTTTTAATTTAAAACTCTTAAGCTCTAAAATCCTTCGCAATTCCCGAAAGTAGGCTTGTACAACACCTGAAACATTTTCTCTAAACACTTGTCGTAAATAAGAGTACATACATACATAAACTCACGGCTATAAATCCCTAGAAGGGGTAGCCAGAGCCAAGGAATAAGAAATTCCTCAACCACTTTTGGAAACTTGTGTGGGGAAAAGATGGTAAAATAAAGGTTGTTGGTGATGGGTCTCCAACCACATAGCCTAAAAATCCCTTAAAAGCCCCAATACCGTTAGTCGCCTCTTACGTACACCCACCGGAATAAATGGGGTAGTGCTATTCTAAGCCGGCACTACACAGCCAAATAAGTGTATTTTGGTAATATCAATAAAAAGGTGGAAGAGTCCTTTCATATCTTAAGTTAACTTTGAATTAAATAAAAATTGGGAAGTTTACCTTAATTACCTTAAGTGCGTTAAACTATAACTAGTAAATTAAGTCTAAAATAAATTGAATTTCTAAAACGCATCTCGTTCATGCAAAGTAAACGAGCTATTTTTTAATTTTAATTTATTCTCTTTCATGAACTTTTTCATCATTAGGTCGGAACTTCTTAGGTTTAACAAGTTTGCAACCTTTTTGTTACCGTAATAAACGTAAGACCCTTGTTGGAATAAAAATGTTTTATGTACAATATTTGTTTAAAGGATTTTATACCTTATATTAACAGACTGTATAAATATAATCGCTTGTGAAAATTGTACTGAATAAATTGCAAATTGTTTTAAAAAGCTAACAGAAGTCTTTTCGAACATAATAAATACGTTTTGCTTAAATTAATCTTATTCATGTTGTTTATTATCTCTTTGAAAAGGAAACATCTACAAATAGAAATATTTTTTGTTTTAAGAGAGTGAAATGTTGAAAAAATACTCGCTTAAGTATAAGGCTTAAATTATTTACTTTACGCTATTTATTCACTTCGGGGTTTCTTCACCGAAGGAGACTAAGCGCAATCCATCTCACTTGGATCTTCCACCTTTTTATAATTTTTAAGCATAGACACAGGCATAACATTTTATTATTTTAAATTTATCAGAAGCTTTTGGAATTTGAATAGGGAATTATTGTAAAAAGATTTATCACCCAAAAAACTGTGAACGTATTATGTGAATATTTTTCATGTTAAGAAGCTTATATATTAGTACAAAACTCACTGTACCTCCCGTACAAGATTCCCCAATGCAGTATTTGGTCAGACCAGACACAGGTTAAGCAAGCACGTCCGAGACTAACATTATAAACGTCTGACAAACTGTCTGACTCCGGCTAACTTCAAATAATCCCATCTATTGTTGATTCTAAGATGTTCAATGTCCAACTATTGTTGAATTCTAGGATTTCAACGTTAATAACGTCAAATATGTCTACTGAATGAAGAAGATAATAGCATAAAATATTACAGATAGACACACACAATAAATTCGGATTTGATAGAAAATAACTTACCTTCTTACTAATACTCACACCCATTATTCCCAATGGGGTAGGCAGAGACTATCGATCGCCACTTGGAACGATCTTGACAAACCTCTCTTGCTTCCCTTACATTCATTATTCTTCTCATACATGCTATTTTTTACTTCTCACGTTTTCTATCTGGTCTAGAAACGTTTTACGAAGCAATTCTTTACTAACAATACCGGCCACATTTGGCTCTATATATCTCTTTTGCTACTTTATTTTCGTCCATCCTCTCTATTTGCCAAAATCACCTAACATTCCTTTTTTTTATCTTGCATACTACCAAATTTTGTTGTCGAATCACTCTATTAGAAAAAATGAAAATATCTTAAAGGCATGACATGCATAATTTTCATTAATATCCCATAAAAGAAACTGATGTGATTTACTTACCAGTAACTGTGAAACAACAGTTATAGATATAAAACCATAGTCATAAGAAGGAATTTTGTACCCGACGATTCATCACCAAACTTTTATACTTTTGTGTTAATTCCAAAAGATACCCGCTTGAGGTCTGAAAGACCTACTAGTTTAAGCTACGTCACATAACCCTTGCTGAAGTAGGCCAATAAAATTAGCATTTCTCGCAACGTCGTAGGGTTGAAGCCAGCAAGATAACCTGTCGACGGCCGCGCAAAAAGCGTCGAGACCGCACCACTAACATTGTGGATTTGTCGTTTGATAACACAGAATACTTGCTTAAATACACGCTACTGTTTCTGACTGGGAGCTAAATAATTGCGTCGTTGCGCCGACGTGGTTGGAAATATATGGGTTGCGTTTGAGTTATTACTGTTTTACTCTGATTTGGGTAAGTAGTATATGAATTTATAATGATTATCAGCTGAGTAGTTTACTGCGTGTCTTAATAAAAAAAGGGAATTGGTGCTTTTTAAGTTTTTTTGGGCACTGTGGCTACAAAACTAGCCATATTTTCCACACTCAACTTTCATAAGTAGACGAAGACTTTGTTATGCTGAAGCTAACCTTAAAGCACTTGTTCGAACTTTAATGTTGATCAATGATACTGATCATGCTTTATAGTTTTATTCAAATTTTAGTTAAAAATGATACGTGATTCTTTATTAATTTAAGAACTTAGGTATTTTATGATAATTTTAATGAGTTAGAGATGTTTCACATATGAGCAATTAAAGGTATAAACATAAATTGTGCAAGTTGTACAAAATCATTCTGACTCCACATTTCATTACAAAGCAAACGTGACTCTATATTTTCCCGCCATTATTGACAGCTCACATTGTACAATCCTCTAACGTCCAAACGAATTCCCGAAACTCCTTAAAATAACATTCCACGGAGCGTGACGGAAAAACGGTAATCCCACGTCAAAACAATCTCTTGGTTTATCAGACCTTAATGCTATTGTTGGTGCGACTCGAGTAAAACAATGCCCCTTCTTGATCAATTTGTATTGGCCAATACGAATGATAGTATTGGCCCGAGGGATTAAGATACTTATTGATTATTGGCCCTTTTCTGACCCGTGCGTTTGGATGATTTATAAAGACGCGAAAATCTGCCGTATGTTATTGATACTTCGGGTGTGGGCTCATATTTCTTTTAACTTTGTTTTTTATATTTTCTGTTAGGTTTTATTGTGTTCTTAGTTTTTAGTTTTATTCTAAATTTTGTAAGTGCTATTGGTTGTGCAAATTAAATACATGTATTTTTTTATTAGAAGCTTACGCATAGCAAATGAGAATGTGAAAGTTCTATTCATGTACGTAATTTAATGTTAACGCCGCTTTGTTGCGTAAATAGCTTCTAAAAGTTTATTATATTACTCTTCATCAAATACGAAAATAATAAAATATTCTGAGTATAATTTGCACAAAGAAATTGCGTGAAATATTAAATTCTACGCAGTTATTACCGGGAGTAGTAGAAATACCCATTAATCTTTCTCGCAACCACAAGTATTAATAAATAACCGATATTATGTAACACTTCTGATAATCATTCAAAAATAAAGTATACTTTGTTATCCTAGTGCCTGTATGATATTAAGAAAGAAAGAAAGAGAGAAATAAAGACATTTATTCGCTGCATAAAAAGCACAAAACTAACAATATGCAGATAATAAGAAATAAAAAAAAAGTAAAAGAATACAGAAAAAAAACAATAATGCTACTAAAATAATTAAAAACACAAAACAAAAATTAAATAAAAATATCAAAAAGTGATTAAAAACTAAAGATAAAAAAGACAAAAAACACTATAAAAATAAATACCAAGAACACATCAAAAATCTCTCTGTGCCCTCCAACAGCAAAAAGGCACTGACTCAGCTATTATTTCATCCGTCCATTTTCCTGACATTATATTAATTTTAACTTTAACCGCATGATGAGAGAGAATTGATTCTGTACATTCATGTAAACAGAAAATATTTTTTCCGATATTGATCGATAAATTGTTAAAACTTCATGGTTTTCAAAGTTCTCAAATAATGTTTTACCGTCAATTTGAAAATAATGAAAGTTAAAACGCAATGACCGGTTTAAACGAAAGTTTTACTTCAGTTTAATACAGGAAAATAAATACTGGTTTAAAATTAATTAACCAGCAGTTTTAATAGGTAAGAGAGGCAGTCTCAATAAACGTAATATGAAAACAAAAACGCTCTACAGTAATGGCGCTAACTCAATAAAGTATTACATAAAGTTTGGCCACGCCATCCGAGACACCAGCCAACTAATAAACCGCACTTATTTATATTAAAAATAGTGTTTATTTCTTGGTAATAGGAGTGAAAATAGTGTGTAATAACGGCAGATGTAAGTTTGTATTAACAGGCCGCTGGGAGCAAAGCGGAGCGTTTTTATCAAATTATCCGGCATTCTGGCCATCGGCCAACTGAGCGTACCTCCGATGTAGAAACACTTAAACGTTTTTCAGGATCACTATATAAATCATAAGGGAAATCTTAATAAGAAAGTTAGTTACGATGATTTACGTGATAACGTTGAAAAAAAACGAAACGAAAATGATAAAATAATTCACGTGGATGTTGTATGCTGTAGTTGTCCCTCTCCTACTCAAACGCATTACTTGATAGAGCGAGAGAGATAGGTGAATTCTGAGCCCAATGCTTAAGCTAATCACTTTTCAGCGTCTTCAGCGCTCTCTCTTGCACGCAAGGCTTAGGAGTAACGTGACAAGTTTTCGGGCGTGCAGCCGCTGTCAATATAAGCCCTTATATTATCCTGATTCATGATATTCTGTGTGGTTGAAGTTACTTCGTCATTGAGTTGTTTATTTAAAATTAAAATCGAAGTAAAATGAAGATATTGGAAAAATATAAATTTGGAGTCTCTTTTTTTCTTTTATTATCAAACAAAGCACAAAACATGGTATGAGACAAATAGTAGCATATCGCTTTTTGTCCTCGCCTGTACACAGCAGAGTACTCCACGCCTAACTAATGTTCGCTATTACATCTCGTTCTAGGTTTTAACTCTCTATTAACATAAACAATGGCTGTCCGAAAATGCCTATTAGCTTAAAATAACAGTCGCATTGTGAAAGCTTTGGGTTTTAAAATTGTTAGGCATTAATGTATTATTCAAACTCAAACACACGCCGTATATACACGAATGGGTTGGCATAGGTGCTAATACTTTTGACCATCATGTGACATTGTCACCTGGTGTTCTGAGTGCTCACGTTTTGCTTGGACAGTGTACTCACGTGATAGGGGGCAATTTGTATTTTAATTGCTTAACAACTAAATTCCGAGCTCTCTGTTTTTAGTTTTAAGGAAAAAAGACTTTTAAGTAGCTACGTTCAAACCCTGTTTGCCATTTGAACAAATGGAATTCGAAATATAAATGCGACTTACAGCGGCAACTGCCACGAAACTGTCACAATGCTCCATTCCATTTTTGAATATTCCTCTTGTCGAAACTTTTTAGACGGAGCCTAAAAGCATTTCAATGGAAAACATAACGGTTTTTATTAACACGCTTTTATTAGGTCGACCTGTATGTATGTAACTATGTAATCAAATCTAAGAAAACTAATTTAACCATCTTCTAAAGATCATAGCGTTATGAAAATTGGCAGTTGTATGTGATTTCGATGACAATACAATAATATGTACTTTCGAGCTGATCTGATGATGGAGCCGGAAGATATGAACTGGAACTTCATGATGGATGATCGTATCATAGCCGTGTTTGGACTTGTTAAAAAGGTCTTGTAATGAACGTTGACCATGATTAGGTTTCAAGGTCTGATGATGAAGCCGGAAGATAGGCACTAGCATTCCATGATGAAATATCGTATCATAGCCGTGTTTGGACTTGTTAGAAAGGTCTTGTAATGAACCTTGACCACGATTAGGTTTCAAGGTCTGAATACAATAATATGGTACTGTCGAGCTCATATGATGATGGAGCCGGAAGATATTAACTGGAACTTAATGATGGATGATCGTATTATAGCCGTATTTGGACTTGTTAGAAAGGTCTTGTAATGAACTTTGACCACGATTAGGTTTCAAGGTCTGAATACAATAATATGGTACTATAAAACTGATCTGATGATGGAGCCGGAAGATTTGAACTGGAACTTCATTATTAATATTAGCATACGATGTATCGTTACCAACCCATAACGTCCCACTGCTGGGCACGGGTCTCTTCCGTGAGGAAGGTATTAGCCATACTTCACCACGGGGGCCAGCCGGGTTGGTGGAGAGATGGAGAGGATGCGGGCTCATTCGTCTATTTGAAATAAATGTTTAAAATATGACATTAGCAAAGACTAAAAAGCATAAAGTAAATTAATAGTTTAAAAAACACTAAAAAACACGCTTTCACAAGTGCACTTAAAAGTAAAAAATAAATTACGGGTCGTTCAAGTTGTCTCTATTTCTGGGCTGAAGTGTAAACTGTGTGCTTTTAATTATAATATTTGATTGTAAAAGCGTGGGGCGCGGCGCTGGAGCAGGAAAAACTTTCTTGTAAACAAATACACGAACAAGAACTCTACATTTTGCCACTAGTGCTTTGAACAGACTGTTTAATATAGAGCCTCCAACTAGTGGTGCTGCAACTATAGTTAGAGTGCCGATCTCTGTAACCTGCTTCCTGAAACATGGCTTGACTTGATTTCTTAGCAAGGTAAACAAAAAATCTTTCCTTTTCCAGCGCCCCACGCTTTTACAATCAAATATTATAATTAAAAGCACATAGTTTACACTTCAGCCCAGAAATAGAGACAACTTGAACGACCCGTAATTTATTTTTTACTTTTAAGTGCACTTGTGAAAGCGTGTTTTTTAGTGTTTTTTAAACTATTAATTTATTACATTGTTAGTCTGTAGTTACTCAATTTTCATAACCGTTTGTTGGTACACTCTATGAAAACAGGCTATGTTGTTATAAATATTTGAACGAGGCTGAATTGGATACAGAGATATTCCTTTATTCACGGTTGTGAATAACAAAGGGGACAGCCAGGGACAAAATTAGAAAATTTGCTATCCATTTGGAAAGTATAGTTAAATACATAGTGTATATTAATGGATACTTGTTGAAGGCTGTCCAGCCTATTTATGTATAATACCTCAATATCCTAAGGCACCGGAAAGAAATGGGTTAGTGCTTTTCTTAACCAATTTTGTTGTATTTTCTCTAGCTACCCCTTGTTGGGATTTATAGCCGTGAGTATCTGTATGTATGTATGTTTGTAAGTAACAATTGTAAAGTTTAAATCGAGTATCAAACAATTATACGAGTTTTAAAATATTGAAGTGTAATGTCGGCTTAGAATAGCACTACCCCGTGTCTACCTATGGGTGGTCGTAAGAGGTGAATAAACGTTAAGGGGCTTTTTAAGTGATTTTTGGGCGATGCGGTTTGAGACCTAGCGTCAAAAACATTAAATTACAATCTTTCCTTCCCTCAACCTCCGAAAGTGTCTAAAGAATTTCTTATAATTGTTTAAATATTCGAATCTTTTTTATGAAGCAGTTTTATAGGGTTCAATATTCATGAAATATATCTATAATAATATAATCTAGTAACACATTATCAACAATGACGTATTTAACCCTATTTAACAATTTAATAATAAAAGAGCATGTATGAAAAGATTGATGGATGTAGACGAAGCAAGAGAGGTTTGCCAGGATCGTACGAAGTGGCGATCGATAGTCTCTGCCTACCCCAATGGGAATTAACGGCGTGAGTATATGTATGTATGTATGTTAACAATTTTAGTTAGAGTTGTACCAAACTACTAAACTACCAAATACATCCCATGAGGGCGTTAATGTTATTTAGTGATGTTGAATACGACAACATACTAAAACTGACATTATCTGTAAAATGTGGTACCACTGTTGCTTCTGGGAATACTTGAACCTTAGAACTTTCAATTGTATTTAACAGTTAAATTCTAATGCAATATATGTATGTTTTGGTAGTTTGCATAAAAATAAGGTTATTAACGAACGGGCGACATCCGTGGCCCAGTCGATAGGAGACCAGCTTCTCGGGTCGGAGGTTGCGGGTTAGATCCCCGCCGAGAAAGTAATTTATTTATTTATATGCATCACACTACAGACATGAAATATTACATGATAAATAACATGCTTAATGCCTTATATTCTAGTTACAATGTCCTTAATTGTGTGTTGACAGCTTTTTTTTTATTTATTTTATGCGTGTAAACGTTAAACTCTTAAATATTTATAAAGTACACTAGTTAATAATAATAATATTGTGAAAAAACCTAACAAGACAGAGTAAAATAAAAATAAAAGTAAAATAAAATAACAACTAAGGAAGTAGAGTAGTAGTATCAACAATTTAAATTTTGTAACTTTACTTTTGTTTGTTTTGAGATACATTTCTTATTTGTGATCTAAAACGGTTGAGACCCACAAAAATGTCAAGTCTATTGTTCAAACTATTATTTAAGAGTTAGTATCTCATAATACAAGTATTTCTTATTTTGGGGATAACTTGATCTGTATATCATATGTCTATATATTTATATTTATTACACCTACTTATAGGGTAGCCAGAGCTTCAGTGACAAAAATTATTTAGCCACCTTTGGAAATTATGTTGAGTAAAGATGCTGAAATTAACAGTGATCAGATCAGTGATGGGTCGCCAGCCACATCACCAAACAATCACTTAAAAAGCTCCGAATCTTTTTAGGATCCACGGTCTGAAATAGGTTGGTTCTAAACAAGCTTAAAGCAAATTATGATTAAAGAATATATCTTGTGTTATATCTTTATTTATTTATTCGTTGACCACCAACAGCAAACACAACAAACATGGCACAGAACATACAATTGTTTTACAAAGCCAATGACAGGTGATCACAATTACCGGTTCAAAACAAAAGATGAAGAAAAAAAATCAACAAAACCAAAAAAAAGACCGTGAATGATGATACTATGATGATAATGAAGGAAATGTATGTAGGTATGTTTGTGTGTGTGTGTTCGTGTATGTGTGTATGTATGTTTTAATTATGCTTATACTGGTTAACTTTGACTCGTTTTAAATGTTTCTATAATATTCTTACGAAATTTAAATCTGTTTGAAAAAAAAGGGTCCAAATCACTAAAGTTGTTGTTGAATTCGTACAAAATACGGCGGATTTTTTTGAAATATAGTTTGCAATAAAATAAATTTAACTAAATGTTTTTTATTGCATTATTTCTAGATTTACAGGGTAATTTTCTTCCCCTCCAAAGTAATAGAAAACGTAACGAAACTATAGAGGGTGTCAAGTCAAACATGCGGTTACACCAGCAATGGCCGAATGTCCTGCGTGACTTGAAACACTTCATTCAATTAACTCAATAAATAAGTTGGAGCCAACGACGTTTCATGTTATAACCATTACAATAATCGTATATTAACTGATACTCTGTATTTTCAAACGCAAATTGTTATAGCCCTTTTGATTTAATACGGAAAAAGTGGAACTATTTTAATGCGTACATTTCTAGAGAAGTAGAGCATGAATCTCGTTTTAATATGGCGTGTCGTCCGCTTTTTATTTTAATATTTTTTTGGGTCAGGAATAAAAATGCGCTTGGTATTTTTGCGAAAGATTGCGGGTTGCTCCTAGCTACGTTGGATGGGCTGGACGGGTTGGACAAGACACAGTATTTCCATTAGAGTGCAACTAACTGCACAGGGATACATTCATAGATAGCATCGCTTGTTACTAAACTCTTTTATTAATGCAGATATCTGGTTTGAATTGTCTTCAAAAACAATATGTAGTTGTGTTTTCTTTTATCAATGTGCATATATCTCGTGCTGAATAGTCATAACTTAGCTCAAATCTTGACTTACAGGGATATTACTTAGCTATATTGCCGTGTAGTGCCGGCTTAAAATGTCACTACCCCTTTCTACCCACGGGTGTCGTACGAGGCGACTAAGGGTATCTTTTGACTGGTTTTTGGGCGATGCCGTTGAAGACCCATCACCAACGATAATTTATTTCTACCACCTCGTCTCGTATTAAATTCCAAATGTGGCTGAGTAGATTCTATCTCTGAAGGTCTGGCTACCTCTTTTTGGGATTTATGGCCATGAGTATATGTATCTATGTATGTATGTATGAACAGCAATTAATGTCACTAAAATATACAACAAAAAAGTAACTCAAAAACTAAACTAAATCAAATTCAGCCATGCCTTGTCACCCTTAAAAAAATACTTACTACACAAGATAAAAAATCTGTAATAGTAGCTTCATTTGAAAAGTAATGTGTCTCGTTGCAGAGCTACTAAAAGGCTGTAATGTAGGCTGTATTCTCCGGAGCCTGGTATTGATTGCTCGACTTTTCTCGAGTCCACTGCCCCACGTAATTCCCGCCCTTTCTTTTTATTGACAGTCGACTCGCTCCGTTCAAATCATCTTAGATCGATTTAAATACACTCTATTGTTGAATTCCAAGTCGTCAATTTAAATGGGTATTATTAATGGACGTGGCCATTATATGACATATGATGTTTTAGAATGATTTGTGTATGCAAGATGATTTAATCAAAGATATAACTTATTCTAAAATATGATTTACAAAAATACTCAAATAAAGAAAATCGTATAGAAACCTCGTAAATAAACAATTGTATAATAAGTATTCAAAAATATTCAAATCGAGTTTAAATATTAATTTTAATGATCAATATTTACGAGCCCAATTATACAGTATATCTTTCGGTGTCTCCAACCATACATATATATACTCACGGCTGTAAATCCCTAGAAGGGGTAGCCAGAGCTAAGGAATTAGAAATTCCACAGCCACTTTTGGAAATGATAGTGGGGAAAAGATGGTAAAAATAAAGGTTGTTGGTGATGGGTCTCCAACCGCATCGCCCAAAAATCCCTTAAAAGCCCCAATACCGTTAGTCGCCTCTTACGTACACCCACTGGAAGAAATGGGGTAGTGCTATTCTAAACCGACACTACACGGCAAAGTGGTACGTGGCACAGTTGTAAAAGTAGCTGACGAAATTCTTATTCTTTAGCTCTGGCTACCTGGTTGTACTATTTTGCATACAAATCTCACAAAAGTTCGAACCCAAGCCCTCCTGTAAAAAAATCTGATAGCATCACTGCACGCATGGTAAGCGTTTCTTACAAGTACATAAATAAGTTACCGTAGGCACCATATGTGACTAATAGAACAATAAAATTACTTTGGAAGTTACGATTTATGAAAGAAACTTTTAGATATATGACGCAGGGTAAGAAAAAGGTCGCGACCTCTTTCACGGCATATGTCACAAGTGCACGTATATACAATATATAAAATACTGCTGTCTGTTTATTAGTTCCGACAAGTGTCTACCCGATCCCTAAAGTTAAGTGGTTTCGCTTACGAATTGTTAATTTATTAAATTGCAATAATATATATTTATGAAATACTTTGTATAGTGACGGTTTAGAATACGACTAAAAAGAGAAATCTTAGGGTTTTGGTACTTTTAAGGTTAGTAACCCATTACCAATAAACTTAATTACCATTAGGTGACAAAGTCACGTGATGTTCAGAAGTATTAGTACCTCTGCCAACCCCTTCGGGGATATTCGGCGTGAAAGTTTATGTTATGTTATGTTATGTTAATTACCATCATTAACAAACATGACTGACAAAATTTTATTTCTGTATCTCTGGATATCCCTTTTTGGGATTTAAATACGTTAATGTATATCTTTGTTGGTTTATTTTATCAAACCATGTTTTTATAAGTATTTTATTCAACCTAAATTAACATATAGGAAATATAAACATCTTCTTTAGTTGATTTGAATGTCTCCTTCGTAGTCATCTTCTATCTACCTCACACTCCACAATGGCTGTAAATATTTGTTTCATATACTATACATTTTAATTTGTTATTACTTGGTTTTCTAAGTCACAGGCTTAGCCTTTTTAGGAACCCCTGTGTAATTGTTTTATTTATTTATTAAGGAGAAAAAACAGAAATAGCAAAAATAATTTTCATATCTAACTCATAACATGTGTGTCAAAGAGTGAAATCAGATAATAGTTATTATTCCATTTCATCGTATCTATGTTCCAGCTTATTGTTATTATTTCTTTATGTCACAATAAACTTTTTTTTTTTACTACTCCTACTCCTATCCATATTTTTTATGAATGAAACTGCCCTACAATAATTCTCAATACACACGCTTATCTACTTTAACTTGCAGCTCTGCAAACACTAAAATAAACTCCCTATTAGTCTTTATTAAAGCGCTTAAGCGCCACTTGTTTTTTAGTTTTCGCTCCAGAATACGTGATCGTGGGCCGACCCTCATAAACTATTAGCATCAGCTAGTTTAGGGCACTTTAGGGAAACTGCGACGAACGCTTGTTGCCCAACTTGAAACAACCGTAAACCTTCTATGTGACAACACATCGAGCAAATTGCAACTATTTTACAGAGAAATGTATGAGAAAACTTAATAACTGCGTAAGTTTAAGTCAGATCACGCATCCTATTATAAGTCTTAGCGAGTACGAAGCGCACGTGTCGTTTGCTTGGTCTTATTAAATTTGTGTTTTACATACATATCGATAGGTTTAGTTTCAGCATTATTTATGAGTATCTCGTGCCTTTTCATGTTTGTAGTAAAAGACAACCAGAGGTGCAAGATATTTTAACCGTTAATTGGGCTCGTCACTCAGAAAACCATCGCTAAATATTTAAATACGATGACTGTAGCCTAATTGGTAGCGAGCGCAGGAGGGGAGTACTGTGGTGACCCCCGACAACAACATGAAGAATCTTTCTACTACATTTCTTAATCTACCCACATCTTACACTCCTCGCTTACCTTACCAAACTACTCTACTCACCCTACCGAGCATCTACTGGCACGCTACTCTGCCTCACTGCTATAAATCCCAGGAAGGGGTAGCCAGAGCTAAAGAATTAGAAATTCCTCAGCCACTTTTGGAAATTTGAGTGGGGAAAAGATGGTAAAAATGAAGGTTGTTGGTGATGGGTCTCCAACCGCATCGCCCAAAAATCCATTAAAAAGCCCCAATACCGTTAGTCGCCTATTCTAAGCCGACACTGCACAGCAAATTTGATGTAATTATTACTTACTTATAAAAGTTCTGCCAAAATCATCCTTGCAGTTTCCACCAAAATCATTGACAATGTTAACTATAACGATCCAAGTTTCTCATAGAAAGGCTGTGGAGGATAATGACGTAAAGCCGCCGGCGATGAGTTGTCGGTAGGCATTCGTATGCGAGTAATTGCGAGTGTGTACCGGAACTTTGCTAATATTCGCTTTTTGGACTCTTCCTATTGACTGCATGTATAATTTTAAAAATAATGTTTTACTTTTTATATTTCTATGTACTGTCGGCTTAGTAAAGCACTGCCCTATAGTACGAGGCGACTAAGGGTATTGGGGACTTGTAAGTGTTGTGGATATGGGTTCAGTTCCGTTTTAGTTTTTTTTAGATTTCATAAGATAAATGAGTTTTATTTCTGTCACAAAATAATACAATGAAGGAGCGTAGTTTTAATAGTTTTTGAAATTAATTGGTGTATAATTTTAATCAGATAGGTAAAGTACAACAAAACTATGAGGGTTTAGTTTTTGGTGTGTGGGAAAGGAAAAGGTTATGAAATTGGTTGTCTGTACAGAAAACCACCACAAAAACATTAATATCAAATAATACCGTACGATAAGTGTTTTTAATATAAGTAAAAATAAAATGACGACGTGATAGCTCAATGGGTAGAACACCGGTTGACGTGCAAGCGACTAGTTCAAATCCCGGGTCGGGCCTACACCAATTCGTCTTTTATAAAGACATATGTGTGGGTACTCTGAACGCCAGGTGACAATGTCACGTGATGTTCAGAAGTATTAGTACCTCTGCCAACCCCTTCGGGGATATGCGGCGTGAACGTTTATGTTATGTTAAAAATAAAATATTACCTATTGTGAAATATCATCTAAGTTACTCTTGTAATTATAATAAATTTCCTTTATGAGTATCTAATTGTAAAAATTCAGCACCATTAGGTTTGGATTTTATTTTCGATAAACACATTTAATAAAAAACACATATTTACATTCTGATATAAACCTGACTAACAACTTATAAGGTTAGCACAAAATTATAAAAACAAATATATTCTCATATGTAGACAACTAGTCGTTTTGCCAAACACCGAATTTACCGCTCTGTCGCCTAATACGGCGTTTCTTTGAGAAAGTTTCCACTCTCGCAAACTCTGCTCACGTATTTCTTTTTGTCAGAACTTATATTTCGACTTACCTAGATGATGTAAATGGAATATGAAAACAAGACCAAATTTTTGTACAAATGCAATTAAGGGACTTTGCACACTACTTCGTTTTATCACGCCGTTGACGTATTTTTCTAACAAAATGTACGGGCTGCTATTTAATTGTGTGTGTATCGCGACAAAATTCACGGAGTGCTCTAATAATCTCAAAAACTTTTACTGCAATGATGATTGTTTCTCCTAGCTTCATCACTTAGGGTCAAACAGTTAGGGAACTTGTTTAATTTGCGGTCGTGAAGAAGTGTTTCCCTGTTCGCTCACAGTTTTGCGCTTAGTCACGTAATAGCTCTTTAAAGTTACGAACAAGCGACAAGCGGATTTAATGATTCGAGCCCATCGTCTGTCTACCTGCGAGTCCGCGGAGTTTTTATAGACTCACCCTTTTCGAACTGGTTGCATTGTAATGAGACCGTTTATTGGAATTTATTTCCAGTTTTTTTTATTTTTTACGTCTCTTTTAATCCTAAATCACGGAATGGTTGCAAATTAAACGGTACTTCAAAATATCCCGTGGTGAAGAGTACTCACAATTCGTTTGTAACAGTTTTAACCATTGTTTCACATGATTAAACATAACCTTACTCTCGTCACAAAGATTTTCTTAATTAATGTAGGTTGTTGACGCTGAGTAGTGCTTATTCATAAAGCATTCGTACAAAGCGGTGATAGGCCTGACTCCTATTTCTTGAATGCGCTGTCCAAGCTCTACGAGGGTACTCTGAATACCTGATGACCAAGACATCAATTGATGTTCATAAGTATGCTAGACTCATAAAAGACTTTCGAGTGCACACGGCGTGAATGTTAAGTTATGAATTTGGAAAATACTTAGACCATAAAAACTTATAACACACTTCAAATAATTTTGAACACACATGATCTAGATAACTTAAGATAGAAACTGTTTCAATTGCAACTAACTTGGGCAGCAAACCAATCACTCAATTAGTATGGGTGTCAAAAGAGCTTCACTAAACGCCAAACAGCTGCGACAACAGGTTGCAGAGTGACAAACGAGCCAACCAAGGTGCACGCAACTGTAATCTAATTTGCTGCAACTTCGCGCTAGTTGCGGCAACTTGCACTAGTTGCGGAAACTTGCGAGACTTACTGATTTAAATTTACAAGTTGGTCCATCCTTGCCTCGCCACGACCTGCAACTTGCAATTTTAACGATCACCCCCAACTTTAAATCAGATTTCGCTTTCAAGACTTAATAGTGTTTAAGGAAGCGCCTAGTTGAGCACGTCTTCTATTTAGATGCTTTCTTGGAAACTAAATTAATTTTCACGTTTTTCAAGTAGTTTAGTCTGAGTTTATGTAATATAAAGTTGTGCGGTAGACTTGAAAATAGTCTGATACGTGATGGATGTGGTGTGAAAGATGATGTCGTGTGGAAAACAGAAACGGGAATGTTAATGTGGATGCGCATAGAGCAGATTGACGAAGGTTAAATGGCCAAAGATCTTTTGTCATTTAACTCGAGTCAATAAAAATGGTATTGTCAGCATGCAGACGATAACGCAAGGTATTTTTAGATCAGATCAAAATATTTTTACGAAGGTAAGAGTACAAAGTGACAAGAAAAAAACAAATTATTATTCAGGCTATCAAATAATACGCAAAGTCTTTTAAAATCAATCATTTCAAGTGGAACCCCATCTAGCTAGAAATTAGATATATTCCTAATAAATATATATAATTTAGCCGTGAATGATATCAAATAAAATTAAAAAAATCTCCACCCAACTACAAATATTAGAAAAAGTTTTCAGTTATTTGGAGCATTCATATACAACCTACTAAGTGTAAGTAATAATAGTTCCGAAAGTTCCTACTTAGTAACATTTCGTCCGTTATCTCAGATTAGATCCTTATTTAATGTTCCCATGTAACCTCGCCGGAGGCCTATCCATTTTATGTAAAATCATATCACTATCCAAGTTTGAGCTCTTGTGGGTCGTAACCCGCAAATATCATATTAACGTCGGCATAATAACTTTCAGCGATAAGAGCTATCCAATTATTATTTCGGACCTAAAGGGATTGGACGAATCATTAACATACATACATATATACATACACTCACGGCTGTAATTCCCTAGAAGGGGTAGCCAGAGCCAAGGAATTATAATTTCCTCAGTCACTTTTGGAAGTTGAGTGGGGAAAAGGTGGTAAAATAAAGGTTTTTGGTGATGGGTCTCCAACCGCATCGCCCAAAAATCCAATAAAAAAGCCCCAATACCCTTAGTCGCCTCTTACGACACCCGTGGGTAGAAAGGGATAGCAACATTCTAAGCCGGCACTACACGGCAAATCATTAACTAGACTGTTATATGAAAATTTATGTTTTCTTAAAAGGTTTGGCCTGTGTCAATATGTTTAAAAGTATGCGTAGTTTTTTTTACTTTTTAAATGAAACTGTGTCGTGTAGTGCTGGCTTAGAATGTCTACTAATGGGGCTTTTCATAATGGTTTGGTTTTTGGACTGGATCGTTGGATCACCAACGATTCTTTATTTCAACCATCTTGTCCCCTAATAACTTCCAAATGTGGCTGAGAAGTTTCTTGCCCTAAAGCTCTGGCTACCGTATTTTGTGAGTCATGTTCGTGATCGTCAGCATATATATGTATGTATGGAAGCAAATAAAACGGTGTTCTAGGAAATTTCAGAAAAGGACAGCTCTGGAATACAATAATCAGTACACCGTTCTTAGATTATTTGTTCATAGAACGTTTTATTTTAATGGGGGCTGTCGAAAGAAAAAATAATCTTTTTTGTGTAAATAGATTATGGTTTTCGTAATTTAATTCTCACTAACTTATGTAATGATACCGTTTAAAACCATCATGGTTCTCTTATAATATTCAAAAATTTATACAATCTTGACCAAATCTCGTTTCACTCACATTCAAAAGTAACATGCTCTTTTATTTTTCTCACTTGAAGCAAGCTTGAAACTCATAAGTATTTTAGGTCAAGGTCGAATAAATCTGAAATTTTGAATTGCTCAAAAGTTCCTGAAAATTACAACCACGTTTATTAGTTTATCGCCCGATTTCTGAATTGAGTATTCAAGCTGAGAACGACTTAAGTATCGTTTTGTCTCATTCAGTTGTTAAGATTTCAATGCGACAGAATGATACTTAAGTTGTTCTCAGCTGGAATACTCAATTCAGAAATCAGTCGTATGACATTTACCGTAAAAATTAAAATAATATATTTGTATCCGTAAACCGCAGACATCCGTGAACTTATTTTTTCGTTTATGAAAAATTTATATGATCTTTAACCTAGAATAAGAGATTGATAAAAAAAAACATTAGTATTTCAAACAAAGAAACGTAAATTTAAATACTACGATCCCATCATTCTACCTAATTGCATAATTAAACGTAAAAGACATCAATACAAATACTCATTCTCAGAAACACAGATCAAGACGTTTTTATTCCGGCATTTTTATGAGTTCGTTTCGTGGTGCGACTTTGGCCTCCCTTTCAAATTTACGACTAAAACTGCCACTATCAATTCTTTAGAACGGTACGTTAACTCAGAGACATTATTTCAGCGGATTGTGCGTTTTCTTCGTGGTTAATCTGCTTATAGCCCAGCTGAATACCCCTTCGAATGTAACAGTTTAGTGAGCTCGAATATTTATGTACCGTGTCGCACAGTCTTATCTGCATAAAAGGATAATTCCGGGAAATACTTACCGTTTAATTGGCTGTTCTCTTGAAATATGTTTTCAAGTTTATATTGCTTTTCAGGGTTTAAATGCAGCCTTTGTAATGGTTGTTCTGGGAATTGGGAGTAAAGGATTGGAAAAAAAACTGTTGTTTTTTATCGTACGATGATGTAACTACTTGTGACTAGACAATTCATTATGATTTAAATTTTTATGTTATTGCTAAAGTCGGAAAATATTTTCTTTACATTACTGAAACTTTTGATACAAAACAAACAAGATTCAATTTAAATTTATTCTTTCCATTTATTCAGTTGAAATTATAGGTATCTGTGTAGTGTCGGTTAAAATAGCACTAACCCATTTCTTTAGTGGGCTTCTTAAATAGTGACTGTTTAGGCGATGTGGTAGGAGACCCATCGCCAGTCCTCCTTTGAGTTACAATAATTTCCCAAATCAACACCCGAAATTGGTTGTTAAAGTTTTTCATTCTGAATATATGGCTACCCCTTAATACACACATAAATGTAAAGTGGGTAATGTTAAAATTTTAAATAAATATAATACTATCCTTGCATATTTGATCCTGCCCGGCATACTTCAGCAATAACTGACTCAGAATCCTCAGTTTCCTTCGAAAACAACGAGTGATAAAATATGACCCAATGAACAGCGAATTACACAAAACAATGTATCATTTTAGCTCAGCTTTAAGCCTGGAGGCGTATGAGGAAACGCTCCCTACAAGAGGTTGCAGCCATTTAATATTATTACGATTCTTGGCCGTATGTTGCAGCATGGCGGCACGCACTCTTACACAGATTAACATTATGAAAAAGGTGATATTAATTTTTGTATATCGCGTAAGGGATAAATATTTTTTAAGTTTACTGATTGGTATTGATTAAACACAACAAGTTATCAAGAAAATTTAAGAAAACGAATTATAACTTTAATATATAATTTAATCTGTTGTCAATACACTCTTTTAATCAAATAACGAGTATTATCAAACATCACAAAGTTGCATTCACCTAAAATTTGTTTCATTAATTCATACTCATACATATATTCACGGTCATAAATCCCAAAAAATCGTAAAGTCATAAAGCCTCCTATATAATAAAGGTACCTAAAACTCCTCAGCTACATTTGGAAGTTGATAGGGGAGAAGATGGTAGAAATAAAGGATCGCTGGTGATGGTTTCCAACCGCATCGCCCAAAAACTACTTTAAAGAGCCCCATACCCTTAGTCGCCTCTTACGACACCCGTGGGTAGAAAGGGGTAGTGATATTCTAAGCATACACGGCAAGTTACTACTACTTATATTTTTGTCTATGTTTCAACTTTTATATTCCTATATTTTCTTTCTTTTTCTCTTGCATCGTATGTAAAGTGTGTAGTGTGTGTCTCGCCGTGTAGTGTCGGCTTAGAATAAAACTACCCCATTTCTACCCACGGGTGTCGTACGAGGCGACTAAGGGTATGGAGGCTTTATAAGTGATTGTTCGGCGATGTGGTTGTACACCCGTCACCAAAAACATTTATTATTACCATCTTTTCCCCAATCAACTTCCAAAAGTGGCTGAGGAATTTCTCATTTCAAAGCTCTGGCTACCCCGTTAAGGGATTTATAGCCGTGAGTATATGTATGTATGTAGTATGTAAACTTTCCGTAAGTATCGGAGTATCTTCGATCTTCTTTCCCATTCTGTGGCACAAGTCTGAAGAAAGGTCTCCAAGGTTCAACTTATGTGCGAACTCGACAATAAATCATGCAGCCAACAAACTGAACTTCGCCGCAATTCCCAGCTCATTCAATATTATCTACCGCTGGAAAATATGCTCAACTTTAGCCATTTCAATTTTCTACAATAACAGCTTCAGTATTCCGATATTTAAATTCCTGTTTGTGGACACTTTGGTCGTCGGTGCACTTGCAAGAGCCGAAAGAAGTTTGAACTTTATTTTAACCTTTAATATAACAAATGTAAAGAAGCAGAGGGCCTGGGAGGATTTAAGATGTAATGATCTTAAATCCACCATCGGTGGATCATATAGTCATAGAAAGGTAAGTCACCTTTTTATCACTAAAGTGGGGGCTAAGAATTGTTCTGCCTCGTCTATCCCTATGGACATCTTACGATTCCACGCAAGATATGGAGCACCTTATGTGATGAATGGAAATGGTAATATAACTAAAAATCAAAAACTAAAATTGTTTATTCGTCGGGCCATTCTATGACCTCCAGATTTGGCTACAGGCTTGAAGAGTTGTTGAATACTGGTATGAGAAAGCTCATTTTACTATAAATTCGGTCTGAAACCACAAGAAATGTTTAAAGAAAGAAAAAAAGAAGAAACAACTACTTTAATAAAGAATAATACAATATTGCGAGTAAATTATCGTATCAAGTTCTCGGAACTAATAAAAACCATGTTTGGGTTAATTACACGGAAACAGCCCTCATATTTCTTCATAAAACGACTTGACGGACATGAATAAAGTAATAAGCTTTTACAAAGCTCATTATAAAAACTAGAACTGCGCACGGTAATTTTACATGAACTTTGGAAAATAATATTTTGCTGTGGCTCTATACAAGTGGCTTGAAATTTGCTGTGTAGTTTCGGTTTAGAATAGCACAATCGGATCGTAAAAGGCGACTTACGGCTTTGGGGCTTTTAAAAAAGATGTAGGGCGATGTGATTGGAGACCTATCACCGACAGCCTTTAGTTTACAATCTTTTCTCCACTCAAGTTCCAAAAGTCGCTGAGGAATTTCATATTCTGAAACTCTGGTTACCCTTACCCGGAATTTATAGCCGTGATGGTATGTTTTTAAAAATGAACATTCAAATTACATATCATATACAGCCACAAACATGAAGGTACATTTGAAGTCGCTACGTATAATTTTCGTCTCATGTTTAAGCGGTAAAATGTGAACCCAGTTGTTTGATCATTCTCACCTGTGTACATACTATGAAACCCCTGCGGCGTCAGCTCCCGCCTGCTCCAAATTTATGCCTTCTCAGATAACATCTCCATCGTCTAAGAATTAAGGGCACCGAGTCAAAAGTGTCGTTTACAGTATTACGATGTTAACCGCTTTAGCCGATTTGCATAATTCATTGGGGAGGCTCATGATCGTGGGGATTCGGAGGGAATCGGCGTATGCTTCCGTTTTAAATATTAACGCGATAATTGAACTGATTTAAGTTTCTTAGCACATTTTGGTGAAATTTAGCAGCCGTGATAGTCCAATGGGTAGAACGACTGTCCGTCAATACTGATAGGCGTGAGTTCAAATCCCGAGTCAGGCCTCATTTGTCTTTTCTAAAGTCATATGTCCGGTAAATTTATCATGGTTGTTAAGGGTGAGGGAAAACATCTTTGAAAACCCACATGGCTAAGTTTTACTTAGTCACGTAACAGTGCATTCGTACAAAACGGCAATAGACCTGCCCCCATCACGTGAGTACACTGTCCAAGTAAAACGTGGGTACTCTGAACACCAGGTGACGATGTCACGTGATGTTCAGAAGTATTAGTACCTCTGCCAACCCCTTCAGGGATATACGGCATCTACGCTTGAGTATTGCGTCTTTGGTGAGATTGATTGATGATTTTGTGCATTATTCTGCTGATTTAAATGTGATTGGCGTCTTTGAATATGATTTTATCTCGCCAAAGTTAGCTGCGAAGTCACAACCATGCATGATTCATTTTACGCTACGCACCTACATTGTTAATCTGTGCCACCCCTGTTTCAGGGCTGTCACCTTATTCGACTTGGCACATAAAAAGTGAAAACCGACCCGTTTATAACAAGTACCTCATGTTACCACACGATTCTTAATGGTAGCGTATCATAAATTCATAGAGGCCCGTAAATACGGCGATATTACATTATTTTGTTAGCTATTTTCACTTTGTAAGACATCTCTTTGTTCAACGTTAGATGACATTTTCCTTATTCCCTCTTTTTACGTTTTTCCTCGCTTTAAACAGATTCTCGATAAACCGCGTTTTACTTTCACGATGGAAATGTTTTGCTTCTCTGAATAGAAAGAACGCGGTTTTTACATCCGTACGACCATTTCTTTCCGTATTTGAATTTGGCATAAAGAAGATGGGATTAGATTTTTCCACAGATCTGTAAATAGAATTGTTAATCATACCGTATCTTTCAGTGCAACGATACTGCTTTTGTCGTTTGAAACTGGTAGCGAATATATACAAACTAATTCAATATCAGATTATGATAATAACAACAGGGCTTGATATTATTATTGCCATTGTTCAATTAAATCATTTTAGGTAAAAGAAACTAAAGTCAGCTGTCTAATTGAAAACCAAACTGATAAAACTACCGCGATAGCTCAGTAGAGCAGTAAAGAATGACACTGCCTCTCATGCGGAGACACGTGTATCTTTTCGAAACCCATATGTGTGGTTAATTTATCAAAATATCTTGAGGCTGAATTATCGTTAGTCATGTGACAATATATACATGTACGATACGGCGTCAGACCTGACCCATATTACGTGAGTGCACTGTCTTTCACTATCACACATAAACTAGAAGTATCTAGCTGTTTGTAAGTCCTCAAATCTATACAAAAACCGTCCTCCTCATAAATAGCACACAGCCTTTTTAGATCTACGCGTCGCTGCAACGTAATGATAAACCGAACTTTTATGTGACTTTGTTCAACGCATTTATCATAAAAGAATATGGAATATTTTATGACGAGGCCTCGAGCAATCACTTCCTGATTGATAGGGTGCGGCCTCGTAAACAACCGACAGACAAAATGAGAGCCGCGCACATAATTTGCGAACCCATTTCACAGCCTCTTGATTCTTCCAAAAACGTATATGAAAATGTGGAAATCAGAAAATGATAAAACATCGGGCTTAAGAAGAATAAGGTAGTCGGTAGTTGCCATTATTTATAGTTTAAAACAGCATATTGCAGCGAAAAGGACACTGGAAATTTCATGAATCTTGCAGCAAATTCTTCTCGTAAATCTTAGCGTTTAAGTTTATTTATAGGATTGGAAATAGGCAGTAATGTGAATTAGTTCAATTGTTTGAAACTTACAGTATATAGTGCATCTACCCAGATAACTAGTTTACCGATCTCACCTTCCAAAGGTTGTCTGGAAGAGATCGCTTTTAGCGATAAGACCGCCGATTGTGCCTCACTGTAAACTGTATGATAATTTCTTTTGTAAATTTGTGTTTGATGTACAATAAAGAGTTATTCTATTCTATTCTATATTTTTGAAATTGCTTGAAACAGCAATCACAATCATTTAAGCATGATTAGCCGAATGTTGAGGTGGTTTGGGCACTTAGAGAGGATTGATGAAATAAAGTAGCGAAAGAGATATATAGAGCCAATGTGGATGGGATTGTTAGTAGAGGACGGCCTCGTAAAACGTTTCTAGATCAGATAGAAAACGTTCTTATAAAGGCGGAGGTCCAAAGTGAGAAGAATAAAAGAGCATGTATGAGGAGAAAAATGAATGTAAGGGAAGCAAGAGAGGTCTGTCAAGATCGTGCTAAGTGGCGATCGATAGTCTCTGCCTACCCCAATGGGAATAATGGGCGTGAGTATAAATAGTAGTAGTAGTAGTAGCCGTGTTGTGCCGGCTTAGATTATTACTACCCCCTTCTACCCACGGGTGTTGCAAGAGGCGACTAAGGGTACGCCGCTTTTCTAAATGGTTTTTGGGTGATGCGGTTGGAGACCCATCACTAACGATACTATATTTCTACCGACTTGTCCTCTATCAATACCAAATGTGGCTGAGGAGTTTTGAGCACTAAAGGTCTGGCTACCACTTATTATGATTTATGGCCGTGAGAATACATATGTATGTATGTGCATGAATATCATGACGCCGGTTTGTATATATTTTTCCAAAGAATAATGATTTCTTGCCCAGAAATGACAAGGTGTTAAAGAAGCACTGCTTCGTCGTATCAATCAAAGTAATAGGCGAGTTTATTTAGAAAATGTTTCAGCCTAACATAAAGATGAGGCGAAACGGTGCTTACAACGTTTCATTATCCAAGTTTAATTTTATGCACGAGCGCACACGCGTCGCGAGCCTGCATAGACCTCGGTTGCCCCAATTTTACGCAATTTGCTTAAATTTTCATCGCGAGCGAAAATATTTGCCGATATTCTCGCGGTAACCAGGAGCTCAACACTTCAATGCTTTGATTTCAGTAGCTAACTATTCCAATTGATATTCAACTGGTGTGAAATTGATTTCATTTTTTTGCAACTTTGTTTTTGAGATAAACTGTTATAAAAATAATAAGTTTATCGTGCATTGTTATCCAAATTTCTGTAGTATTTTATTATTTTTCAAGGCTGAATACTCAAACTTTCACGCCGTAGATCTCCGAAAAGGTGCCAGATGTACTTATACTTCTTAACATAACGCGACAAACATTAAAAAAAATGAAAGAATTCCTCGCACCTAATCACCATGCCTATGACACATTGATGTAAGCCCATCCTATGATTCAAACTCATGTCTCCTGCATTGCAAGAAGCGTTCGGTCTTCCACCAAGCTATCACAAAATAAATAGAAAACTACTCTTTAACAGCTCCTATTTAAAACCTCTACGTGATATTGAAACATTGCTTCTCAACTTTGAAGTATTCAACAATTTCTCAGCTAAGATAAAAATATTGACACTATCAAACAATAAGCCAGCCACTTAGCTGGCCGAAGCCATAATCCAGTGAATTGAGGATGACACTTTAATGCCAATAGCCTACCCTGAGCAGAGCACTGCATTCGCGCGATATCTTCACTGGCTCGGCTGCCCGCCACTCACGGATTTAGAGATTTACCCATCACTTCACTGTTACACAAACAAACTGTATCACCGCATTGCAATGCTCAAATTAGAATTATGTGAGGTAATCGAATTGAAAGGCAGGTTTAGATTTAGTTCGGTTTTTGATGAAAATTTAGATTTTTTATCTTTAAATCGATTATTCATTGCAGGCCTCCCGTTTCGCATACCGAGTCATAGGCATAGGGCAAGATGTTAGATGCGTTCAAATATAAATAGATGTTCCGATGTGTTTAGAGAATGATCACATTTTTTATATTATTAAAATGACTTTAATGCCAATTTCGATTGAAATGAATTGTTGTGCGAGTTAACATCAGTCTTCTTACTATCTGTGTAGTTGATCTTAAGCATTAAGCCTAAATAAGAAACCATTAACTTTTTTCTATTTTATTCAATAGGAAAATAGTTTTTCGGTAATGTCTCCTCAATGGTATGTTCAATCAAGATACACTTAGCAATGTCTACTTGATCACTGTGCCAAATTCGGTTGTACAGGAGTTCGATTACAAAGAAGTTGCCTACCCGTGTATAAGAGTTGAGCGAGACGAAGTCGAGCAGCATTTACTTTGATAGATTATTTTATTCGTTCTTATAATTCTACATAAATACAATCCCTAGAAAGGGTAGCCAGAGCTAATGAATTAGAAATTCCTCAGCCACTTTTGGAAGTTGCGTGGGGAAAAGATGGTAAAATAAAGGTTGTTGGTGATGGGACTCCAACTGCATCGCCCAATAATCCCTTAAAAGCCCCAATACCGTTAGTCGCCTCTTACGTTCACCCACCGGAAGAAATTGGGTAGTGCTATTCTAAGCCGACACTACACAGCAATTATCTTATAATTTTACTCACTTAATAATCGCATTTTTTATAATCTATAAAGTAATCATACAACTTTACACTACCCACATCTCACAAGTCTAAATCACAAGCGTACGTGCATCCATGCCCCACGATGTAAATACCGCACCGAGACACACATACTGAAACTTGCTATTCAACTGACATCGCAGGTGTAATTAATTTCTAACTAATTAGCTGCGAACGTGATTCACAACCCTACACAGCGCGTTACTTAGCATTGTCTAATTATTGTTTAACGAGACTGTTTCTGTGTATCTATAATTGTTTCTGTGTATCTATAATTGTGGAGCGAGTAAGCATTTTACTCGTGTTACTTCATTTCTTGCTGTAAAGAGTGCCGGCTTAGAATGCCGTGTAGTGTCGGCTTAGAATGTCGCTACCCCTTTGTACACACAGGTGTCGTAAGAGGCGAATAAGGGTATTGGGGCTTTTTATTGGATTTTTGGGCGATGCGGTTGGAGACCCATCACCGAAAACCTTTATTTTTACCATCTTTTCACCACTCAACTTCCAAAAGTGGCTGAGGAATTTATAATTCCTTAGCTCTGGTAACCCCTTCTAGAGAAATATAGCCGTGAGTATATGTATGTAAAGAGTCAGTGTAGAATAGCATATAACTTTTTTTCTGTGGCTAGGCGTGTAAGGGTGTTGTGGCTTTTAAAGTTGTGGAAGGGCGATCTGTATCAATATTTTATATTTTGACCATTATCGCATTTAATTTCTGAAAGTAGTTGAATAAGCTAGCTCTTGTAACTGGTTATTCATGTGAAAAATTTATAGCTTAAGTGTACATCGGTTCAGCGGATGCGAAAATTTACAGCCAATATTTACAAATATCAAAAGTACAATAGCTAAGGGATATGACTTTAATAATAAATACTACTATCTCTCAAGTAGGATCTAAATTTTTTTGGTAGATCAGGATTATTTTACAAACATACACTATATACATACATATTCTCACGCCGTTCCCTTTGGGGAAGGCAGAGACTATCGATCGCCACTTTGTACGATCCTGGCAAACCTCTCTAGCTTCATTCACATCCATCAATCTTTTCATACATGCTCTTTTATTCTTCGTACTTCGGACACCTGCCTTTTTGAGCACATTTTCTATTTGATCTAAATGTGTCCTCCGAGGTCGTCCTCTACTAACATTACCTTCAATACTAGCTCTATAGATCTCTTTCACCACTTTACACTATATACGCTTTTTTTAAAATTTCACATCATTAGTGAATTAAATATAAGATAAGTATATGTAGGGTAAAATTTATATAGTTTAGCTGCCTCATGAGTCTCATTTTACTTACCTTACTAACCCAGGGTTGTCTGCAAGAGATTAATTTTAGTGATACCGCGCATTGTACATCATTTTAAAACCAATTTTTGTTTGGAAATATTTATTCGTTAGAAGTGCGTGAGTATCCTACGAGTATTACTTAATTCATAAAACATACCTACATGCAGATGCTCACGCCATTAGTGCTCATTGGGGTAGGCAGATACTAACTTTTGCCACTTTGGGCGATTCAGGCTTATCACTCGAGGTTAATATACATTCAGTAATATTTTCATACATGCTCCTTTAATTCGCTGTGTAGTGTCGGCTTAGAATAAAACTACCCCATTTCTACCCGTGTATGATCGTAAGAGGCGATTAAGGGTATAGGGGCTTTTTCAGTGATTTTTAGGCGATGTGGTTGGAGACCCGTCACCAAAAACATTTATTATTACCATCTTTTCCCCAATCAACTTCCAAAAGTGGCTGAGGAATTTCTCATTCCAAAGCTCTGGCTACCCCGTTAAGGGATTTATAGCTGTGAGTATATGTTTGTATGTATGCTCCTTTAGTTTTCAGACTAGGGACGCCTGCCTTTGAGCACATTATCTATTTGATCTACGTCCTCCGTGGTCGTCTTCTACGGACATTTTCATCCCCATTATATACCTACTATTGTTATAAATGACTATAAATTCATTAAATATTTATTTCTAGGTGAAAGTGATGCTCAGAGTGGCCGCAGCAGGCGAGGGTCCATTCACCACCGGCTCGCAAACATTCTCACTCGACAAACGCAAGAAGCAGGTGACGCTGTGCGAGACCATCTCCTCGTCCAGCGCCGCTGCTCCTGAGGATCGGAAGGTCGGAGTAGCAGCGCCGAAGATGTTCGCGTTTGATGCTATATTCTCGCAGGATGATCCTCAGGTAATGTTGGAGAAGTTGTTTATTGTATTGGTATTATTATTTGGAAAAATATAGGTAAACAAGATAAACACTACAAAGAAAAGTAAATTTTACATAAATGCTATAGAATATATATTCATTGACTTATATATATTCTATATAATTATTATTATTATTATTTATTTATTAAATCAGACAACAAGGGTCCATAGTATTAGTAACATTATTATCTTAGCCTATGTTAGTATACAATATAATCTATTTATTATTATTAATCAGTATCACAATCAGTCAATTAGCACCCGCGCAAGATGCTGCATTATTAGGGAGTCGTAGCGCCCAGCTATGGTCCTCAGGATAGAGTTAGGGCTGCACCGCACCCTGCAGAGCAACGAAGCGGCTTTTTTGCGCATAATGGCATAAAAGTCGTCTGTATGGTTCTGCGCAAACATGCCCGAAGCACTGCAGAAGCGAGGCAGCCCCAACAACATTCTGAAACCATTATTGTATTGGACTCGCAGAGCAGTGATGGCCCGCTGCGTATATCTGGTCCATAGGGTGCACGTATAAAATACCTGACAGTAGGCTTTAAATAGACTAATTTTGACTTCTTTGCTACACCGAGCAAATCTACGAATCAGCATATTACAGCGGACCGCCATCGCTCTGCGTTCCATAATATAATATATAGATTGGTGCCAGCTTAGAATGTCCTACCCCTTTCTACCTACGGGTGTTGCAAGAGGTAACTAAGGGTTGGGGGCGTTTTTCAGTGACTCTTAGGTGTTGCGGTTCAATTGGACTTTATTTCTACCATCTTGTCCCCTATTACCATCCAAATAAGGCTGAAGAGTTTCTGGCTCTGAAGCTATGTCTAACCCTTTTTGGGATTTATGGCCGTGAGTATATGTATGTATGTATATCTATAGAATTGAAATTAGGTTAGGTTACTGTATCTGTTACTAACTTTATCACATACGGTTATAATTTTATCACATTTATAACGATGGCGTCCATCCTATTTTCAATAAACATAACATAAGATATGCTCACGGCTATAAATCCCTAGAAGGGGTAGCCAGGGCTAAGGAATTAGAAATTCCTCAACAACTTTTGGAAAATTGAGTGGGGAAAGGATGGTAAAGTAAAGGTTGTTGGTGATGGATCTCCAGCCGCATCGCCCGAAAATCCCTTAAAAGCCCCAAAACCGTTAGTCGCCTCTTACGTACACCCTTCGGTACAAACGGGGTAGTGCTATTCTAAGCCGACATTACACGGAAAATATATATTTTCCTAATAAAGTAAAAGACATTACTCGCTAAAAATTTGTTTAAAACATAAATAGACTACCCACATTGAAATTCCAAAGAATAAAAGAACTTAATGTTAAATTCATACTTTTACAAAAGTTGAAGCGTCGGATACGAAATATTTTCTATTCGCGTTATAATGTGCTCCCAAGTTCTTCCAACTTGTGTGACACCCACTATATAGGGATAGAACTTTGCATGAAACATCGCTCGAACGATCTATGACGTCACAATTTCCAACTATTTTCCACCGTCATATCGCATCATGCTCATCGGAATTTATGCACCAAAAATTTCCTCTTGCATAGCTCTGAAAATAGAGCTGAGCGTCACCTCGGTAAAAGTATGGCGTTTTAATTAAATGCGATGTTGAAATGAACGACAATTTTTACTTGATTTTTTGTGAACTTTGCTTCATAAATCCGATGTATTTCTGGATGGATATTGGAATTTAAATACGTAATCTTATATGGGGTAGGAATACGTAGATTTTTAAAAATGTATATAATACGGCATTTGACTCAATCACAAACCACAATTTACATTTTCTCGATATTTTTTCCCTATTTATTTGGTAATTTAAAAATGAATTATAACGTCAGATTTTTTTCTAATTTATAAGATAAACATTGTAATTAAAAATTTAATGGAATATCTAATACGCACAAAACAATACTTCGCGATTCAATAATTCTACTGAGCAATATGCTGTGTAGTTTCGGCTTAGAATAGCACTACCCCTCATCTTCCGGTGGGTGTACGTAAGAGGCGACTAACGGTATTGGGGCTATTAAGGGATTTTTGGGCGATGCGGTTGGAGACCCATCACCAACAACCTTTATCTCACCATCTTTACCCCACTCAACTTTCCAAAAGTGGCTGGGGAATTTCTAATTCCTTAGCTCTGGCTACCCCTTTTTGGGATTTATAGCCGTGAGTATATGTATGTATAATAGAATCAACAAATGAAGATGTATCCCAAAACACACCCCACCTCCCAAAAGTAGCAATAACTAAATAACCACCTAATCCTATTCTCTAAAACCATATCTGTTTCACGTGTAATTGTTTGTATGAATCTTCGTTCCGCAAAGCAACACAAGCGCGCAATACTTCGCAATCGTTCAGTATTTAAACCAAAGATTAAACAGTAACACCGCGCTTTAACACAAAGTAAACACTGCCACGGAGTAAAGCCTACGCTGGATTTATTTAGGAAGATTTACATTAAGTATCTAATTTGCACGTGAGGATTTGCATGCAGAGCATACAACAATAATTTATACGTGAACATTCTACAGCTACATAGTGCATTGCCACAATCCCATTAATTTGGTCTAATCCCCTTTATGTACTGCTGTACGCGATCGTATATTAGGTGCGAGATTCGGCGACAATGCGCATGGGTGCCATTGAAATTACAAATGATTTTGTTAAAGATAAAGTGACTTTTATGTAGTGTTGGCTTAGAATAGCACTACCCCATGTCTTCCGGTGGATGTACGTAAGAGGCGACTAACGGTATTGGGGCTTTTTAGGGATTTTTGGGCGATGCGGTTGGAGACCCATGACCAACAACCTTTATTTTTACTATCTTTTCCCCACGCAAATTTCCAAAAGTGGCTGAGGATTTTCTAATTCCTTATCCTTAGCTCTGGCTACCCCTTCTTGGAATTTATAGCCGTGAGTATATGTATCACTAATAGTTCCGAATGCCGCTCCATTTTTACGTGAACATAATTCTTTTTCAAAATGGCGGCATGGAAAAGTGTTGTTCAGACAATATCTCACTGTCAATCGTTAACAGTGGCGCGCGTTTACCGGACACTTGACCGCGGATTAGTGTTGCATAGCGTTTGTCATAATCACTGGATAACATTAAACTTATTTATTTTATTTTTTAGTGTCGGCTAAGAATAGCACTAATAAATAAAGAATAAATAAAGAAAAGAAAAATTTCGACACAGGCGGGATTCAAACCTGCGACCTCGGGTATACGCCCCCGTCGCTCTTGCTAATTGAGCTACCGTGTCAATGGCTGCCAGCGCGAAATTCTTCTATCCTTTATTTCTTTTACACGTTTTAGTAGTGTTTGCGTAAAACGTGTAAAAGAAATAAAGGATAGAAGAATTTTGCGCTGGCAGCCATTGACACGGTAGCTCAATTGGCAAGAGCGACGGGGGCGTATACCCGAGGTCGCGGGTTCGAATCCCGCCTGTGTCGAAATTTTTCTTTCCTTTATTTATACTTTATTTATTAGTAATAATCCCCACCTGAGGTTTGCATGAACAAAAAGATTTAAATTATTAGAATAGCACTACCCCATTTCTTCCGCTGGCTGAACGTAAGAGGCGACTAACGGTGTTGGGGCTTTCTGAGGGATTTTGGGCGATGTGGTTGGAGACCCATCACCAACAACCTTTATTTTACCATCTTTTCCCCACTCTAATTTCCAAAAGTGGCTGAATAATTTCTAATAACTTAGCTCTGGCTACCCCTTCTACGGACTTACTTATAAACATATGTATTTTATTTATGACATCAACAGCGAATTACTTAAAATAACATAATGGTTAACAAATTTCAAACATAAAGCTAGTGACAGTAAGCTTACCGTCAATGCCGTAGATATGAAGTAATATAGTTACAAGAACTTCGAATTGTGTTAATTATAATTAAATTGGCATCTGAAATTATCCATTCATGTAGGTACTTGTGTTTAGTTTAAAAAAACTCAAAACAAACGTTCACGCCCTATATCTCTGAAGGAGTTGGCAGAGGTACTAATACTTCTGAACATCACGTGGCATTGTCACCCGGTGTTCAGAGTGCCCACGTACGTGGTGATAGGGGACAGACCTATCGCCGCTTTGTACGAATACACTGTCACATGACTAAGTACAACTCAGCCCTGTGAGTTTCCTCACGATGTTTTCCTTCACCGTTGACAACCATTATAAATTAGATCCACATATTTATTTAGAAAAGACAAACTGCTGTAGGCCCGGACCGGGTTTCGTACCCTCATCGTCTGCACGATAAGCTGCGTTCTAGCCACTGAGCTATCACGGTTTTTACCACAACATTTATGTACATATACATACATACATATACTCACGGCTATAAATCCCTTGAAGGGGTAGCCAGAGCTAGGGAATGAGACATTCCTCAGCCACCTTTGGAAGTTGCGTGGGGAAAAGATGGTGAAATAAAGGTTGTTGGTGATGGGTCTCCAACCGCATCGCCCAAAAATCCCTTAAAAGCCCCAATACCGTTAGTCGCCTTTTACGTACACCCACCGGAAGAAATGGGGTAGTGCTATTCTAAGCCGACACTACACAGCAATTCTAAGCCGACACTACACAGCAAATGTACATCAAATCTACATTTATGTATGTTATGTTACTTACCAAACCTTCAGTGGTTAAGGCACAGTGTGCTGCGATTGTGACTAAAACATAGCTTAGGTAGTTTTTTTTATATTATTGAGTGTATCTCCGAGGATTGTGAACACAATAAGTTTTAACTTTACTTGGATGCTGTGTTTACAAACTGAAATTAAATTTATAAACATACGCTATTTAATCTTGTTTGCCACATTAAAATATCTGAAAATACGCCAATTCCAAAAACTCGAATAGGGTACTCTATAATTTTAGCCGTTTTATACGAATACACTATCCACGGTTAAATGTCTCAGCCATGTGGGATTCCTCACGATGATCTCGTCCACTGTTTACAACATACATACATACATACTTATACTCACGGCAATAAATCCCTAGAAGGGGTAGTCGGAGCTAGGGAATTAGAAAATCCTCAGCCACTTTTGGAAGTTGCGTGGAGAATAGATGGTAAAATAAAGGTTGTTGGTGATGGATCTCCAGCCGCACCGCCCAAAAATCCCTTAGAAAGCCCCAATACCGTTGGTCGCCTCTTACGTACACCCACCGAAAGGAATGGGGTAGTGCTACTCTAAGCCGACACTATACACCAAATAAATTAACCACTCATATAACTGAGACAAGAGATTTTGGTGTGAGCCTAAGTTTCAGGATTTTGACTCACGGCTCTTACATGTAATGTATGGTGTTCCCACTGAGCAATAAATTTTCTTTAAGTATTAAGATAATTCATTCTAAATACTTTGTTTTATTAAAAATTACATACATATACTCACGGCTATAAATCCCTAGAAGGGGTAGCCAGAGCTAAGGAATTAGAAATTCCTGAGCCACCTTTGGAAAGATGAAGGTTGTTGGTGATAGGTCTCCAACACCGTAAAAGCCCCAATACAACGGTACTAACGAGTCGCCTCTTACGTGCACCCACCGGAAGAAATGGGGTAGTGCTATTCTAAGCCAACACTAATCAGCTAATGATTAAAAATGAATACATATAATAAATAAACACGGGCCAGCAAACTACTGTTCACTGTTCACTTAATCTCATTTTTTTCACTTAAAAAATCACATTTTTTTAACTAAAAAAAATCACATTTTATTCACTAAAAAAATCACATTTTATTCACTAAAAAAATCACATTTTGTTTACTTAATCGTATGAGCATATACGTTAAAAGTTTCAATCGATGCAATTGCGTTCTTGCGATATGTGATATCCAAAGAAACCTATAATCAGTGAATCCCTCAAACGATTCTAATTGCGAATTTACACATAACTGTATAAAGCTAAGTTAATTAAAGTCACAAGAGTAAATGCTTTTAAACTTTTGAGATAAGATTAAAAGATATTGCGTTTACCGACGCAAGATGAAATTCTCTTAATACTTTAAATAATTTAAGCAAATCTGCCACTTTCTCTGTGTTTACAATGTAAAGCCGGCCTAAGCTTTGGTGTATTCTTTCTGTGGGAGCGAGGGGGGCACATTCAGATAATTAAAAGGACTTAAGGTGTGCTCTCGAGATTACGCACCAACCCCGGAATTCGTTAGGGTCACAATGAAATTGTTTTGAATGAAAATTTTAATAGAAGCGCTTTACTTGCTAATCCTTTAAAGCAGGTGAAGTACGTTGTTTACTGTGACGGAGTTGAAAACTATTTGTAGGTTGGTAGAACGTTAGAAAGTTCAATGGTAATAAAAGGTTTTGATTATTGTTTAAAACATACATGTACTTACGCCATTAGTTTCCAATGGAGTAGGCAGGGACTATCGATCGCCAACTTGTATGATCCTGACAAACCTCTTTAACTTCGTTCACATCCATCAATCTTCTCATACATGGTAACGTTTTTAATTATAAATAATACGTAGTTTCTAAAAAATATTATATCCCTAAAGCTAGTTTCAAGTTATGAAGCTATTGAAATAATATTTACCTAAATTGTATTTTAAGAAACATACATGTTATGTTAAGTCGTATTTTCTAGGTCATAATCAGTTGAAATTCAAAACCAAATGAAATGTAAAATAATAAATTCACTACATTAACCATTCGTGTTTAAACACTGCAGTTATATAAAATTCACAGAAAATTTTACAATTAAATATTTCTCTGAACAGAACAGATGAATCTCCACACGTTTTAGTTAAGGATTTAAGTTAAACTCTATCATAATTGTCCGACCCGCATCGCCCCGTGACCTGTCCATTGCTTCCAGGTAAAATACTTAGATAATCTTCTTGTTTCAGACCGAGATCTGCTCGAGCGCGCTAACTGATGTAATCCATGCCGTCGTCAACGGCACCGACGGATGCCTCTTCTGCTTCGGACACGCAGGCTCAGGTAAACGATTACCAACCTTACCACCTTCAACATAAGCCTAACATTCGAGTTTCTCGTCACAAAACTAGTGGTATTATGAAGTCGTTGCGGATTTATTCTCAAACTTGTACGCCACTTCAGCTCGGAGACATTTGCATATAAATGGCAGCGCTGTGGGACTGCCTTAATTGAAAGTTTGACAAATATATAGGTAGTGCAACTGGGACTTGTGGAACTTCCGAGAAAAGTTTCCTGATAAATAAGTAGTTCGGGGCTATTTTATCGTACCACTGGGAAGTTTGTTCTCGCATAAAGATTGCTACATTAAGTTCACAATGAAAAGTTGAGTAAAAATTATCATGAATTATTCATTTTCAGGGAAATCTTACACTATGTTGGGGAGACCGGACTCTGTATCCTATCTTGGAGCTATACCTTGTGCTATTAGTTGGTTGTTCAGAGGCATAGCGGAACAGAGACATAAATGTGGAACGAGGTTCTCTGTAAGAGTATCTGCAGTGGAACTATGTACAAACACCAATCAAATGAGAGATCTTCTGACGCCATATCACAATGGTAACTATTGATTTTAATAACCAAATACAGAGACCACTTTGACACCATTTTTGCTATCCTAATTTTGGCTTAGTAACGCATTCGCATGATTGATGCTGATCTATCACCGCCTTGTATAAATACACTGTTACATGACAGCTTAACGATGAAGATTAATAAAAAATAATAATATTAAAATAAACAGAGTGACAAAAATATAATAGAGTAAAATGTATAGAATACATACATACATACATACATATACTCACGGCTATAAATCCCTAAACGGGGTAGCCAGAGCTTTGGAATGAGAAATTAATAAATGTTTTTGGTGATGGGCCTCCAACCACATCGCCCAAAAATCACTTAAGAAGCCCCATACCCTTAGTCGCCTCTTACGATCACCCACGGGTAGAAATGGGGTAGTGTTATTCTAAGCCGACACTACACGGCTATGTTTATATGTATAGAATAAAATGTAGTAAAATATTTGAATATATTTTTTAAATAATTTTTTGGTTGTTGTTTTCAATTTTTTTTTTTTTTATTATAACAATTGAGTGTGCAAGACGTCTCTTTGAAAATTATAAAAAAAATATGAATATTATATGGTATGTGTCTGTCTTTACAGATTCTGAACAATCGCCTGGAGTATATTTACGCGATGACCCTCTTTTTGGAACACATTTACAAAATCAGTCGGAGCTGCGAGTACACAGTGCTGAGAAAGCTGCCTTTTATTTAGATGCTGCTCTTGCTACACGAAGTGCCAGGGAAGAGGGCAAAGACAGTCATCTACTTTACACTTTGCACGTATACCAGTATAGTGTGGGCACTAAAGGAGCTGGTTAGTATATATTTGATTAAAGAATTTGTTTCCAATTTTAATAGGGTACCTTACTGATTAAGATATACTGCAACTTAAAAAATATTAAAGGTAGTGTTCTTGTTAGTCAATCAGTTCATAAAATATTTTATACAAGGATGTAAAATCCCGCGTTTCATATTAATTACCCTCAAATATTTTGTTTTGTATACACAGGAAATAAAATAACAAAATATTTTGTTCACAGTTGCTGGAGGAAGAAGTCGCCTTCATCTTATTGATTTAGGAAATTCAGAGCGAGGGAAATCAAATAGTGGTATACCACTCTCGGGATTAGGAAACATATTACTGGCAATTTTTAATGGACAACGACATTTACCATACCGCGAGCATAATTTGACTCACGTTCTCAAGGAATGTCTAGGATCACTCACTTGTCACACGGCTATGATAGTTCATGTATCACCAAATACACAAAATTATTCCGATACATTGACAACTCTACAATTAGCATCGCGAATACACCGGCTTAGACGAAGAAAAATTAAATTCCCATCCAACAATAACGCTGGGTCAGGAGGCAGTTCTGGTGAAGATGCTTCAAAGCCCAGCAGTAGTGAGCCTGATCCATCAAGCAGTGACTTATCAGCTGATACTGTTATTTATGTTGGTCCCATAGACGACGCTACAGATGGCGAACATCCTCCGGTATACATTCCAAGTCTAAATTCTGGTGATAATAGATGTATATTAAGTAAGACACTAAGAGGTACTACAGCTGAACATAAACATAAATCAACACTTTCACGTGTTGTTGAAGAAAGAAGCCCTGTACATAAATTACATCATTCACCAAAATCTTCACCCATAAAATTTCCTCAACACCAACCTTTAATTCATAGCCCTAAAACGTCTCCCGCACATTCAGCAAGTCTTAAATCTACACCATCCAAAAAGGTTTTGAGTAAGATTTCATCTGAAGAAAGTAAAATTAAACAATGCGGTAATTCAACAAGCGATGAACAATGGATTGATGGTCCACGAATATCCAAATCCAAGTTAGTAGAAGCTAGACACATTATTAAAGAACCCAAATGCAAAAAACGTGAAACTTGGATAGATGGTCCCATGCAAGAAAATATTCCAGCATCTTTAGAGCCTAATACCTTGCAAAATCAATCTATTCCCTTGCAAGTAGGCGTGCTTAATGCGCATGGAAACGAAAGTTTGGGTTATGGATATATGGACAGTCATAAGAAAAATATGATAAGAAAATGGGTAGAAAATCAGACATGCCAGATAAATAAGTCTCGACAAAGTTCACCAAGCCATCGAAACTCAAAAGAAAACAATCCCAAAGATCAAGAAAACTTTGAATCTAACCCCAAATCAGAGCATGTCCTAAGAGAAGCTGTAAAACGACATGTGGAAGAATCCACTATAAGAACAGGATTAAAAGCAGGTTCGAAAGGTATGGCGAAAGAGGAAGAAAATGTTGGTCCTCCAAAGTGTGATGTTAATGAAAGTGCGAAAAATATATCTGAACAATCTAAATTAGTAAATAAACCCGAAAATGATGAAGATGATGACAGTGAAGAATTAGCAGAAATGCCACCGGCATTGCCTTTATTGCAACCTTTATGCAGCCGAGAAGTATCAATGGAAAGTTTGGATAGTAAATACAAGGAGAGAATGAGGATGGATGATGAATTAATGTCCAATCTTAGCCGAGGAATTGATTCAAATGGTATGAGTAAAGGCTTAACTCAGTACGAAGATGATGAAATTTTGGAAATTGTCGAAGTTGATGAACATCTTGAACTAGTAGCTATGCAAGATAGTTGCCTTCAAGTGACAGAAGAAGACATTGCTTTTTGTATGAGGTTAACTGAAAATTATCTACCATCTGACCATGAAGACTTAGATGACCATCCACTTAGAATTTTGAGTCAAGAAAACTTAACTGTTGCCTCAACTTTTACGGATACATTATCTTTATATAGTGAAGTAGAACGACAACTCCGTAATCCTTCTTTTATGCAAAGAAATATAGACTTCATTAGTAATAATTATAGTGGAGATTTTATGTTCGATTTCAATCCTGGTAGTTTACACTCCTCACGATCTCGTATCGATGAAATGTTAGGTCTATCTGAACTTTATGCAAACCAATTAGACAATGTCAACGATCCCAAAATAGTTTCCAACTTTCAGTCTTTATCAATGAACAACGTAAGGGACACTGAAGAATTCCATGGGGATGGTTCTGTTTATAGTGAACCTGCCTACAGGCCTAGTGACAAGATATGTGATAGTTGTAAAAGATCAATGTCTCGGCCTGGTAGTGCCATAGGTGAGTGTGCTGCATACCAAGATGTTGAGAGACAACATAACGACTGTTTTGGACCTTTTGAAAAATATAGAGCAAGTGAAATAACTGATGCACGTCTGGCTTCATTAAGACACCCTGATGGAGCATCAGATCCAAATTTACGGGATGAAAATAAAACATCTCTTGGTGCGACACTCACTACGTTTCGGGATCTTAAATCCACATTACATTTAGAAGTAACTCCAACAACAGTTGTAACAAGTGAACCAAGATCTGATAAATTTAATAAGCCTGATAAGACAATAGCCAGGGTTACTGCAAGTGCAAAGCCTGATGGTTATGATAGTGGCCATGAGTCGACTCCACGAACAGGTAAACACAGTCCAGCTGCTACTTCAAGACGAGCTGAATCGGGCTATGATTCTGTACCGAGAGATTCAGACGCATCATCGTTAGACTCATATCCAACAAGAAGAGCAGCCGTTGCAAGAGCACATGCCAAGAAACACACTGCAGCCAAATATAAACAACACCACGATAGATCATTTTGTTCGTGGTTAAGAAACCCATTTACGTGTAAGAATGCTGACACCGATCCGGAAATAAGTGATTTTTAAGTTTTTTATATTACTGTAAAAAGTTAAAGAGACGTATCATTAAACACGTAACCGAATTTAACCTGGAGACTGCTTTTGTACTCTAGATGTATTCATAGTAACATTAAGTAACTACATAAAAATAGTGTAATTAAATTGTAAACGAAGCTTTTGCACTAACCTACTATTGTTGCTATATAGTGTATATTGCCAAGTCCCTGTCTTGAAACTAGCAGCTTTAATATCTATTTTTACATAAACTTTTTAACAATCAGTTTCGTGATCGCTATCGGTGGTCCGTGAAAAGCATTATTGTAAACGTTTTATCACAGTTGTGTACGGTTTGATATGAAATGTAGATATTTTGGAGGTAATTTTCTACGACTTTATAAAAAATATAATGTAAAAAGAATAGTCTTCCGGGGTCTTCCTATGCATATTTTATTTCACAAACCCCTCTGAAAAATAGAATTGTTGACTGCCTAATTAGTTATTTTACGTTCATCTATCTAACAATTGTATCGGTATTGTATATTAATTAGTCTTAATGTATTAGTGAAATTAAGCTTTTATTGAAACCTTGTTAGTTAATTTGTTAGCTCGAAATGTTAAACAGAAATTGAATTATAGCCGTTACGAGTTATAATGTTTCTTTGATGATGAAAGTGCTAGGCTGTTTCATTGTTGTATGTGTTTAGTTTTCAGGATTCCTTTTTATTGCATTTTGAAGATGTAAAGACTGTTTGTATGGACTGTCGTATATTTTATTAAAATAACACTGGCCAACACTATTTTTGGTGCCGTTGTTTTAAGACCTGATTATGAAAGTAATTTCTTCACTGATTTCAAATATGTAATCAGTTTTTCTGTATCAGCTCTAGTTTTGAAAATATTAAAAAAAAAAATTTTTCAACGAAAAAACACATTTTTTATTAGTCAGTGTACAAAAAACTCCTCTTAATAGATTTTCTTTCATGTTTATGCATTGGGTTGTCTCTCATAAGAGCCCAGCAGTAATCAGCCATCATGTGAGTATCCCATCTACCCTGGTATCGATCCTCCATGACTTTGATGTCCTGATGAAACCGCTCTCCTTGTTCCTCACTTAAGTCACCCAGGTTATGCGGGAAGCAGTCCAAATGGCTGTGTAGGTAATGAACCTTGATGCTCATATTACATCCCAACTTTTGAAAGCAAGAAAGCATTTGGTTTACAATACTTTCATAATCTTCTGCCTTATGATTACCAAGGAAATTTTTGATCACTTGCACAAATGAGTTCCACGCAGCAAGTTCCGTTTCATTCACAGATGTTGCGAAGTTATCATCTTTAATTAACTGTCTTATCTGAGGACCGTCAAATATTCCAGCCTTGAGTTTTTCTGTGCTTAAAGCTGGAAATGCCCTCGTAATGTATTGAAAGCATGAGCCCGATTTGTCTAATGCTTTTACAAATTGTTTCATGAGACCAAGTTTTATGTGTAGAGGAGGTAAAATGATCATTTCTCGGGGGACTAAAGGTGTATTTATAACATTTTGCTTTCCAACAGCTAGGCTTTCTCTGATCGGCCAATTTTTTCGTACCCAGTGATTCGGTTTATCTCTACTATCCCAAAGACACATAAAACATGGATACTTTGTATATCCACCTTGCTGTCCCAACAGAAAATTAACCATTTTGAGATCGACGCATATAAACCATTGGTGGTTATCATATTTAATCTTTTCTAAAAGCAGTGCAATTGCTTCATACTCTTCTTTCATTCGGGTAGAATGAGCAATTGGAACACAAGCGTGTTTATTACCATTATGAAGCAATACACATTTGAGACTTCTTTTGGAACTGTCTATAAAAAGACGCCACTCAGTTGAGTCGTACTTTTGTAAACCCATTCTTGTTAATAAACCACCAATATCATTGCAATAAACAAGATTGTTATCTTCAGAAAAATATGGTAGCAAATCGCGTTCTCTTTGACGGTAAAATGTAACTCTTGTGTTTGGTGAAAGCAAATTCTTCTCTTTTAATCTAGAAGCCAACAATTCAGCACGCTCCTTTGAAAGATCTAGATCCCTTATCAGATCATTAAGCTCACCTTGTGAAAAAAAACGAGAGGTTCGATTCAACTCGCCATAATCACTGTCGATCTCGGGATTTGCTTGGATTTCGTTATATTGTTCCACTTCGATATCTGGCAGCGAGTGGTACGTAGGCACAGGGACACTTTCGGAATGAGGTACAGGTCTTTTCGCTGATGGTATATCAGGATATGTCCATTTACTTCTATTCTTTCGATTTATGCCGACAATCTTAACCAAACAGAAATAACAGTCGTTGAAGTGATTTTGTTGTTCCCTCCAAATCATCGGTATCCCAAATTTCATACATCTTCTTTTGCAATTTGTCCATTGTCTCAAATGTTCTCTGCATGTTTTACACACAAAATGGGGCACCCAAGGCTTATCTTGATGCTCAATAGATAGGTTGAAGTATGCGAAATATGCATTTTTCACGAACTCTGTTATGGGTTTTCTGTTTTCCTCAAACGTATATTCACCACAAATATAACAAAATGAATTAGGATTGGTCAAACAACATCTTGATGAGCTTGCCATTATGCCAAAACAACGAAATTGATGAAAATAAAAGAATTGCGATACTTTGTTGAAGTCAAAGTGACGAAATTTTAAAATTGAGGGTAGTTATGAAATTAGAGCTGATACAAAAATGGCAGTTGTAGGTTTGTCATCAGAGACACGTTCAAAAACAATATCTAAACAAATTTTTACCGCACCAAAAAAAAAGTTTTTTTTTGTTGGCCAGTGTAATTAATTGCATACCCTACTGCCAAAGTTACATGGATTTTGTCGAAAGATAATTCCCATTAGTTTATTTTTTTTTTCTAATTAATAAAATAATTTTGTACATACGATATATCTATAATTGCAACAGCTTTACGAAGATGGTAACGAAAATAGTTTTCGCAACCAACAAAGTTACGTTATGTATTATGTATGACTATTGATACTATTAATTATTATCAAAGTATTTATCTTAAATTTTACAACGTGTTCTAATTAATAAAGTATAAATTGTACCAAATATTTTCATTTTGAATACCCTATCAAAATATATTTTCAAACTCAAACGTTCACGCTGAATATCTCCGAAGGAGTTGGCAGATGTACTAATACTTTTAAACATCACGTGACATTGCCGGATTACCACCTGGTGTTCTGTTTTACTTAGACAGTGTACGCACGTGATAGGGGGCAATCCTTTCGCTGTTTTGCCAGTACACTGTCACATGACAAAGTACAACTGGGCCATGTGGGTTTTCTCACGATGTTTTCCCACCTTGATAAGTTAACAACCATGATAAACCAGCAACAACCATGAGCAACCGTGATAGCCCAGTGGGTAGAACACTCGGTTATCGTGCAAACGACTAGTGTTCAAATCCCGGGTCGGGCCTACACCAATTTGTCTTTTCTAAAGACATATGTGTGGTTAATTTATCATGGTTGTTAACGGTGAGGGAAAACATCGTGAGGAAACCCACATGGCTGAGTTGTACTTAGTCATGTGACAGTGTATTCGTACAAAACGGCGATAGGCCTGCCCCCTATCACGTGAGTACACTGTCCATGCAAAACGTGGGTACTCTGAACACCAGGTGACAAAGTCACGTGATGTTCAGAAGTATTAGTACCTCTGCCAACCTCTTCGGGGATATTCGGCGTGAACGTTTATGTTATATGTTATGTTATGATAAATTAACCACACATATAACTTTAGAAAAGACAAATTGATGCAGGCCCGGCCTTAGGATTTGAATCGTCTTCGTCGGCACGATAAACCGTGTTCTACCCTGACTGAGCTTTCACGGATGTTTTAGCAACGGAGGTATCCCTTAAGAATTATAAAAGCTATAGTAAACTTGAATGATAATTTTTATGGAAAACATCCACGAAGGACACATTTAGATCATACGTACATACATACATACACTCACGGCTATAAATCCCTTAACGGGGTAGCCAGAGCTTTGGAATGATAAATTCCTCAGCCACTTTTGGAAGTTGATTGGGGAAAAGATGCTAATAATAAACGTTTTTGGTGACGGGTCTCCAACCACATCGCCCAAAAATCACTTAAAAAGCCCCAATACTCTTAGTCGCCTCTTACGATCACCCACGGGTAGAAATGGGGTAGTGTTATTCTAAGCCGACACTACACGGCTAAAATACATAATAAAAATACATCAAGTCCAATGTGGCGATCAATAGTCTCAGCATACCGCGATGGAAACTATTAGCGTAAGTATAAAAATATATGTGTAGCTGTGTAGTGTTGGCTTAGAATAGCATTACCCCTTTTCTTCCCGTTGATAGGGTAAGGGTATTGGGACTTTTAATGGATTTTTGGGCGATGCGGTTGGAGACCCATCACCAACAACCTTTATTTTACCAACTTTTCCCCACACAACTTCCTAAAGTGGCTGGGGAATTTCTGATTCCTTAGCTCTGGCTACCCCTTCTAGGGATTTATAGCCGTGAGTATATGTATGTATGTATGTATGTACATATATTTACGGCTATAAATCTCAAAATAACGTAGCCAGAGCTTCAGAATTAGGCATTTCTCAGCTACTTTTTGAACTTGAGTGAGGCTTTTTGACACACTCCACAATTGTACGTATTATGTGATAGTGTTTTGATCGAGTGGTGACCGACCTGCCGTTGTTGCTGTGACTGTTAAGACAGAAAGTGGGCACTCTGAAGAACAAGTGACAAAGTTTCAAAGGTGATACTCATAAGTATTTAACCTCGGTTATAAATTTTGTGATGGTAATTGATGTGATGATGATGAAACAATAACATACATACATACATATACTCACAGCTATAAATCCCTAAAAGGGGTAGCCAGAGCTGAGGAATCAGAAATTTCTCAGCCACTTTTGGAATTTGCGTGGGGAAAAGATGGTGAAATAAAGGATTTTGGTGATGGGTCTCCAACCGCATCGCCCAAAAATACCTTAATATCCCCAATACCGTAAGTCGCCTCTTACGCACACCCATCGATAGAAACAGGGTAGTGCTATTCTAATCCGACACTATACGGCTATGATTTAAAGTATTAAGGTAAAAACGTAATAATTCTTCTAAGAATTAATTTTTTAAACGATGAATTCCAAAAAGGATATGAATAAATAAGTTAAAACTTAGACCACTTCAAGTATCATCCGAGGGGTGAGATTTCGAAATCTGGGGATCAAAACTTTGCCCTCCGTTGAACAGGGTAAAGTTACTTTTTTCCGTTTAGAGGGAGCCCCATTATCTTTCATTTCGCCAGCAATTTAACATTCTAGGGCGACCCTGCATCGAGCTATCAAATAAGTAGATGGCAACCGCTTTTTAGGGGTGACAACTTCTTATGGAATTTTCTATAATTTGTTAGAGTGGCTATCGAGCAATTTCGAAATTGGATCTCATTATCCACAGAAAGCTGCTATGATTTTTGTACGTATTTTTCAGTTCATCATCCTATACCACGCTTATGGATAAATAGCGAATTTTAGAATAGAGTAGAATAACTCTTTATTGCACACCAAACACAATTTACAAAAAAAAATATCAAACAGTTTACAGTGAGGTACAATTGGCGGTCTTACTAAAAGCAATCCCTTCCAGACAACCTTTGGAAGGTGAGATCGGTAAATTAGTTATTCGGCTATTATTACTGGCTTTTATACAAATAGAATTTAAATTTCTCTAGAACTGTAGTGCTGCTTATAGTAGCACTAACATCTGGATAACATAAATTAGCAGGACCAACCGATATTATCATAATATTTTCGAACTTTTCACCCCAAAAAGGCTGAAGAGTATAAAATTTTGAAGGCTAGCCCTTTTTGGGATGTTTGTCAGTATGTAGTGTAATTTACATTACGTTTACTTATGAGGGATCTCACTTCCACTGCATTCACTCTGATTTCATGTATCTTTGCCATACCCAACATTCACTACCAGACATTAGTGTAGGAACCAAAACAGCATCGGATCGGAATTCAGACGGTAAAATTTACACACATATATACTCTCACGGACATAAATCTCAAAAAGGAGTAGCCAGAGCTTTAGAGCGAGAAACTTTTCAGCCACATTTGGAAGTTGATAGCAGACAAGATGGCAGAAATAAATGGTGTCCAACCGCATCGCCCAAAAACACCTTAAAAAGCCCCATACCCTGAGTCGCCTCTGATGACATCCGTTTGAAGAAAGGGGTAGTGACATTCTAAGCCAGCACTACACGGTCAAATTTAAAAACGGTAAACTTACACACATACACGGTAAAATTTAGTACAAATGTAATGTAAAAAAATACAAATATTATTTTAAAAACACTGAAACATATCCCCATTTCTAAGCTCCAACCATACGAAAAATCAATTTGTCTTTAAAATATTAGTATGGTTTCTTTAAGGTTATGCGTACATAACAAATACTGAAAAAACCTTTGTCAGTAAGAAACTAAATGATATTATATGGAGGCTTGGTTTCAGGTCTATGAGGGTTTTTAACCGTGAGGGAAAAAAGAGAAGTCAAAATTGTATAAATCCCTAGAAGGGGTAGCCAGAGCTAAGGAATCAGAAATTCCTCAGCCACTTTTGGAAGTTGCGTGGGGAAAACATGGTAAAATAAAGGTTGTTTGTGATGGGTCTCCAACCGCATCGCCCAAAAATCCCTTAAAAGCCCCAATACCGTTAGTCGCCTCTTACGTACACCCACCGGAAGAAATGGGGAAGTGCTATTCTAAGCCGACACTACACAGTTTATACTTACTTATAAACATCTGCTTTCTGCCCTTGCACATTGTATATAAACGGGCATACGAGTAATACATAAATCAAATGAGCCCAAATAAAGTACACACGGCTAATAGTATTGTCATTAACTGGACGATTAATTATAAAAAAATATACCTATACATACACAGATTTTTAAGTGATTTTTGGCTATATGGCTAGGAACTAATAATCATCCGTTATTTTATCTTGTCTCCAATCAAGTTCAAACAATCGCTTATGAATTTCGGATTCTGAAGCTTCGGCTCTTTGAGTGATTGAAAGCCCTGAGTATATGAATTTATGTGTGTATGTATGTTATATATTATAGATTGTTAAATTTAATTTCTTCTTTAGCTATGTAGTGTCGGCATAGAATAGCACTACCCCATTTCTTCCGCTGGGTGTACGTAGAAGGCGACTAACGGTATTGGAGCTTTTAAGGGATTTTCGGGCGATGCGGTTGGAGACCCATCACCAACAACCTTTTTTTACCATGTTTTCCCCACGCAACTTCCAAAAGTGGCTGAGGAATTTCTGATTCCTTAGCTCTGGCTATCCCTTTTAGGGATTTATAGCCGTGAGTATATGTATGTATGTATGTTAAAACTGCAATTTGGCGGTTCGGTAATTTGTCATATGAAGAATAATTAATTAAAAAAAACTTTATTGCTTCAATTAAAAAACTAAACACTAATATAAAAGTGAGGTAACATTCCTCACCCCAAGAGTTTGCGATATTAAATCATCAAATTAACCAGCGTAAGCTTATGACGACACCTCTGCAAAATTTAGTGCGAATGAAATAAAAGTCGAAACAAAGGAACAACACGGGGGTGGGTCGGGAGTCGAACCGACGTGACAGGAAGACCAAATTCTACCGCGACATATCGAACTTGCCAATGATATCACTCTTTTTACTTATAAACTCAACCTTATCTCCCGGACAATAAGGACTAGATAGCCTATAAAAATAGCATACAGCGTCACTTGTACTTGTATTTACCACGTTATGTCTGAAACATTGAAACGTGATACGCACATGAAAGAGAAACAGAATTGAGAAAAACACAACATTTTCCTCTACACTGTCATTTGTTATCTTAATAACAGCTCCGAGCTTAGACAGATAATCCGGTCAATTTATACATTCAAGGTTACATAAATTCATAAGAAGCTGAAAATTGGCACAATTGTTCAAAACATGATTATAAATGAAACCTCAAAAGTCCCCATCGTTCCGAGGTGTGCTAAAATAAGATAAATCGTATATATATCGTAGCGTATCGCAACTTATCTAAGCAAGTGTTTTTTTTAGGAGCTCCGTACATAGAGAGAAGAAATTGAATTCCGCTGTTGATAACGTCTGGTTGAGTTGAGTCACTATTTTTAAAAACTTCAGCACATTGAAGTAAGTCATTTTTTTAAACACCTTATAAATGATGTTCATACGTGGCGTACATGTGCAAAGTATGAAGATTACCAATGATCGAACTTTTCAACGCTTTATATCTTCAAAATGGTGGCTTTAAGGAAAAACATTGTTGATATCTTTTTTGTAGAAAATTTTCTGATCTACAATTTTGTACTGGAGTGCTTTTGCGAAAAACTCACCGTTTCGCTTAAAATCGCAAAAAACTCTTTTTTTTTTTTTGACCTCGTGTAAAATTTTTAGCACACCTCGGAACGATGGGGACTTTTGAGGTTTCATTTATAATCATGTTTTGAACAATTGTGCCAATTTTCAGCTTCTTATGAATTTATGTAACCTTCCTCCTTATTTTAGACCTAAATTGACCGGACTAAGAAGAATTCATTAGCAGATATTGAATGTATCGTCTGCAATTTCAGTTAGATTTGAACATTCTTGATTCAATGGCTAATTGTTCTTTATTAGGACAGCTTGAGCTAAAGTACCAATGAGTAATCAAGTGCTTTTGGCAATAAAATCTACCAAGAGGAAAGAAATTGCAATCATTATCACAAAGTTATATACATACATACATTTACTCACGGCCATAAATCCCATAAAGGAGTAGCCAGAGCTACAGAGCTAGAAACTCCTCAGCCACATTTGGAAATTGATAGGGGACAAAATGGTAGAAATAAAGCATCGTTATGCATGGGTCTCTCGCCGCATCGCACAAAAATCCCTTAAAAGCCCCAATACCGTTATATATGAGTTTCTTTCCAACATCATCATATCAGCTTTATTGGCATAAGTGTACAAATAAACATCTCACACAGACATTTTATAAGGGGTAATTCAGTAATTCACAAGATTCTACCAACCCACACATACGTTATAAGTTAAATTAAAGCATTTTGATTCCCTTTTCTATCGAACCTCAAAATTTCACCCAAGGTAGCCCGCCGAAAATTCCGGAAACGATTCATCTCGAAACAAAATATAGAGCTCTGCAATTCGATTCTTTAAAAAGGTCATTCGGAAAACATTACAGCGACACCGTACGTGCGCCGAATAGCCGATTCTTATGAGGATACATACGGCAATGACTTCTGAGTTCGGAATTCACAATGTGCAAAGTTAAGACCTTACCTTCCTTGCAATTAAAGTTTTTAATGCATTTGAAAGGAGAGAGGAAAGAATGAAATGGGTTGAGATCTTTAGTGTCCTGTTTGAGTTGTGAAGTATTAGTGAAACGACGTGATAGCTCAATGGGTAGAACACCGGTTAACGTGCAAGCGACTAGTGTTCAAATCCCGGGTCGGGTCTACACCAATTTGTCTTTTCTAAAGACATATGTGTGGTTAATTTATCATGGTTGTTAACGGTTAGGGAAAACATCGTGAGGAAACCCACATGACTGAGTTGTACTTAGTCATGTGACAGTGTATTCGTTCAAAACGGTGATAGGCCTGCCCCTTATCACGTGAGTACACTGTCCATGCAAAACGTGGGTACTCTGAACACCAGGTGACAAAGTCACGTGATGTTCAGAAGTATTAGTACCTCTGCCAACCCCTTCGAGGATATTCGGCGTGAACGTTTATGTTATGTTATGTTATGTTATTAGTAAAGCGTGATAGCTAAATGGATAAGAACTTCCAGCCGTCATCCATATAGGCGTGGGTGCAATTCCCGAGTCGGGCCTACATTTGTCTGTTCTAAAAACATTATGTGTGGTTAATTTATCATGGTTGTGAAGGTGATGGAAACATCTTGAGGAAACCCACGTCGCTGAGTTGTACTAAGTCATGTGATATTCAGAAGTTTTAGTACCTTTGCCAACTCCTTCGGGGATATAAGGCGAGAGCCACTTGTATTAATAACAATGTGTATTGTTTCTTTTTCATTCTCTATAGTTTTTTCTAATCTTACATACGTACATATACCAATAGCTCTGCTGTATATACCGAAAGATTGGTATGCAGATTCCGTATCAGAAATACTTTGGTCAGTTTAAAAAGTTCATAACATAACATAACATAATCATAAACGTTCACGCCGAATATCCCCGAAGGGGTTGGCAGAGGTACTAATACTTCTGAACATCACGTGACTTTGTCACCTGGTGTTCAGAGTACCCACGTTTTGCATGGACAGTGTACTCACGTGATAAGGGGCAGGCCTATCGCCGTTTTGTACGAATACACTGTCACATGACTAAGTACAACTCAGTCATGTGGGTTTGCTCACGATTTTTTCCCTCACCGTTAACAACCATGATAAATCAACCACACATATGTCTTTAGAAAAGACAAATTGCTGTAGGCCCGACCCGGGATTTGAACACTAGTCGCTTGCACGTTAACCGGTTTTCTACCTATTGAGCTTTCACGTCGTTTTAAGTTCAGTAAGGATTTATTTTAAATAAAGGATAATTGGTTTTGATATCTAACCACGTTGAAGACGTCTCCGTCCTCTTTATGGCATCAATGAAGACCAATAGGTTAGTGCTATTTTAAGCCGACACTTTAAATTTTGTATATATTGAGCCAATAAAATAAACGTCCTTTTTATTTACCGTAGACTTTAAACTTCGAAATATTCGATTTTCCAGGCTAGGAGGCTTTAGCGCTAAAATGAGAAACTCACTTTGACGCAAATCAATCTGTATTATCCTGGTAAGCCGCGACGACTGGAGGCTGTTGGAGGCTGTATTGCTGAACTCGCTATTTTTATCCGGATTTGTGAGACAACTTACGCACTTAAAGGATCTTTAACTGACGGTGTTAAATTCGTTGTGGCTTTAGATACGTTTTCTCTGTTCAAATATTATTTAATCTTTATATATTATTTCTGTAAGCCTCTTTCTTGCCCGGAAGCCTGTGACGCGATGAGTTAAGCTAGAAATTTGGTTCAGGTATCGTTTTGTACAGTTTGCGGCCGTGGTGTGCACAAAATTCAGACATCTGATGTAACTGGATTAAGTTAATTGTTACAGAATTTCAAAGTTTCGGTTTTGGCCCATAGACTTTGCTGGAGTGTCATAAGCGCGCGCAAACTTTAGTCGATCAGAGATGCGCTGTGATTGGTCGGAATTTTTTCAAACCGGCCAATCAGAAAAGTTCACTTGAAATTCAAAAGAGCTGCGCTGTGATTGGTCGGAAAATTTCAAAATAAACTCATTTTATTGGACGCGACGTAGTCGCGCCAGGGTTACCCACTAGTAAGATTTTATTTCTATAGAGCTGTGTAGTGTCGGATTAGAATAGCAATACCCTATTTTATGTGAGTTTTGGCCAATGCGATTGGAGACCCATAACCAACATCCTTAATTTTTACAATCTTTTACCCATTCAAGTTCCAAAAGTGGCTAAGGAATTACATATTCCGAAGTTCTGGCTACCAATTTCAGGGAATTATAGCCGTACGTATGATGTTTTTTTAAAATTTTAGTCCAAGTTCCCTCACTACACTTGATCATTTAAATATTCATACAGCCTAAAATTACTAGGTTATTTTTATAATAACCCGAAATCAACTTTAATGATGAGCTGAATTTTAACGTTCGATGTTTATTTCTTCTAATATAATTAATAAAACCCATAAAAATAACACTATAAATAAAAATACGTTTGAATTTATTACAATTATTTTTGATTGCAAAAAACAAGTCTTCAAATAAATAAAGAAAAACGATATCAGGGCAATATTACATTTCGATCATTAACAGATAAAAATATAATATTAAGTCAATTATTTTCACATGGAAATTAAATGATAATATTGAATTTAAAAAAAACATACAAGTATATAAGAATAAGAGAGTGCTCATAATAAACCTACAAATGATTACAAAATAGTTTTATTAGTATCGGTAATGCAGGCATTGCAGAAAAATAAATAGACAATTTATTTCTTTGCTTATAAAACATATTACATACATACATGCTCACATAAACTCACGCCGTTAGTTCCCATTGAGATAGCCGAAACTATCGAATCGCCATTTAGTACCTGGCAAACCTCTCTAGCTTCATTCACATCCATCAATTATAAAAACACAGCGAAACTAAATTCTCTCGGACTCATCCATCAACCTTCTCTGGACACTAGATGGCGCTGCCATGTGAGTTCAGAAGTATTGGTACCTCTGCCAACCCCTTCGGAGATAAACGGCGTGAACGTTTATGTTATATGTCATCCATCAAACACACAACTAAAACCATAACTTCACGGCTATAATCAACACTATATCACATTACATTAATACCTAATCCAAAAGCCGCAATATAATCGAAAGCCTTATATCTGAATGTCGCAAAATCGCATCATACTTCCAAGGCAGGCAATTTATCAGTATCACGAAGGTGCCACAGGATCTTAGCGCCAACACAACCCATCGATCCGAATTAGCCGTGTTTTATTAAGGATAATCTTGACAATTCTTCCAAGTTACGCTGATGAAATCCATTCTTTAAACACCACAACACTAAAGAAGACAAAGGGGTAGTAATGATTTGGTTTATAGTGGAAATTGATACATGAAAATGTTGGATTATCGTTGGTTTCTTAGTTGGAGTTGTTCAATTTGATGTTATGAGTTTGTCAGCATTGAACAAAGAGTCTTATTATAATAAATGGTGTAGTAAAATCAAATAAAAAAATAAAATAATCATTTCAGATTTTTTTGTTTATATATTATTTAATTATGTGTAGTGTAGTGTAGGCCTTAACTGAAAACCAGTGTTTTGCCACTTGGCAATATCAAGCACTGAGTTAGGACCTAGTTTGTGTTACCATAGCACTAATTTTAAGTTTAAAAATATTGTTTTTTTTCACTTTATGTATTGTTTCTCATATTGTATGTGGTGTTATGTTAACATAAATAAACGAGTTATCTATCTATCTATTTATTTCAAAGTAAAAAGATAAATCTTTGTTTTTTTAACGTCAAATTTCAAATTTCAACTTAATACTACGTTTACTTCGGATTCGGAAGGTGTTTTGTTGACAGAAGAAACCCGTAAGAAACTCGTCAACACACATCTTTTTTTACGGCCATTACAATTTTCGTGTTAGCCCGGAAACATCCTGCACAGAGCCTTGACGACACCAAGCCACTTCATCATTAATGTAATCATTAACATGGTAATAGGCTTCCGAACTAAGAACAGTTGATACAGTAGTACAGTTTATACAGAAAAAATATTTACTTAAGACATTTCTATATGCTAGGTATATTATTTAGAGTTCTTATACTTATTAGTCAGATTTAGCCGGTACACAAATAAATCATTTTTCTTTAAATTAAAAATGCTAACGAAATGACGAAGTCATTGTCTAAAACTGCACAAAAATATCACAAGTTAATTTAAAAAACAAGGGTTTAAAGTTTACTAAAGATGAAACAATGTATCGAATAATTTAGTCAGCTAGGAACGTAGAAAGTGAGATGGCAACCCTAATCGGAACATAAACATAACATAACATAAACATGAACGTTTATGTTTATGTTATGTTATATAAACATAAACGTTCACGCTGAATATCCCCGAAAGGGTTGGCAGAGGTACTAATACTTGGTGACAAAGTCACGTGATGTTCAGAGTACCCACGTTTTGCATGGACAGTGTACTCACGTGATAGGGGGCAGGTCTATCGCCGTTTTGTGCGAATACACTGTCACATGACTAAGTACAACTCAGCCATGTGGGTTTCCTCACGATGTTTCCCTCACCGTTAACAACCATGATAAATTAACCACACATATGTCTTTAGAAAAGACAAATTGGTGTAGGCCCGACCCAGGATTTGAACACTAGTCGTTTGCACGATAACCGAGTGTTCTACCCACTGGGCTATCCTAATCGGAAGTGGTACAATAATTCAATCCACCATAAAACTGACACTACACAGCATAAAACACCATGTGACAACAATGTCACGTGATGTTCAGAAATATCAACTCTAACACTCCTTCGGGAATATATGGGGTCATCTTTTGGTTGTCTTCAATTTCAAAAGTTTTTATGTTATATATGATTAATAATAATGCTGTGTAGTGTCGGCTTAGAATAGCACTACCCCATTTCTTCCGGTTGGTGTACGTAAAAAGCGACTAACGGTGTCGGGGCTTTTTAAGGGATTTTTGGGCGATGCGGTTGGAGACCCATCACCAACAACCTTTATTTTGCCATCTTTTCCTCACGCAACTTCCAAAAGTGGCTAAGGAATTTCCGGTTCCTTAGCTCTGGCTACCCTTTCTAGGAATTTATGGCCGTGAGTATATGTATGTATGATTAATAAAAAAAAATACGTCTTTTCCAAGGGTTGCTTTGGATTTTCTTATACTTTGTCGACCTCTTATTTGGTATTTAAAACCGTGTATTTAAGACTAAATCAATATTGTCTTCGTTGTTTTTTTCTTATTTTCCATTTGTTTGCTTCAGTGTCAAGTACAGGTTTTTTGTTTGTTTATATATTACTTTATCAAATATAATTAAAAAGTACGTAAACAAGTCTTCAGAAGGTATCAACGTATATGTAAATTAATACAAGTCTTAAAAATAGTGTAGGCAGAAGAGATAAAAAAGGATATATTGCAACTACAACGCTCCAGTTTCAGGACTACGAGTAACTTTCATCAGGGGGTATAGATGGCGCTGCAAGAATTGTACATCGCGGTATGAATTGTCTGAAACTCTAGTATAAATAGGAAACACTTTCCATCGTGTTACCTACTTATAAAATAATAACCTATATATCCTATTTTTGTAGATCTAGATTACACTGGGTCCAAGCTTTTGTAATATTATTAGGCATGGGCGTTTTCGTTATTTAACGCAAACGGTTACATAACCGATATATAGTTATCATATCGATATGGAAAACCGTTTTTAGATATCGATATCAGTGGGAATAGCAAAACGACCTTGAAACAAAAACGCATGCAATCAACAAGTTATATTTTATAAGTTTAGTTAAGAGGTCCCTTCCCATTAGTTACAATAGTAAATCATGGCGATTTTCCTTCATGCTTAAACATGTTAGGATTGGCAGTAAAGTTGTATGAATTTATTATTAATGCGAACATGTGTATTTATTATTAATGCATGTGTAAAGTAACGATAGTATAACAAAAATGATACATGATTAGCTCAGAATTGAAATAAACAAACTCAAGCACACAAATAAATAACCAAAATGACCCGAGTTATCAGGTAAAACGCGCGCCAAAACTAAACAACAAAATGTAATAACTAAAGATATTCGCTTCATCTCTTTCACAACGCTAACGTTTTGTAAAGTTAGAAAGAGGTGGAGCGAATATCAAACGGATGCGGTTCGATGGTTTGCGCTTCGTTTGTCATATCGTTTTCTTTTACGTATCGATGTCTGGCGGGCGGTTTAGGTTTTTGTTGATAGCATAGTTTTGAAATATCGGATATGTACTTTATAGTTATCGATATGATATGATATGTAACTGATATCCGTTATTAGTTACGTTTTGATATATCGAACTCATGCCTAAATATTATAAATTGTCTTCAGCTGTCTTGACGAACAAAATATGGGGAGTATTTAACGCTACTTATATAAAGTCAAACCTTACAAAAAAAAATATATCGCACCAAGAAATAAATTGGGTAATTTTAGTGTTCATAAAAAGATAATGGTGTATGGAAAATTATTTTCCGAAAGGGATTTACCCACGTTTGCTTATGAAATCTCTTACCCCTTTACAAGGCAAGGTATGATTAAAAATTCATTGCATTTCACTTCTATTTGAAGCTAGGTAAGGTTGAAATTATGGTGGTGCGCATATACTCACGGCTATAAATCCCTAAAAGAGGTAGCCAGAGCTAAGGAGTTAAAAATTCCTCAGCCACTTTTGGAAAGTTGAGTGGGGAAATGATGGTAAAATAGAGGTTGTTGGTGATGGGTCTCCAACCGCATCACCCAAAAATCCCTTAAAAGCCCCAATACCGTTAGTCGTCTCTTACGTACACCCACTGGAAGAAATGGGGTAGTGCTATTCTAAGCCGACACTACACAGCACACACTATATGCCCACTGCCTTATAAAGGGTTAATACTCGTATTTTCTGATTTTTTAGATTAGTATTTTCATACTTTTTCTCAAATATTACAACTGTTTACTTTATGATTGAGATTTTTATCGTTAAGAATGTTCGTGGAAATTTCAAATGTATATTTGTTTTATCTTTAAAAATTTGTAATTTTGTGTTATTCATCAATATAGAGTACCAGTAATCGTTAGCCAGATTTAGCCGGCACACGATAAAAACATACATACATACATATTCTCACGCCGTTAGTTCCCATTGGGGTAGGCAGAGACTATCGATCGCCACTTTGTACGATCCTGGCAAACCTCTCTGGCTTCGTTTACATCCATCAATCTTTTCATACATGCTCTTTGATTCTTCATACTGCGGACACCTGCCTTTTTGAGCACATTTTCTATTTGATCCAAATGTGTCCTCCGAGGTCGTCCTCTACTAACATTACCTTCCACATTGGCTCTATATATTTCTTTCACCAATTTACTGTCATCCATCCTCTCTATGTGCCCAAACCATCTCTACATTCCTTTTTCTATCTTTCTTACAATATCATCTTTTACACCACACCTTTCACGAATCACATCATTCCTCACACGATCACATAACCTTACATTACACACTTTTCTGAGGGATCTCAATTCTACTGCATTTACTCTACTTTCATGCTTCTTCTGACACACCCAAAATTCACTGCCATACATAAGCGTAGGAACGAGGACTAATGTCATCATAATGTGTAATGTCATTACCCTTTTTCACTCTTCTCTCGATAATAACATATTTTTTAAATTACAAACATTATTAATTAATTGTTTAAACTTGCCCGAGCCTTTCACAGGTTAATAAAAAAAACAATCCTTTAAAGTTTTAATAAAGATGAAACAATGTATGGAATAATTTGGTCAGATAACTCACGCTCAAAGTGAGGCGACAAGCCGCATAGGAAGTGATACAATATTCCAATCCACTATCATCCGATTAAGTGTATAAATCACTTCTAAACTATACAGAACACATTCGATAAGACGAATGGTACATCCCAGCAAGTCAAAATGAGGTATCGTGAAAGCGCATTGAGCACAGCGGGACAGTGCGGGCCATTAAGCGCCTCTGGTCACGAAGCCCTATCGATTGGGCCGTACTAAAATATGTCCCGATGCGGACGGCTGTAAATAACTTTCATAGAAGCACTGTGCACTGTTCTGAAACAGATCTGTAGTCCGTGATAACTGCACGAGTGAACGCTGTGCGCTATATGAATAATGCACTGTTGATATAGGAGCCTAATGCAATTTTACTTATCTTGGCTTCTGAGTTATATATTTACTTGATGAATTGAAGAACTGGGTTAATGCAGTTGAGTGCTAAGTCGTTGGTTAATAATTATGGGTCTAGAATCTTTTGAGTTATCTCAGAAGTGGTTTGCAAAATAAAGGAATGTCTAAAAATGGAGTAAATAAATATACATAAATACATACTTATACTCACGGCCATAAAACTGAAAAGGGATAGTCAGAGCTTCAGAGCTAGAAACTCTTCTGCCACATTAAGAAGTTGTTAGAGGACAAGATAGTAGAAATAAGGTATCGTTGGTGATGGTTTCCAACGGCGACACCCGTGGGTAGAAAGGGGTAGTGACATTCTAAGCCGAAACACGATGTAACAGCTCCTTATACACATATATACACCTCTATATATTTACATACATATAACTCTCAACAAATATCAATACTTTAATGTTTTTTGACACGAATTCCTCATGTGGGGATTATTACTCATAAATAAATAAAAAATGACGGGGGCGTATACCCGAAGGTCGCGGGTTCGAACCCCGCCAGTGTCGAAATTTTTCTTTCCTTTAATAACATCTTTTATTTATGAGTAAATATCAATACTCACGGCTATAAATCCCTAGAAGGGGTAGCCAGAGCTAAGGAATTAGAAATTCCTCAGCCACATTTGGAAGTTGCGTGGGGGAAAGGTGGTAAAACTAAAGGTTGTTGGTGATGGGTCTCCAACCGCATCGCCCAAAAATCCCTTAAAGGCCCCAATACCGTTAGTCGCCTCCTACGTACACCCACCGGAAGAAATGGGGTAGTGCTATTCTAAGCCGACACTATTTCATTTCATTTATTTATTTTTGCAATCCATAAAGTACACAGCATAATATATATGTTTATTACTCTATATATTTGTTACTTCTAAAAACCATACTAATAGCAAATGGCAGTTTTGGATTGAATCAGGCGTGAACTTTGCGGAAATCCATAGCAATACTAATATTAATAAATTTCTTCGCTTAATTCCGCTAAATAAATGACAGTTTATTGTTTAAAATGGTAGATCAAACAGTAAGACATGATAGTAAAAAATAATCTAGGAAAGTTTAAATTAATTAATAATTTAACCTGGGCTGCGTCAAGACAACCTTGGGTAGAAACGTGTTAATGCTATTCTAAGCCGGCACTACACAGCTAAAACTAACTTAATCTAAAAATATGTTTCAAACTGAACAATGTTAAGGCACAAAAAAAGGCCCTTGGTTTCTTTTTACGAGTTTAGTATCAAGATTAGATCAAATCGTTTCCAAAACACTGAACTAAGTTTCCGAAATATGTTTCATAAAAAAACCCTTTGTTTACTTTTAAGATCGATGATAAAATCAAGATTGTAACCAGATATGTTTAACAAAATACACCGAAGGTCGATTCTATATAATATATAGTATATATATAATATAATATATATATATATATATATCGACGGCCCCTACGTAAAGTATCGTAACTGCAAAACCTTAACTTTACAGGAGAGCAATTCAAAGTTAGAAAATTGATTTTAAAAGTAAATACTAACATTTTGTAAAATAAAATACTTGAAATTACATGACTATTTTATACTTAATTTAATTACTTTATGTGTTATTTTAAATATATATTTTATTTCTAGATATTTCATTTTCAATGTTATACCTCGTCAGTATTAAGCGGCGTTTTATCGAATGTGGCAGTTTCGATATTATTCTAGGTCATTTGCAATTGCCTAAATATAGTAAGTGGTAATTACAATAATATTCTTCGTCACGATGTAACTAAAACTGGTACATTCAATAGCATTTTTAAGGTATAATGCGGATATGAAGATACTTTTCTACCAAGAAAACAACAGGGTTTTTGATTTTATGTTTTTTTGTATGGTAACAAAACAAAACATGCATTGTAATAAGTAACAGGTGCACTAAAATAATATGAACAAATTTGCTTGCATTAGCATGACTGAGGTATGAAAAAAAAACTTTCCTAACTGAAAATAAAATTATCATATATAAAATATATTAATAAAGATAACGAAAAATTTTAGAAATTATTAATATTATATGGGATTCTAGGGTCTAAACTAATGGGCAATTAATAACTATTGAAAACTAATAACTATGTATGTTATAGTGACTTATGTACTCAGCAGTCTTACGAGTATGTTACTCGTAATAACAAACTATCAGATTTAAGTAATATAAAATAAGTAGTAAAATTATTTTCATGAAACAATAGATCTTATGGATCAATAGACCTAGGTACTAGCATTATTTTAGAACCAAAAATGTATTAGTCATGTTGTCATTAACTATTGACTGATTGCTGTAGTTATTTAACTCTGGCCACTCTTTGTACATAATAAACCACTTAGCAAATCTCAATGAATTGTCAAGATACAATTTGTTGTTGTTTTTTTTTGTGAAATGGGACTCAACTTGTTGAAATGCCCAGACATGGTCACAGATAGTCCGAATCATTTCCGCGACAGTTTTCCTTGGGTGCTTTAAATGCTTTTCTCTGTTGTAACATAACATAACATAACATAAACGTTCACGCCGTTTATCCCCGAAGGGGTTGGCAGAGGTACTAATACTTCTGAACATCACGTGACTTTGTCACCTGGTGTTCAGACTACCCACGTTTTGCATGGACAGTGTACTCACGTGATAGGGGACAGGCCTATCGCCGTTTTGTACGAATACACTGTCACACGACTAAGTATAACTCAGTCATGTGGGTTTTCTCACGATGTTTTCCCTCACCGTTAACAACCATGATAAATTAACCACACATATATTTTTAGAAAAGACAAATTGGTGTAGGCCCGACCCGGGATTAGAACACTAGTCGCTTGCACGTTAACCGGTGTTCTACCCATTGAGCTATCACTCTCTTTCTCTGTTGTATTTTCCAGTAACGCCAGTTTAGTCCAGTTTTTCTTGTGCCGTTCTAATAAATTGGTCTTTTGCAGCTAGGGTAGCACAAAATATTTTAATTTAAGCCACACCCTTTTTTTCTTAGACAGTATTATGTTAAGGTTTAGGTAAAATATATATTTTAGTGAATTGTCTCCTTGAGGGTTCCTCTGTCGTTTTTATTTTTTTTTCAATTCTATCCGTATACCTATTTATTGATGTACTCCTACTGCATTGCATGATCCGACAGCTGCCAACATTCTTTAAAAATATGTTGTCTTACTCCTTCTGTAAATGCTCTTGAATATTTCAGTTTGCAGGTGGACTTTTGATTCTTTCCGCGGGCATAGTTTTTCCGCTTTTAACGATGAAATTTTGGACAGTATTTTTTGGCAATTTCCTTCGGACGTCGATCCATTGATCACCAGCTCGCTTTCACTTTTGACCTGGATCAGGTGTATAAGTTCGTTTGCGCGTAGCAAAGTCATGCGCGGATCCAGCCATATGAGCATAATGTGCATGCTCACAACCCTCATCGACCTACGACCACACACGTTCATGGTCTTTTTAGGCTTTAGCTGATACGATGATGATGACGGATGATACTAACTCTATGGGCAGGAGACTTTTAGGTGCCTATGCTCACAACCTGTTTTAAGGGCTGGGATATGGCCCTGAGCAGAGTTAGGTGAATTAATTTCTTCTGGATCAGATATTGATATTAAAGAATTAACACTCGGCACGTCTGTAATATCTAAAGATGGTGGTTGTTCACTGTCAAAAGCTTGGGCTAAGGTGAGAGATTGAACCGGTGTCTCTTCTGCGCGGTCGGGAGTTTCGTCTGGGAATTCGTTTGCTGAACAAACATGTGCATTTTCTGGCTTCATAAATTTCGTTGAGAAACCTCCATTCTATGTCAGTGTATTATATATTTGTATATATATAGAAAGTAAAATTAAAATAAAAGTAATCAGAATGTTTTTTTTTGTTCATGAAAACCTCATGTAGGGATTATTTTTTTATAAATAAAGGATAAATAAAGGAAAGGAAAGGTGTCGAAATTTTTTTTTCCTTTTACTTTTAATTTATTTATTCGAACAATCCCCACATGAGATTTTCATGAACAAAAAAAAACATTTTGATTACTTTTATTTTAATTTTACTAACTTAAATAAGTTTGAGTTTAAAGATTATTTTTAATTCGATAATTCCAGTAAGAAGCTAATACACTGAACCAAAAAAAATATTCTAATAATGTAAAAGTTAGGCGTTCTCAACATTTGCGTTCTATCAGTAAAGGTAGACAATGACATTTCCAATATTTAATAAAATCGGAGGTAGGGAAAGCTAACACTACTTAAAAAGTGTAAAAGAAACATAGGAAAGAACAATTTCGCACTAGAAGCCACTTAACACTATAGCTCAATTGGCAAAGCGACGGGGGCGTATACCCGTAGGTCGTGGGTTCGATCCTCGCTGGTGCCGATTTTTTTTTCCATTATTTACTAAAACAAAAGCTTTAAAAAAATCGGAAGTACATTGGCAATTCATTAATATCGTAAAAAACTATCGCAAGTAGCAGATTCGATTTCTTCCAATCGCAGAAGACCATCGTAAATACCACTTTCGATATTTTAGTGCTTAATGAGAGCACAGTATACTATCAAAAATGGCAGTTCCGATAGAGAAAAAAATATGTTTTTAAAAGAACACAATTGAAACTGCCATTTTCGATAGTTTACTGCGTTAATCTAAAAACTCGCCACGCGAATTGCTTTAGAATCGATTTAATTATAAGTTTAATCATAAATCAGGCACTTATTACTTATATAAGCAATGTATCATTTTACTAGTGTAAATAATTTGAATAATTTAAAAGCTGATTCCATTACCATTCGAATACCAGGTTTCTGAGCTTCATACTCACATTCGACTGTCTCACAACTCTCACACTTATTGATATTTGGTTTTGTAACCTAATTGACTAGTTGTTTACCTCAACCATTCATTTTTATTCATTAAGTAAACAAAAACTTGAAAAAAGGTAAATGTGTCCTCCCCCACCACATCCCAGAGAAAACTGTCGAGTCTGGTAGTTTCGAGTCGCGCCCGCGCAGCGCTCTTAGGGAATACTGTCGAATCTGCCACTTAATATAGTTTTTGGCGCGTAATTTGTACAGTTTCGACAGTATTCAATTGAAAAAGGGTCTTAAAAATGTATAAAAACAAAAAATAATTAATGTACATCATAGTTACTCATTGTTACGTTTTACATATGCAAAAAACAGAAATTTCGATTTTTGCAGTTACGATACTTTACGTAGGGGCCGTCGATATATATACTTATACTTATATATATATATATATATATATAATTAAGAAAACGAATATTTATATTATAAATATTCGTTTTCTTAATTTTAGAAAAGTACCTTCGCTCAATTACATACATACATATACTCACGGCTATAATTCCCTAGAAGGGGTAGCCAGAGCCAAGGAATTATAAATTCCTTAGCCGCTTTTGGAAGATGAGTGGGGAAAAGGCGTTAAAATAAAGGTTTTTGGTGATGGGTCTCCAACCGTATCGCCCAAAAACTCAATAAAAAGCCCCAATACCCTTAGTCGCCTCTTACGACACCCTTGGGTAGAAAGTGGTAGCGACATTCTAAGCCGGCACTACACGGCAATTTTTCGCTCAATTATTATATTTAAAAAAACTGAAGATGATGGGTTCCTACGATACTCACGGGAAAGAACGGTTACTGATATTCAAAGTTAACACAATAATGCTTAGATGTACATACATACATACATACATACATATACTCACGGCTATAAATCCCTAGATGGTGTAGCCAGAGCTAAGGAATCAGAAATTCCTCAGCCACTTTTGGAAAGTTAAGTGTGGAAAAGATGATAAAATAAAGGTTGTTGGTGATGGGTCTCCAACCGCATCGCCCAAAAATACCTTTAAAGCCCCAATACCGTTAGTCGCCTCTTACGTACACCCGCCGGAAGCATGGGGGTAGTGCTATTCTAAGCCGACACTACACAGCACTAGCTGCTTAGATGTCCAATGTAAATAACGTTTAAACCGTTTTTAAATTTCCTAACCTTCTCATTGTTATAATGAGAGGTTTTCTTTTTGAAAAATAAAAAAACAACATAGTTTCCTAGAGCTCTGTAGATGGCGTTGATGTAACTACGTTACTTACCACACAATTTCGCCACACAATAATTTCGCCAATGTCAACGTTATAAACATGTGTCACAGCACCATAGAGTAACTTTTTGGCGAGTAAAAACAACAAAAAGAATGTTAAATATAAGTACCGTCTTTGTTTATTTACTTTTGAGCTATCTTGGGTTAAACTGATGTTAATTTAGACTTTCAAATCAGAACGTTTTTATGTACGTTCCGTTTTACGATATCATTACATCCAAGTGTGAAAAACGGTGTTACGTTCCGTTCCTACCAGTAACATAGCTAGTCTGGCGCCATCTATCCTGAGAACAGGGAAGAAGAAAAAAAGAAAAAAAGGAAAACCTCCCATTATATCGTTGGTATTTGTTGATCTATGGTTTTAACTACATTTGTCTGCTAATATTTACCTATTTATCTTTGATCTATATTGTCAATAAAACAATATGTCACTTTGTAAACAATATTCGAAATAAAAGACTACAAGTATAAACATATAAAAATGCAATTTGTTATTTTAATTAAATATTAAAATATTCCTCCAACCCAAATTGCAGGAGTATTAAACACCGATTCATTTATAAATCGATCAAACCAACAAAATCTCCAAAATGAGAGTGGAAAACATGTTGGTATAACTTTTTTAATTATTTCCATTCCCGTCCTGCGTTTGTTGGTTGCAGTAAATCTACAAAAAAGTAATATTTCCCTTTCACACATGTGAATGCAGTACAAAATAAATCTTGCACTCCGCTCTATACGCGGCCTCGCCTCCTAGTAGCTGTAGAGTTTTTATTTTTCTGAATATTGAGTAGGTCGCTCTGTAAAACAGCTTGCGTTGTCTTCCAAGGGGGAGGCTCCAGATGTTTCCTCGGTGACAATAAATTTTATAGTCGCTTTGTGCGTATCATTCTGTTTCCACTCCACGAATACATAACTTGGGATTTGAAACGTAAAGGGAGCCAATTTTACGACTTTAGATGTTTCTCGAATTATTATATCCGCCGAACGGTTAATGGTTTCTACGTTTGTTCCTACCGAGTTTTTTTGGGATCCATCATAATAATATCGTAATTAAATGGAGGAACGACTTTCAAAAGTTTAATTTAAAAATGCAAATAAGTGGCAACCTATTCGGAATTATTCATAACGCTTGCTAAGCGTCCATTTCTGCAGATTTTAGCGAAATGTTTCCTTCCAGTTAAAATTAAAGCTAATTAACTTTTTAAGTTGCAGTGGCCGCCGGGGCGTAATTAAAACGAAACAAAAGTCAGCTTTATGTTGCCCTAAGGAGTTGACGACTGTTCGTTTCCCCTCCTTAAATGAAAAAGGAATGATAACTCTTAAGACCTTTGCTCCATCGTCTTGCTTGGAAATAACAATGGAAAATGTTTGTGCCGCTATAGTTTTATACTATCTTTACGAGCGTTTTTTGAGTTAGCTTATTATGTTCTAGAATCTGGTTTATATGAAACTATCTGAGCCGACAGACTTCGTACTTTGCTTATGCAAAACTTTAGGCGTTTTTTCCGGTACTCTTAGTTCAATAAGGCGTGAAAATTTTATTGATAAAAAAAAAATCCGGGATAAAATGTATCCTTTGTTATAATTTGGGTCATTATCTAGCATTCTACCTAACTTCATTCATGTACATTACGTACTTGTGGAGCCTTCTCGCCTCAAACACATAAACATCCAAACATCTAAACTTTCACATTTATAATATTAATAGGATATTTTAGCGTGCCCTTTTCATAATTCCTGTTTTTAATAGGTGAGTAAAATTAATGTATTTCAAGCTCATCTGACTAAATAAAATAGGATTATAGTTTTAACCCAACATAATAAAATAGTCAATTTCTGCATACCAATATGCATAAACTACATACATATACTCAAGGCTATAAATCCCAGGAAGGGGTAGCCAGAGCTGAGGAATTAAAAATTCCTAAGCCACTTTTGGAAAGTAGAGTGGGGAAAAGATGGTGAGATAAAGGTTGTTGGTGATGGGTCTCCAACCACATCGCCCAAAAATCCCTTAAAAGCCCCGATACCGTTAGTCGCCTTTTACGTACACCCACCGGAAGAAATGGGGTAGTGCTATTCTAAGCCGACACTACACAGCTTAAACTACTATGCATAAACTACTTAAGAGTTAGCCTCAGTTTCCTAACAATATTTTCCGACAGCAATACAAAATTGTAAAATATACCTCAACGAATAAAAAGCAATAAAAACAAAGAGTGACATTAAAAGAATAGAATGTCGTTTAACATCAGATCACGTACATAAGCAATTTTATGAAATCTCCGCGGACCCAAAATTGCAGTTCACTTGATCCCTTTTGGAAAACAGATGGTATTCTGAAACGTTCAATTAGAACATTCACTGAAATGGTTATATCATTTTAGAATCTTTCGAACGCCTGTAATTTCAGTGTATTTTATTATTTGTTATTTAAAGAAATATTTTTTATGTTATATTTTAAATTGTTATACATCCGCATACAGTACTCATGGCTATAACTCCCAATTAAGCCAATGGTTCAAAATTTAAAAAATATTTAGTAGCTTTAGGAACGTGGCGATAACGGAACGATATGATTGTAAAATAATAGTTTTTGGTGATGGGTGTTACGAAATTTGCAGAATAAACTTTGTCCCCTAAATTAATCCAATTTATTTCAACAGCTGATTGACTAAATTATTCTCATAACGTAAAAACTTATTCATAAATAACATCTAAATAAATATTTATTTGTGTCTTTTTAGAGTATGATTGCCCGTTGATGAATTAAAAAGGGCCAATTCAATTAATCTCAGTCATCTGCTACATTAGCTACAAGATAAGATTGATCAGTTTTATTTCAAACTAAGTCGGATACATAAAATATTCCTAATATGAAAAATCATGATCACTAAAAACCTATTACATTTACTCCTAATTTGTAAACGAGTATATATTTTATATTCAGTTTCCAATATCAACCCACCGACTTCAAAAACTAGTCACCGAACTAAGCAAATCGAAGATAAAGACGAAGGTATAAAGTCCCTGCGAGTCCCGGACCGCTATCCAGGACAATCTACAAATCCAATTTCCGTAAATAGGGATCGATCCGACAAATCATCTGGCCAACTCTATTATGGAGGCAACGAGATACGGAGATGACATACTTATAGCGTTTCTACTTAAATGATTAACTATTTGAATGAATTTTGCATTAATAAATGATAATATATATACGGATATATTATGCAGAGATCAAGTTAGCCCCAAACTGAATAGAACTTGCATTATGGGATACGAACTCAATGTTGCTCTCAGCGGGGATCGAACCCACAACCTCCGGACCAAGAAGCTAGTGATCTATCCACTTGACCACGAATGTCGTCTATGCTGTAGTTTCTGGTTAGGTAAATAAACACTTAATATTTTGTAAAATACTTTTTAAAAAAATTGTACTAGGTTTCTATAGTAATATCGGAAATATCTGCTTAGGATTTATCCCAGGCTAGATCACATGATTACTAAAAATGAAGATGATTCAGTAATTCGAAGGGAGTGTAAAGCCGTTGGTCCGGCTACTATGCCATGATTGCCATTTTTGTTGACATACATTTATTTTTTTTGTTGAAAAACCAACTTTACTTTAATATTATTTTATTGTTATGTGTCATGTTTCATGTATTGTTTACCCAAACTTAGCAATGAATAAATGTTTTTCTTTCTTTCTTTTCTTTCTTTCCATGATAGTTTACACGTCAAAATCTACGAACCCATACTAGGATGTCGTAGTAGGCAATGGTCCATTTATTCTATCCACGAAAAAACTATACCCCTCGGTGGAGACTTTTTTTTTACTCTGTGATTATGATGACAAATTATAGTGCCTTTAAAATCAATGAAGCTATACATACGATATTGCAAACATTAAGAATAAATTGTACGTTAGCTGTGTAGTGTCGGCATAGAATAGCACTACCCCATTTCTTCCGAGTGTACGTAAGAGGCGTCTAACGGTATTCGGGCAATGCGGTTGGAGACCCATCACCAATAACCTTTGTTTCACCATATTTTCCCCACGCAACTTCAGCGGTGTGGCGCAACAACGCAAGCGGCGGAAGAGTTTCTAGCTCTTAAGGTCTGGCATCTCCTACTAGGGATTTATAGCCTAACATTCAATAAATAATTTAGTTTAAGTTGAGTAGTTTGAAAGAAGTTAAAGAACATAAACATAAACATAAACGTTCACGCCGTTTATCCCCGAAGGGGTTGGCAGAGGTACCAATACTCCTGAACTCACATGGCAAGCGCCATCTAGTTTCCAGAGAAGGTACCCACGTTTTGCTTAGACAGTGTACTCACGTGATAGGGGGCAGGCCTATCGCCGAACATATATAAAAATAAATCAACTTTAACGTAACAAAACAAAAATCCTTTAACTTTAAATACTAACAAACATCGTTTGAGAAACAATAAAAAATCCGGCTATTCCCAGTAGTCCTACTCGATAGTCTTACCAGTAGGACTATTGGGATTTTTTGTCCCAATAGACTTACTAGTAAGACTATTGGGAAAATTATTCCCAGTAGTCTTACCAACCAATAAAAACTCTTTGGTACATCTAAAGGTTCCAACTTTTATGTAGCCCAAAAAAGATGAATAGACATACCTCGTTAGTGAAATTGGATGTATGATATAAAATCGAATATTTTTTTGGCTGATTCTCTGTCACATAATATTTTATCTAGGTGTATTTGCCATTAAACTAAATAATTTGTAATTTTCATGGGAATGGGTTTTTGGTTGTAATATATTTTCCGCCAAAATACAGTCGTCAAAAGGTAAAATAACTATGTATTTATGGTATTTTTTTGCCATTTTTTGTATTTAAAGTACCAGGGTAGCATAAACATAAAAGCAGCATAAATGAAAAAAGCTTATTGGTTTTACACATAATTATTATCAGTTGGAGTTTATCAAAATCAGAATTATAGAATAATCAGACAGAAGAATCAACCAAAAGACGTCCACAGGTGGAGAAAGACTTTTCCGACAGGTTTACCACGACGAGGTCGTCGGTCAACCTTATGGGAGCCCTACGCAAACAAACTATCCGACCCCAACAACCCTATTAATAACCTGATTCATGAAAAATATCACGTCGACCTCTGGTCATAGAGGCAGCAGACACGAAAATAGGTAAGATAAATTAAGCATCGGAAAAATATTTGTACAGATTTTCAAGTTTATTAGTCATAACAACTTGTAGTTAATGCACTCCTGGTACTTCAATTGAAAGTTAAATTTACGTACATTTTTATAGCTGCTTAAGTTATAATTTCTGTGTCCAAAATGTACATTCCTTAGTAATAAATCAGTAAAACTGAAAATTACAAACAAGTGTTGTATGCGTTGTATGTATTAAATATATTAATAAGGTATATTGGTAGGTAATGTCTATTAGTTATGAGGTCTATTGTTTCTAAAACATATGTTCAGTAAGGCTAATGGGAAAAATACGCCATAGACAATGTCCTACTTTCGGTAAGACTATTGGGAATAAAAATCCCATTAGTCCTACTGGTAAGACTATCCAGTAAGACTACTGGGAATAGCCGAAAAAATCAAGGAAAACACTGAAGATATAAGAGAAAATAACTTCCAAATAACAACGGCTATTTGCGTCAATAGGGAAAAGAAAAATCTCAGCTTCCCCTTTTCGGAGGCTTACATCTTTTTAAATTGGGCGAGTGAAGGTGCTTTTCTAAATTGAAGAAAACTCGGACTCTGGGAAAACTTATAGAGCTTCGGTGTATTTCGCAGGACATAACTGGTTTATTTTTGGATTTTATTAGCGATCATGTGACTAAAGAAAAGAATTATTTTTATTAAGAATAATATCTGCACATTTGTGTACTTTTAGAAATTTTACGGTAAAAGATGGTAAAAATAACATACATACATATTCTCACGCCATTAGTTCCCATTGGGGTAGGCAGAGACTATTGATCGCCACTTCGTACGATCCTGACAAACCTCTCTAGCTTCGTTTACATCCATCAATCTTTTCATGCATGCTCTTTTATTCTTCATACTTCGGACGCTAGCCTTTTTGAGCACACTCTCAATTTGGTCCAAGTGTGTTCTCCGTGGTCGTCCTCTACTTACATTACCATCCACACTGTAAAAAAAACTATGGTTTATTACCAACCACATCACGAAAAATCACTTTAAAATCCTCAAAAACCTACAGTCGCCTCTGACTATACCCGCAGCAGGAAATGAGTTATATGCATACAAATATAAATATACTCACACTGTTATTTTCCTTTGAGGTAGGCAGATCCTGGCAAGCCTCTTTTGCTTTACATCCATCAATCTTTTCATACATGCCCTTTATTCTTCTTACTTTGGAAGCCTACCCTTTTGTGTAAGCTCTATTCCAAATGTGTCCTCCGTGGTCGTTGTCTACTAACATTATCTTTCACTAAAATGGGGAAGTGTTATCTATCTTACCTTCACGACATAGCTTATCTTACTAGAATCTGAATTTTACTATCGATCATGAAACTTAAGAAAGGCAACATTTTTATGAAGAATAAAAATATTTTGTAAACAAAGTTCATTGTCTTGGAAACAATTTTATCTCATCTTCAATCTAAACTCGTAAAAAAAGCAATGAAAACCCTTTTTCTTTACTATTTTATATTTTTATTTTGAAGTATATTTTTATACAGTATGTGTAGGTTAACCATTTATTTTTAGTTTACGTATAACAACTCTTGCAAAGATGATATTAACAGGGAAAGAAACCATATATACATATCATGCGCTCAAAGTTTACAATGTAATTTTGAGCTAATGAGAAAAATATACGATTATTAAATAAATCCTCACCCCTAGTTCTGATTAGGGTAGGCAGACTGATCTCTAATTTATGACAAACATCGTAGGCTTAATTTACATTCACTTTATTAACATCCCTTTAAAGCCCCAATACCGTTAGTCGCCTCTTACGTACACCCACCGGAAGAATTGGGGTAGTGCTATTCTAAGCCGACACTACACAGCATGCGTACAACAGCATTTTTGGGCGATGCGGTTGGAGACCCATCACCAACAACCTTTATTTTACCATCTTTTTCCCACTTAATTTTCCAAAAGTGGCTGAGGAATTTCTGATTCCTTAGCTCTGGCTACCCCATCTAGAGATTTATTTATAGCCGTATTTTTTGTACAATAGAAGTTTCATTGTGATTCCCATACTTAAAAGTATAAACATCACAGTATAGCTCACATTAAGCGATCATTTGCAAAAGACTTTTTTAAATTTTAGTATTTCAAAGTAGCGGTTGCTGTTGCCGAATATTGGTTTATCACATTATTTGTTACGGTGCATTTTTCTTGCTGTTGTTTCATTAATTAGTTAAGTTCCTTTTTTAGTGAAGCCTTCTGTTTCTCTGTTGTTTTCTGTGGACTTTATTTTTATGCATATGTGGGAGCTTGTTATTGGCCTATTTCTGCGTTTGTAATAATTTTATATTGTAAATTTAGCTGTGAGGCCCCCAAAGATAATATAATAAAATAAAATGAATAAATAAATAAAAAAAAGTTTTAAGCACATTATAATTAACTTATAAGATTCATAAGCAAGTTGCCGTGTAGTAACACTACCCCATTTCTACCCGTGGGTGATCGTAAGAGGCGACTAAGGGTATAGGGGGCTTTTTAAGTGATTTTTGGGCGATGTGGTTGGAGACCCGTCACCAAAAACATTTATTATAACCATCTTTTCCCAATCAACTTCCAAAAGTGGCTGAGGAATTTTTCATTCCAAAGCTTTGGCTACCCCGTTAAGGGATTTATAGCCGTGAGTTTATGTATGTTTGTATGTATAAGCAACTAAATAAAAATGACTAGAATTTCAGAAGCTTGTTATTACGACTTCCGTGATGTTCCGTGATGGTTTAGCAACTTGCTCCTAGATCCGGTGTCTCGAGTTTTATCCCAGCTGATGGCAATAATTTTTACGATGTATATTATTGTTTCTTAGTTTTACATATCATTTATCAATTATATCGTCGTCAGTTATTAACCTATACCACAAACACTATGCATTAACGCACTTTTCTAGAGGCTGATTTGATTTGTTAGCTATTCCCGTATATAAAATGTCATTCAAAAAGAGCATAGAGCATAGAGATTGCTGTGTAGTGTCGGCTTAGAATAGCACTACCCCATTTTTTCCGGTGGGTGTACGTATGAGGCGACTAATGGTATTGGGGCTATTAAGGGATTTTTGGGCGATGCGGTTGGAGACGCATCACCAACAACCTTTATTTTACCATCTTTTCCCCACAAAAATTTCCAAAAGTGGCTGAGGAATTTCTAACTCCTTAGCTCTGGCTACCCCTTCTGGGGATTTATAGCCGTGAGAATATGTATGTATGTATGTCAAAAAGAGCAATATTTTTGTCTTTAAAGATTTCAAGTTACCCAATTTCGTTTACTGAAAGAAAATAGAAAATGAAGTTCTTTGCCACGGCACACGATCCAGTAAGAGGTAAGGTGTGGTCCCTTTCCGAAATGTTTAGGGACACAGATGTACATTCCCAAGCTTTCACAATGGTGCTATTTTATTTATATTAACCTTAACTTGTGTACGATTCGAACCCTTTCCTAACTGAATGTTTTTGGAAACGTACCTTTTGTGTAGTTGTTTTTTGCACCAGTTTTAAGTAGTTATTTAGATTAGACTAAAATAAAATAACTCCTTATTGCACATCAAGGCCACATTAACAAAATAACGCGAAAGTGTGCTCAAAAAGGCAGGCGTCCGAAGTATGAAAAATAAAAAGCATGAGTGAAAAGATTGATGGATGTAGACAAAGCTAAAGAGGTTTGCCAAGATCGTACAAAGTGAAGATCGGTAGTGTCTGCCTATCCTGCAACGACAGAGCTCTGACTACACCTTCCAGAGAGTTATAGCCGTGAGTATATGTATATATATTTTTGGCTATTATGAGACATAAGATGTCAAAATAAAAATAAAAAAACTGTGTAGTGTCGGCTTAGAATAGCACTACCCCATTTCTTCCGGTGGGTGTACGTATGAGGCGAATAACGGTATTGGGGCTTTTAAGGGATATTTGGGTGATGCGGTTGGAGACCCATCACCAACAACCTTTATTTCACCATCATTTCCCCATGCAACTTCCAAAAGTGGCTGAAGAATTTCTTATTCCTTAGCTCTGGCTACCCCTTCTAGGGATTTATAGCCGTGAGTATATGTATGTATTTAACATGTCAAAATAAAACTCAACGGTGATAGCATTTAACTATAGCGCCATTTAAACAAATGTTCTTAAAACCCCAACGTCCATTAGTCGCCCACAACTGCGAAATCCACGGAAAAGGAATGGGGTAGTGCAATTTATCATATTAAGCTGTCTCTTAACGGCAAATTCATAAATAATTCTACATAATAGTGAATATTTAGCAAAGCATTGCTGCTGTAAAGATATTTAGTATTGCACATTTTTGGGACCATATTTCGCGCGAGAAAGCGTAACTATTCAAAACTCACAATAATATGACAGACTTACTTCGTATTGTTTTGTATTATAATAATGAATTTTGGCCGTGAGAATATGTGTATATGATTGTGTTTTACAACGGATTTAAAAAAAAACAGTGGATAGTTAAAACTTTCAGAGGTGAGATAGGTGTATGTGAAAAATGCCGAGGTGAGTAGTAATCGTAAAGGCACAACCCATGCAAGGCTGCGGCGGAGAACTTGTATTGTAATGAGTAACATGTGAGGATATGCTATTCATGCTATTAATGGCCGTACTATAATGTATAACGAAACTCTGAAATCAATATAATATTATAGAAGTCTATCACTCCACACAAATTCTCGTCATCATCACACTCACGGTTATGACATCAAAAGGTTACAGATTTACTTCGAAATCAGTGATTCCTTTTCTAATTTTAGAAATTAAGATAGCAAAAAGACAGCCTGGTCGGTGACCTGACAGTAAATTAGTTTTACATATATAAAAATATATGTTTCACATATTCAAGATCCGGGAGCTGTTTACATTATCTTCGGGTGATGTATCCCAAAACCCATCCCCAAATATTCTTCATCTTACTTCGTTCTAAAGCTCCAGATATCCCTTTTTGACTTTTTAATTTTTTTTGTGATGGTCGACGTGTGTATTGGTACATACATACATACATACATATACTCACGCCATTAGTTCCCATTGGGGTAGGCAGAGACTATTGATCGCCACTTCGTACGATCCTGACAAACCTCTCTAGCTTCGTTTACATCCATCAATCTTTTCAAACATTCTCTTTTATTCTTCATACTTCGGACGCTAGCCTTTTTGAACACACTCTCAATTTGGTCCAAGTGTGTTTTCCGTGGTCGTCCTCTATTAACATTACCATCCACACTAGCTCTATAGATCCCTTTTACCAATTTTCTATCATCCTTTTTCTATCTTTCTTACAATATCATCTTTCACAACACACTTTTCACGAATAACACTATTTCTCACTCGGTCACACAATCTAACATTGCAAATTTTTCTGAGGGACCTCATCTCTACTGCGTTCACTCTGCTCCCATGCTTCTTCTGCCACACCCAACATTCGCTTCCATACATAAGCGTAGGAACAAGAACAGCATCATGCACAGCCATTCGGGCCTTTCCAGACACCGATTGACTGATCATTAGGCTATTCATTGCTCCATTTACCGCATTACCCTTTTTCACTCTTCTTTCAATGTCTTCATCACATTTTCCATCCCTTGTAAACAAACTTCCCAGATATATAAACTCCTTCCTACCTATAATATATTGGTATACATTTAAATTATGCTCAAAATAGACAAATATCCAAAACTATACGAAACAAATTCGTCAACATTACACGTACGCTTCAAGTTGAAATCTGATAAACGGCCGGCTTACTCGCGGTTATCGCTCGCCTCCAAGTTTCAAGCTCGCAATCGATACAGGGGAAATCTGAGCTGGCACACGTGACAAAAGTGCGGAAGATGCCTCAACTACAACCATGTGCGATAAACTCCCAATTCACATTACTCCGTTTATCCCGAAAGTGCATTATGCGGTAGAGAAAATCCTCTGAACGACCCTCTGAAAAATCTTGTGGCCCGATTGTCATTCGCTAGAAGGAATTCGAGCCCTCCCTATTTACATAGTAAAAACAGAGGAAGAGCAAGTTTATTGACACCCGGTCTTTGTTTCAGCAAAAACATTGCGCGGGTTTCTATTGTGGCGTCTTGAATACGTTTGAATTGAATTTATTTTGATGGATATTCGATAATTTTCTTGTTAGAATCAAAATGTGTGAACAATTCTATAATTTCATATTTTTTTTAATTCAGTCCAGATTTTTAAGTGAATAAATACATAGTTCAAATCCTTAAAAGCAATCCTTCATGCTTCTTTGCAGCTAAATATAATGATTCTGATGTTCTAAATTCGTTATTATACGTAAATATTAAGCCATCATACCAAAATTAATTTAAGTTATTTACGTTAAATTAAGAGAAATTTAAACCTTCAAGAAAGTTTACTATTAATCCGTTTCCGTATGACAAAATGCCCAGAACAGTTAAATTTATCAAACTTAATAAAATTCACACACTTATTTTCATGCATGACTTTACATTTCTACAATGGCGGCATTCGAAAACTTCGATTTCGATCAACCCCCTTTCTATCAAGATCTGATTTCTGTGTTCGATGTGCTCCCCTCCTATGACTTGCTCTTTGGAAACTGACTCGAAAACTTTGTATGGAAATCTTTAACATTTATCAGTTTCCCGCCTATCCGAATTGAGTTTTCCTGTGAAAAATAACGTAGTTATTTCGAGTGATCGATTGTATTGGACTGAAATTTTCATTTGTAGTGGAGGAAGATGTACGTTTAATTTAAGTTTGAAATAATCAGAACATAAAGTTAGGCTCAGTACTTTTTGCTCTAGAAATTAATCTTAAATAGAACTGTAATATCTGTAATTAAAAAAGAAATTAAGCTGTCTGTAAAATCGTGAAAATTTCGGTAGTATTGCCAAATGGAAAATAGTTGGGTGATGGACAGGAATTTTAAGTCATTATAGTTTAAATGCTTATTTTAATTTAAGAATTTACACATATTTTTTTAAGAAAAGTTCATGAGTAGAGTGTTTACTATTGTGAAAAGTTTTTAATGTATCCATATATTTTCAAATATTATAAATCTTTTTAAGAAAAGTTTATGAGTATTTTCATTGACTATTTTCAAAAGTTTTTAATAATTTTATTATTTTATTTTAATTTTTAGACATAAAGTTACAAATCAATTTATACAATAAATAATAATTCTACAATATAAATAATTTATCTATACTAATATTATAAAGCTGAAGAGTTTGTTTGTTTGAACGCTAGGATCTCAGGAACTACGCAATCAAATTGAAAAATTCTTTTTGTGTTGGATAGTCCATTTATTGAGGAAGGTTTTAGGCTATATATCATCACGCTGCGACCAACAGGAGCAAACTATCAGCGAATAATGTTGCAAAAACGGGGATAATTATTCATACTAAGGCTTCCGTTGTGTGCGCTGCGTAAACGGTTTAAGTTACCCAAAAAAAATGTATTAAAGAATTATTTCTCTTTAAATGATCTAAAAAAATGCCCGCGACAGTATATGTCTAACTTTTAAGTTTCACTTACTATAACCATTTTTATGGTAAATAAATTTGGTCGAATTTAATGCATAATTGCCATAATGTTTTATCAACATAATATTAATCTTTATCCAAATATATATGTTGTTGATTGAGAGTATTTAATTGAGAACAAAATTGTCCTTGACATCACTTAATTTAAATAAACATCTTAGAAGATAATACAATTTTTAAATTACTCCGTAACAAAATTTACACGCGTGCATGAAGCGCAAGACAAGACGCTGCGCTGGTCGGCGAGCGAGGTCACCTGCGCGAGAAGCTTATGTTTAAGCCTTATCCTATTAATATTATAAACGTGAAAGTTCAGATGTTTGTGTGTTTGTAGCTAAATGTAGACTAATTCACAGAACGTATTTAAAATAAAATTTACAGGAAGCCAGATAATGATCCCAATTAATACAATAGGACACTTTTTATCCCAGAAAAATTAAGAGATCAATAAATTTTATTATATGATATATAAACTAAAAATTTATAAAGTGAAAAAATTGTGAGGACACTATGAAAAACACCTTTTTTCTCATCGCATGACAGAGACCCTCAACAGGTCAGTTAAATATTTCAGTTTGACGACGTGAAAGTCTACACTTTTGACAGTACGAAGTCTGTGGGGTCAGCTAGTGTTTTATATATTTTTCTATGTATACAGGACTGCTAATTCTATGAAAACGTTTTCAATTTGATTACTTTTCCTAAATATTACGTATTCTGTGACCTTTAAATATAAATGTTTTTTTTATGAACCGTCTCGTATATTATGAGAAAAACTAATCCTGAATCCCGTAATGACGTCGACCCAAGTTCCATGTATTTAATAAGAGTGGTTCGCAGACTTGAGCATTTCATCTTGATATTAAAGTTCCGAGGAAGAGACGTAACAAGTTATTGGAAATACTTATCAAAGACGCGACTTACTGATTAAAAAACTTAAGCACTTTTTCCGGACGCGATTAATAAACTTATATTTATTTCGTTCATGCTCTTTTCATAAAACTTTTACGTAGTTGCTGAAGAAATTGTTAATAAGATATAAAGACCTAGTGGACCGGGACACGGTTAGTTTTCTTTTTTCAAATATCAAAGGTTTTTCAGTAACTGTTTACTTTTTTTATTAAGATAAGGATATATATAATACAACAAATTGGCTTTAAATTTTTTATTGTATTTTTATAGTTTTTGAATTGAGTAGAACATAATTTAACTACATATTTTCTTCTTTAAAGCAAGCTCCCAGTTGGCGAGATTTTTTGCGACCTCTTCAATATTTATCTACGCATTTTCAGTAAAACACACAAAACCATTAAAAATATAACTAATCTTTTAATAGAATTTATCTTTCTATTGTTCAAAGTGTATAAAATACCTTTTGTAGTTTTCGAGGCAACCGCGTTCAGACAGACGAAAAGACGCGGACGAGGGACTTCTTTTTATAACATTTAAGAAAGCAGTTCTACTACTCAAGTTCTCTAAATATAGGTTATGATTTAACTTATACATACATATACAATCACGGCTATAAATCAATAGGAGCTAAGAAATAGGAAATTTCTCAGCCTCTTATGGAAGTGTAATGACAAATATAGATTTCCTTCCAATAAAACTGATAAAAGTTTCATGAACAATAACAGAATCACAGCGAGGTGACAGCAATCGGTGGAACGAAACGAATCGAATTATCGGTGACCCCATATTTCATTTCGATTCGAAAATATTTAAATCACGTTTCAGCCAAATTTTATATCACTCGAAATATATATCGGTTCCTAAATAACGAGCAGAGCGGAGAGAGCCACCATCTACTAACAAATCTAATTTGCACATCCATCGAACTTTTTGATCGAGCGATTTTTGAAGCACCATTTGGAAGCTTTCACACGTACTCGCGGCTGAAGTTTTCACGATCCCGTCAAACTACCCTTGTTACTGTTTTACAGATAGCGTTTTTATTCACGTATTTTTCGGTTTTCCTTCCCTAAGTCCGAACAAAATGGGAGAATAATTGACATATATTATGAGCTTGATCATATCATTCTGTAGTTTAGCGGTGTTGTTTTTATATTTCACTAGCTGAACCGGCAAAACGTTGCTTTGCCATATAAATTAATTGTATGAATTTCTAGTCGATAAAACGAAAATAAAATATTAGGGGTGTACAACCCTTATCACTTAGGAGTATAAAAAATAGTTCTAAACCTACTCCAGACCTACCAAATGTGTATGCGAAATTTCATATAAATCGGTTATGCCGTTTTCGAGGTGTTTGGTGACAAACACTGTGTCACATGAATTTTATACATACACACATACATATACTCACGGCCATAAATCCCTAGAAGGGGTAGCCAGAGCTAAGGAATTAGAAATTCCTCAGCCACTTTTGGAAGTAGTGTGGGGAAAAGATGGTAAAATAAAGGTTGTTGGTGATGGGTCTCCCTTAAAAGCCCCAATACCGTTAGTCGCCTCTTACGTACACCCACCGGAAGAAATTTGAATTTTGTATATTAGATTTATCATACAACCAAAAAAGGTTACATTGTAAATATACTGTACAAATTTTCATGAGTTTATGCTGCGATTCCTCACCGTAAATTCGGTCCCAACATTCAAAACATGAGCGGAACAATTAAAAAGATATAAACATTTTACAACTCCACTATTCCTATATTCACGACTCCGTTACATTACAAAGATATCTGTCTCTCTCTTTACATTGAGATACCCATAATGTGAGATAGAGATATCAAATATTGGATAAGATTTGCATACGCAAGTTGGTCATTTCGTAGAGTTTCATTCTAATATCTGGTGTTGACAGCTCTCCTCATAGTCGGTACACGTCATTAAGTCCATATTCCGAACATAAAGGCGGTATCAAACTGTTTTATTGCAGCCGAGCTATGATTTAATGAAATAATACAGAAGATAAGGCACCCTGCCGCAATATGAACCATAAATTGTCCACTGTAATATTGTCTTGCCCCTGCAGATTGAAATAAGAACTCTTGACTGTAATAGCTTTTCTCTCATTGGATTATTGTTTATGTGGCTAAGGCTGGGAGTATTTGGATGATTTGTTTTTTTATATTCGCCGTTTAGTGTCGGCTTAGAATAACACTACCCCATTTCTACCCGTGGGTGATCGTAAGAGGCGACTAAGGGTATAGAGGCTTTTTAAGTGATTTTTGGGCGATGTGGTTGGAGTCCCATCACCAAAAACATTTATTATTACCATCTTTTCCCCAATCAACTTCCAAAAGTGGCTGAGGAATTTCTAATTCCAAAGCTCTGGCTACCCCGTTAGGGGATTTATAGCCGTGAGTATATGTATGTATGTTGTTTTCTTATGTTATTTTAAGAGACAATAATTACATACTGTTACTAATATAAAATTTGTTAATTTATTATTTGTTTCTAAAGGTTTATCTTCGGAAATAGCGGACTTATGTAAGCTATAATCACGCTAAATTTCATAAGAGATGAGCGGTGATTGAAAAAATCTTAGAGATTTTTCTACGAGTAGCTTATTCCTTAGAGGTATTCTTTAGTGTCGGCTTAGAATAGAAGGCGACTAACGGTATTGGGGCTATTAAGGGCTTTTTAGGCAATGCGGTTGGAGACATATTACCAACAACCTTTATTTTACATTCTTTTCCCCACTCAACTTTCCAAAAGTGGCTGAGGAATTTCTAATTCCTTAGCTCTGGCTACCCCTTCTAGGGATTTATAGCCGTGAGTATATGTATGTATTCTTTATGTAATATTTTTAAGTAAAAGTTATTTGGGGCAAATTATAGTATGTTTATTTCTAATTCTAGAGTAGAGCCCACTTTTTGAAATTTATAGCCGTAAATATATTCATATTTGCAGACGACATTGTAACCTTTTTAGATCTTTGGCGGTTGATTTCTTTATTTTTATGACCATAATTTTAAACACACTACTACAACTGCCATCTTAATTTCTTGTCAAGATAATTTTAATTGATTTATGATTGAATATTCAATCATCAAATTCAAATTCTTTATTTGCATTCCACATGTTATATGATCTTACAAAGATAATTAAGTACCAATGTGGACCCTGTAGGGCACAGCAATATAAATCTAAATATAAATATAACCTAAAATTAACCTTAAATATTAATTAAAATCTTAAACTAAACATATTGACTTAAAATTTAAACATAAAAACAAACATGAAAAATAATAATACTGAGAACATAATATAATCCAAATTAACATAATAAATCCAAATTGACATAATATCTGTACATTTCAGCCATGAAAATATATCTTTTATATCCTTAGGCTATAAAGTTTGTTTTATATTTGACTATATAATTTTTATTTAAATTTATATATCAAAATTGAGCTAGTCTAGTTGTGAAAAGTAATATGCACTTGAGCTTAACAATGACTTATCCCTTAAAAAAGATGATGTTAGAAAAAAAACAATGAGACCTATTTTGACGTATTTTTTTTAATCAAAAAAGCTATTATAAGAACCAGACTACCCTGTTACAAAATAAGCGTGATCATACAAATAAAAACACGCCGAACTCATAACCTCCCCATTTTTGTCGTTTAAAAATACGATGCATAAGTTCTATACCTCACTCTGATACAGTACTAATAAATATGTTTGACAAAATATAATATCATAATTGTAAAGCAGCCGTGCGACATCCACAAGAGTTAAATTCACGATGGATAACCGCAATCACGGTGACGTCTACGGGTCGTAAAGGGCCTCAACCCAATCCCTGCAGAACCTTTGGGAATCAGTGCAGGCTGTGGTTTTAGCATACCGAACTTTATCATACAACTACATACAAATGTAGACTCTATTGGTTTCAGTTACAAGTCACTATCTGTAGGGATGTGAAGGGTTAACCCTCACGTCAAATTACCTGGCGATGTAAATAGATTTTATGAAATGAAAAATCATCCTTCTTCATTAATGTGGTTGATGTTCGACTTTTGATTTAGTGATATTAGCAGATAAACTTTTATTGCTGATTGGTTGCAATATAACTAACATTAATACATATACTAAGAACTGCCGTGTAGTGTCGGCTTAGAATAACACTACCCCATTTCTACCCGTGGGTGATCGTAAGAGGCGACTAACGGTATTGGGGCTTTTTAAGGGATTTTTGGGCGATGCGGTTGGAGACCCATCACCAACAACCTTTATTCTACCATTTTTTCCCCACTCAACTTCCAAAAGTGGCTGAGAAATTTCTAATTTCTCAGCTCTGGCTACCCCTTTTAGGGATTTATAGCCATGAGTATATGTATGTATGTATGTATGTTAGCCAGAGCTTCAGAATTAGGAAAACCTCAGCCATTTGAAACGATTGTAACTAAATGCTGAATCTCCAGCTAAATCCCAGCTCAAAAACCACTTTAAAAACTGACTGACTGACTTCCGCGCACGTTATTAAATGGGTAAGTGCCATTCTAAGCCGATACCTACTTGTGAACTCATATAAATAAAAATATGTGTTAGTTGTGTGTTAGTTGTAAAAATATGAGTTTTAGCGTTAAGCTTAAAGTTAGAGTTAGGCTATAATCCATATAAGTTAACTCAGAATCTTTAGCATTACTTTTTCGTTTAATTATAATTATTTTTTATTGCAATACCGAGCTATAGAGCAGAATGAAGAACGGTGGCCAAGGCATTTTGCATAGTTACGGGAGGAAGAACCAGGCTTACACCGCTTTGCACGGAAACATATACAAAAAAGTTCAATTCAGCCATGTGGGTAACCTCACGATGGTTTCTGTCATCTTTATGTCACATATAAATAAAAAACCGTGAACGTGATAGCCCAGTGGGTAGAACACACGGTTATCGTGCAAACGACTAGTGTTCAAATAGTGCCTACACCAATTTGTCTTTTCTAAAGACATATGTGTGGTTAATTTATCATGGTTGTTAACGGTGAGGGAAAACATCGTGAGGAAACCCACATGGCTGAGTTGTACTTAGTCATGTGACAGTGTATTCGTACAAAACGGCGATAGGCCTGCCCCCTATCACGTTAGTACACTGTCCATGCAAAACGTGGGTACTCTGAACACCAGGTGACAAAGTCACGTGATGTTCAGAAGTTTTAGTACCTCTGCCAACCCCTTCGGGGATATTCGGCGTGAACGTTTATGTTATGTTTATGTTATATAAATAAAAAAATACAATGATTTCAACCCAATTTAGGGTTTAAAACCACACTTTTGGATGAAGATTTTAATACAATTCTTGCATACATACTCACACCTATAAACCCCCAGTCACTTAAAAAGTTCCAACACCCTAGCCCCAAGTCTCCTCTTAGGGACACCCACTGGAAGAAATAAGGTAGTGCTATTCTAAGCCATCACTATACCTACTGCTAAAAAAATATTGACCATTAAGATTTAAAACAGGCCGACTCGAAACTAATTCCATTATTCCATGGACATTTTTTTATTAATATTAAATTATTAGCTGTGTAGTGTCGGCTTAGAATAGCACTACCCCATTTCTTCCGGTGGATGTACGTAAGAGGCGACTAACGGTATTGGGGCTTTAAAGGGATTTTTGGGCGTTGCGGTTGGAGACCCATCACCAACAACCTTTATTTTACCATCTTATCCCCACTCAACTTTCCAAAGGTGGCTGAGGAATTTCTCATTCCTTAGCTCTGGCTACCCCATCTAGAGATTTATAGCCGTGAGTATATGTATATGTATGTATGTATGTATATTTTTATTAATTCGCATCGTACAAAGTGGCGATCGATAGTCTCTGCCTACCCCAGTGGCAAATAATGGTGTGAGTATATGTATGTATGTTATTAGTATACTATTAACTAGATTTATTCCATTTATATTTAACCCAGTCAGCATAAACGATTAGCCTAGACAACAAAATGGTTATTCCCGGCCAGTTAAAGGCAAAACAAGTGATAAAGTCAACCAGTTGTCAGAGCTAAGTGCGAGAGAGTGTACTGCATCGATCCCGGCGTCGACCTATGAATTATTCACATCATGACAGTTTATCCAACTGCCAATTAGCAGATCCACTTGTGTAGCTCACGGGGCATCTACCGAATTATTTGGTTGCGCGGCGAAAACTAATCTGAAAAATAATTGAAGGTATGCATTGTTTTGACTGCCTTTATTTTTACTATAAACCTAAACTAAACTGTACTGTTTTTTGCGACCTCTAATTACCAATTGATAAAAATTGGTGGGGTTTTCTATAAATACATGCATACATATACTCACGGCTATAAATTCCTAGAAGGGGTAGCTAGAGCCAAGGAATAAGAAATTCCTCAGCCACCTTTGGAAAATTAAGTGGTGAAAAATTGGTAAAATAAAGGTTGTTGGTGATGGGTCTCCAACCGCATCATCCAAAAATCCCTTAAAAGCAACAATACTGTTGGTTGCCTCTTACGTTAGTAAGTTGGTAGTCCACCGGAAGAAATTGGGTAGTCCTATTCTAATAAATAAAAGATGTTATTAAAGGAAAGAAAAATTTCGACACTGGCGGGGTTCGAACCCGCGACCTTCGGGTATACGCCCCCGTCAAATAAATAATCCCCACATGAGGAATTCATGTCAAAAACATTGAATTAAGTCCTATTCTAAGCCGACACTACACAGCCAAATACACAGCTATCAATAGCCGTTTTTTTTTCCAACTATATATAGATAATATCATGCCCAAACTAAATGTAAAGGTTTAATAATAAAAAAAAAAAACGTTTATTTACAAGAACAAGAGTATTTATCAAGATGTTAAGTAGTTATTATGTGCTTTGCCTGCTCTGCCATGAGGCGTGTAAATATTTGAATCATTAGGCTAAAAATTTCACTCAAAAAGCACTAATTAAAAAACAAAAATGTCTTAACACAAGAAGGTAATCTCATGCATACATACAAAACGAAACACATTCATAAATACTTTATGGCATAGTTCGGGGGGGAGCCAGGTAAACTGTCACACCTACATTATAGTGACCAGAAGGGCAAGCACGAGCGCTCTTATATCGGCACGATAACGGTTAGAATGAGATGGCAGTATACGATACTAAGTACGTGCGTAAGAGATGGCTGCTTTATCCCACACGATAACTAGTTTAAACAACGCTCGTACTAGCCGGGCAGTTCTTGCCACCAAAGAATCGGATTATTTATAGAATGTTCTTGACTTGTTAAATCTATGTTAAGAGAGACAAGTTAGTATTTTAAAATAGTTTCTTAAAACTAATATTGTAATAAGGATTTTTTAAAGTATTATGTCAGAGGGGTTTGGCAGAGGTACTAATATTTTTGAACATCACGTGACAATGGGTGGTGTTTAGAGTATCCACATTTTGCTTGGACAGTGTTCTCACATGATAGGGGGCAGTCACTGTCACATGACTAAGTTCAATAATTTGGGTATTTATCTAGAAAACATCAACTCAAACATCAACGACCCTATTAACTCTGAAGCACTGTGATCTCTCTTCTGTAATTTATACCCGACTGAGATGATATAAACAGTATTGAATCTCAGTGTGGATGGCCGCTTATTTAGTTGAAGTGAGGGTATCGATTGGCAGAAAGCGGTGTGAATAATGTACGACGCAGGACTGTCGTCTGCTGCACTATTGGCGAGAGTCGCTGCATGTTTTTTAGAATCAAAGATAAACTATTGTACTAATATAAAATTAAAACTATATAATGATGATTATATTCTGACTTATACTTTTTGCTGTAAAATATCAGCTTAAAATAGCAATAAATTGTTAATAGCAATTAATGATAAATTGTGAAATAGAAGAACAATCTGTGACTTGTAATATTTTTTACATAACATAATAAACATAAACATAAACGTTCACGCCGAATATCCCCGAAGGGGTTGGCAGAGGTAATAATACTTCTGAACATCACGTGACTTTGTCACCTGGTGTTCAGAGTACCCACGTTTTGCATCGACAGTGTACTCACGTGTTAGGGGGCAGGCCTATCGCCGTTTTGTACGAATACACTGTCACATGACTAAGTACAACTCATGTGGGTTTCCTCACGATGTTTTCCTTCACCGTAAACAACCATGGTAAATTAACAACACATATTTCTTTAGAAAACACAAATTGGTGTAGGCCCGACCCAGGATTTGAACACTAGTCGTTTGCACGAAAACCGAGTGTTCTACCCACTGGGCTATCACGGTTGCTTGCTAATATTTTTTTAAAAGTTAATTATCACCAATTCCACCAACTTTATACATTTTACAATCCAACAGAACTTCTAAAAGATACTTAGGAATTTCTAAGTATGAAACCCTAGCGACCCTAATTCATTAATATTTCTGGTGTAGTAAGTCTCGCAAATTGTCAAGTGCTTACAAGAATCGGAGCATCACGTGATAAGGCTTGACGTCACACACTAAGTGTTTGTGTCAACGAAACTTTGCTATTTACTATGAAGGAACATACAATGCATACATATACTCACGTATATAAATTCCTAGAAAGGGTAGCCAAAGAGTGTCAACTTAGGATAACACTTCCCCATTCTTCTATGGATTATCATACGAAGCGTGGGTGGGATTTCTTAAGTGATTTTTACTGTGATGGTAATGCAGTTGGAGACCCCAACTACTAAGCAATCCTTTATTTTATAATCTTTCATGTACCCAACTACCAAAAGTCACAGGAAAATTATGCCTCTGAAGCTCTGACTACCCCAGTAAAGATTTTTATTCCTGACTATACGTTTGTTAATTTCCCTTCATTTTAATTAGCAAATGCATCTCCCGTTAAAACACACGCTTGATCATACAGGTAAACAAAAATGGTAATCCTTTAATTAAAAGTGAAAAATTACCAAAAGGGTCTTTAGCCCAAGAAACACGTACCCAAGCTTTTGGGCCCGAGAAATACGTAATAATTATCAATGGTACCCATGGGGTCTATTTCGCCCCATACCAAACGCTACGTGAGGACGGAACTCCATAACATTAACAATATTAATTGTTAAGAGGGTTATGAACTATACTATGTTGCCTGATTAAGATTTTAGGAATATAATAATAATAATAATCTGGCTCACGAGATCACCGACATGTGGGGTGTGACCTCGACTGAAATTATCCCAATTGTTTTGTCCGCGAACGGGTTATAATAATAACGTGAAACAGGGTGTTTGCGAGGAGTTTTATGAACGCCTGAAAAGTGTGCTTAATAGCTACTTGTCAGGCGTTAATAAGATCCGAGCCATTAACTCCTGGGTCATGCCTGTACTGATGTACACGTTTGGCGTGCTCAGATGGACTCAGTCCGAACTAGACGCTCTGGACAGACGAGTCCGCACGACGATGACCTCTCATCGAATGCATCATCCGCGATCGTCGGTTATGAGATTGTATATCCCGCGGAAGTGTGGTGGTCGAGGCCTCTTGAGTGCCAAAACCATGCACAACCGCGAGGTATGCAACCTCAGAAACTATTTTTTTTGACGATGACGGATGATAGTATTCGGGGAGAGGTGGTCGCTAGTGATAAAGGACTGACTCCCTTATCGTTGGCCTCACAGGATAGGCGAACCCCGGAGGTACTTAGCACCTCTGATCGGGAGTCCGTATGGAAAGAGAAGGAGCTGCACGGGAGGTTTTACAAGGTACTTCACGAACCTTTCGTGGACCGTAAAGCCTCCCTGCATTGGCTGCGTTTCGGGGACCTCTTTGGGGAAACCGAAGGTTTTGTCTGTGCAATACAAGACCAGGTTATCAAGACGCGGAACTATCGGAAATACATCCTAAAGGACGGTACCACAGACATCTGTCGAGCATGTGGCCGTCCCGGAGAGTCACTTAGGCATGTTATTTCCGGTTGTTCGGCTCTTGCTAACACTGAGTACTTGCACAGACACAACCAAGCAGCCAAAATCCTGCATCAGGAGCTCGCTCTGAAATACGGACTCTTGCAACAGAGGCTGCCGTATTACAAGTATCTGCCGGAGCCAATCCTAGAAAACGACCGTGCCAAAATCTATTGGAACCGATCCGTTATCACGGACAGGACTATTCTAGCGAATAAGCCTGATATCGTGGTATGGGATCGGTCGCAGTCGAGGGTATTTCTAGTGGATGTCACTATCCCTCATGACGAGGGTCTCGTGAAAGCCGACACCGAGAAGCGTCGGAAATATCTCGATCTGGCTCACGAGATCACCGACATGTGGGGTGTGACTTCGACAGAAATAATCCCAATTGTTTTGTCCGCGCACGGGTTAATTCCAACGAGTCTCGCGACCAACTTGAGGCGGTTGGATTTCTGTGGCGTGTCGGTTCCAGCACAGATGCAGAAAGCGGTGCTGCTCGATACGGCTCGGATCGTCCGTCGGTTCTTGAACTTGACTCCCTGACCCCGACCGACTGTGCTCTTGTCGGGGAGTACCGCCTCTCCCATTTAAAATTCTAATTTTCTGTTTCGGCCATGGGAGAGGCGAGAAACTAAAGAATGTTCCCAAAATAATAATAAATTTTCTTTATTGACTAACAATCATAACACACCTTAATACAAAGAATAAAATAAGAAGTTCAGTACAAAAACAAAAACATGTGACACAATTGACTTTGTGTCCCGAGTCAGAAATCACCCGAGCCTGCATCGTAAGCATCTAAAGCGCCATGGACAGATGAAAATCCGCAACCCAGTCTACTCAAGGTAGATGGCGCAGCAGAAATCCAGCCCCCACGCCACCCGACGCAACACAAGACCCGAATGAGCAGAAGGAGAAAAAAAATCTTAGAAGTTAAAACCAATCGAGTTTAAGACTACCAATAAACTGATGATTTCTACGGTATTTTTTTTATCAACAGTGACTTTACTTATAAGCATTCGTATTCTTACAGCCATTCACTCTCACTCTCACTCACTCACTCACATTCTCACAGCCACTCACTCTCACTCTCACTCACTCACTCACAAAAATTACCACTGCTGATGGTTTAGTTAGGTAAGATTGTTTAAACTTTATTTGTAATCCACATTATAAATCACACAGTAAAAATGCTGATCGAAAAGATTTTAGACAAGAGGAATTCGAATGAAATCCAAATAAATAGTTTTTATATTTAATGATATGGCCTATTGTTATTGGCCTATTTCTGCCTATGTAATAATTTTATATTGTTAATTTAGCTGTAAGTCCCCCAAAGATAATAAAATAAAATAATAAAATAAAAATAAAGTTAAATGAAAAAGGCTAATTAATTGTCGATTTCGCATTTTTAGAAATATCGAAGAAAGAAAACATTTTAATAACCCAACGGGATAAATATGCTTACTCAGAACTTTTTTAAGGTGCCTAGGATAAAAATGTTTCACCCACGAAAATATACTTATAATCATTGTTAATTTCGATGACCATTAAAAGCTTTAATTGGCTACTAAAAAATCTTTTTTTAAAAATTGATAAAACAAATAAGAAAATAATAGTCCTATAACAAAAATGTGTATAATCATAAAAATCATTATTTTTTATTCTTCCCATTCTTAATTGGAATAAACAACCCAGACACAACCAAAGAGACTTCCAATAAAACACCTCACATAAATTCAACAAACCGAAAACCAAATCACACTTTACTTCCGTTGCATTTTCGCTTAATTTAATTATGCATTCAAATGGTCCCATTAAGTGCCCAACGAAAACCTTTCACTAAAGCCTGCCAAGATATTTTCCGATCTCAATTTCAGTTCAAAACCTCCAACGCGCCAATCAATGCAAAGGTATTTCCAATCACTTGTGGATCCTACAATTTTCCTCTAGCTTACAATTTGGTATTTCCTTCCTTTTTTAACATATGCAGAATATAATAAGTGTGAGGAGGATGGAATGTTTAGTTGAGCTATCTTGGGAGGCTGGTTTAATTTCCATAAGCCCGAGGCGACAGTGCCTTTAGTACCTTTCATATATGTAATTTGTAAAGACGAATTACATAGACGAGACGGGTCGTTATCAATCTGTTGGAATTTAAATGTAAGAGACTATGTTTTCAGGTTTTAGAGAAACTGTTTAATTTATATGAAAATAATATACCTTAAAATATTTCGGGTTTGCAACCAAGATAAATTAACCACACATATGACTTAATAATAGACACATTGGGTTAGGCCTAAGTCGGGATTCGACTGTCTGCATTACAGACGGTTTCCACTGAGCTATACGAAAAAGTATTCTAAAGAATAATAGAATACATTAACCTACTACGTGTTAATTGTTACTACTTATTAATATACGTACATACATATACTCACGCACGGCTGAAAATCCCATGAGAAGTAGCCGGAACTAGGGAATAAGAAATTCCTCAGCCACTTTTAGAAGTTCCGTGTGGATAAGATGGTGAAATTTTGGAAGTTTTTTGGGGAAAAGATGGTAATATTAAATGTTTTTGGTGACGGGTCTCTAACCGCATCGCCCAAAAATCCATTAAAAGCCCCAATACCGTTAGTCGCCTCGTACGTACACCCACCGGAAGAAATGGGGTGGTGCTATTCTAAGCCTACACAGCTATAACATTAAGATATAACCTCTTATGTGTGTGTAGACTGTATATTTCAATTAAAATTTGTCTATTAGCGTAAGAGCTCTTAGCGTCAGCAAAACAACCATTCATTTAGAAATATCCTTGGAGAGAACCTTGTTTTCATATCTTTAAGGATCACAGAAATAAATGAGACAGAAAATCTTGACGTCGTCTCAGGAGTTTCAAGTAGAATGTGACTTAAGTTATTGTTTTAAATAAATTATGTTTACTCTTGGTAGCTAATAACTTTGTTAGCTCATTAGCACCTTCTAGGCGAAGAGGTGTGGGTTCAAATCCCGAAAAGATCCTAGACTAATTTGTCTTGTCTGAAGTCATATGTAAACTTTGTTATGGCTATGAATAACTGACTATAATACTAATATTAGGTAAGTCATAACATTGCTTTCTCCGCCACTCTTCTAGGATTGCACTACTCTCTGCCACATTTTCTAACTATTCCTTAGTATGAAATCAGAAGCTTTCTGTTATACTATTGGTAGATTTTTAACTAACTCACTACTCCGAAAGCAAACTTAGGGTTTGGAACTCTTCAATAAATACTAGATAAACAATGATAACAAAAAACAAATCTTACATTTACATTTTGAAAAGTTTCGCCTTGTATTAAACTTTTGTTAAAACGTCTGAACGTGAAATAACGATATGAATATACGAAGGCCTTCAATATGATACTACTTAAGTAAAGCAAGTAGTATATTTTTTTTTTTTATGTAGCCTTTACTATAGTGTCCCACTGCTGGGCAAAGGCCTCCCCCTGTTGAGTCCACACGTCCCGGCTCTGTGCCACCTCCGGCCACCCCGGCAAAAACTTATCTAGATCGTCCCGCCATCTCCGCCGAGGCCTGCCCCTATATAGTATATAGATATATATAATACTATAATATCTGCGGTAAAGGTAATGCGAGTATTGATGATACACTGGCCACTAGATACACTGATAAGCTTATATTTTTTAGACTATTTTAGAGTCTTAGTGGAGAGTAGGGAAAGATGATCGAGATGAATAAAAATCTTTAATATATTGTGGTGTATTTATGTGATCATTCAGACCGTGATCACAATATACTTGATATATTTATTACTTCTAAGCATCACAAAAATAATGAACAGAAAATTGCACAGAATAAAGTTGAAAACCACTTGAGTAACTTGAGAGCAAAAGATGGCGCAATAAAGGTTCGTTTTACACTATATCTCGGTAAGTAATATTTTGCACTCGGAGATGAGAGAGATTTTTCATCCCTCATAGTTAATTGAAAAGGAGTAATTGTATTTGCATCCACTTACAACCGTAATCGTAGTTATCACTGTATTTACCTAAGTTATAGGAGCCGTGTAGTGCCGGCTTAGAATGTCGCTACCCCTTTCTACCGACGGTTGTCATAAGAGGCGACTAATGGTATTGGGTCTTTTTATTGGATTTTAGGGCGATACGGTTGGAGACCAAAAACCTTTATTTTTACCATCTTTTCCCCACTCAACTTCCAAAAGTGGCTGATGAATTTATAATTCCTTAGCTCTGGCTACCCCTTCGAGGGAAATATAGCCGTGAGTATATGTATGTATGTATGTTATAGGAACTGATACTTCTCAACTAAACGTGACCTCCAGAAGGACTGACACTGTAAGGCTCGGGCCTACTAGGGTAGGGCGATTTGGAAATAGGGCACCAGGTTGTCACAGGAGCTTTCCGAAGCACGTAATCATTAACCATTTCTGATGGATTATTGTTTGATTGTAGAGCGATTCCCAGGTCAGTATTCGGAGTAATCAGATTCGATGATGAAGGGAGGAACTCACTTACTCCATTTGAAAATGGTCCCTGTTAAAAAAATATATAGACAGCGCTATGCTTTAACAATTGTTTTTAACTACTTCAGCCTTCCAGCGTGTAAATATTTCATTGTAATTAAATAACTCACGTAAGGTCAAAATTGATGAACATCAATGTCAATAGTTAAAACAATTAAATAAATAAATCAATACTTGGGACAATTACAATACAGTTAGATATCTATACTTATAATAAATCTGTAGAGAGGTCAATTCTGTACATTAAATATATTTTCAAAATAACTATCAGGTGATGATTAGGGATCGATACTGATGCCAAAAATGCAATCAGTAAAATTTTTGTCTGTCTGTCTGTCTGTCTGTCTGTCTGTCTGTCTGTCGGTTTGTATGTTCCTTATGGAAACAAAAACTACTCGACGGATTCTAACGAAACTTGGTACAATTATTTTTCATACTCCTGCGCAGGTTTTTGTATACTTTTCAGCAGAGTAGTAAAGGGGAATTTTGGGAAATTTTGGGAAAACGGGAGAAATTACTAAATTTTTTAAGCTTCCGTCGCGTATGCAGCCTTAATGGTTAAACTTACATAGAAATCATGTATAACGGAAATATTCTTCATAAAATTATCTAAAAAAATCCTCAGCAGTTTATGTCTATCTTTTACGGTTGACTCACAATAACACGTGTAATTCCTGATAGCTTAGCAGTTTGGAACATTCTGATTATATTTGTTTACTCTTACGTTTGTAAACCTCTCACTCATCCCTAATTTAAAAAAGGTAACTTTATTACCTATTCAATAAGAAAAGAATCATAGAAATCGGTAGAGAAACACCGAAATTATACATAAAATAAGCCATCGCACCCGTAACCAAAACCGAATCGTTACTAATTTACATATAAAATACTAGATGGCGCCAGTAGGTGCATCCTACAACACGTAATGATTTATTTTTTAGATTGTTATAAATACTTCATAGCGTTTTATTCAAAAATTTGCTATTAAACGGAAATACTGAACCGTTCATTAAAGCGCATTCAAAATCACCAAACTACACTGTTTAGGGAGTGCTATAAATTTAATAAATTGAAAACATTGCGCTGAATTTCACAATGCTTGAGCAGTGACTAAAGAAAGAGACCTCAGATATTTAAAAAACAACGCTACCCGTGCGAAGCTGGGACGATCCACTAGTTATAATTAATCGCAAAGTCAAGAAAATAAATACAATGGTCAGTTGAGTAGCAACAAAATCTAAATTTAAGTTTGTTACGACATAATGGAGAGAAAACGTTTGGTAGGATATTTTAGGCTTGAATCACCCGATCATCCAAAAAAGAGAGATTGTTCCGTGCTCCGGAGGGCACGTTAAGCCGTTGGTCTCGGCTACTATCACAGAATATTTGTAAGTCTTCAAACCCACATAAGGTCAGTAGCGCAATAGTGTAGTGGATTATACTATACCCAGTAGGCTTGGCTCTCAAGTCCTTCGTTGGGGATTAATATGGGCTGTGACAATCCTGACTTAGCTTTTTATACATCAACAAGCTTAGACTGGTCTTTAGATAATTTCCTAAATGGCAGACATCCAAAGTGTAAAACCATTAAAATAATATACGAAAAGACTAATTTAATCAAATTAGGGAAATGAGTGGGAACAAAGGTATTTTTGGTGATGGTCTCCAACCAGATAACCAAAAACAAAAATCACTTAAATATCCCCAACTCCCTTAGCCGCCTCTCACGAGCTCCCACGGGAAAAAATGGGGTGGTGGTGGTGGGATCCTAAGCGAACACTATACAGCTAGCCAACACTACACAGCTTACGTAAGTATATGTATGTATTTAGACGTACCAATCACGTAGTAATGTAGCAGCAATATGGGTTATCGGTGAGTACAAGTCAGTTAATGATATCAAGCTACAAACTAACTTGTTTACCATTAGATTATAACAATTGTGAACAGATTTGTAACTTTGTAAAGCCATTTCATATTTATTTGCATAAATTTTACAAAAATTTGAAAATTCCGTTTACATACATACATATACTCACGGCCGTAGATCGCAAAAAGATGTAGCTAGAGATTCAGAGCTTGATAATCCTCAGCCACATCTGAAAGTTGATAGGGGACAAGATGATGGAAATAAAGTATCGTTCGTGATTGGTATCCAACCGCATCGTCCAGAACGCCTTAGTTGCCTCTTCAGACACCCGTGGGTAGAAAGTAGTAGTGACATTCTAAGGCGGCTTATCATAATTAATTTAATATTTATACACTTAATTGATCGCATGCTTTTGCACCCAATTATATTAATTGATGTTTTCCTCGATCATAGTTTTGAACACATTTAGGATGCTAGGACTAATAAAAAAATATACAAAACAAGCACAAGAATGCATTATTTCGCGATCATACCTTTTAAAACTTAGTAATTTTGATATACACATTATCATGTGTAGAATGTCCAAGCAAAACGTGGGTACTCTGAACACAAGGTGTTAGTACATCTGCCACCTCTTCGGGTAAATACGACACATACATACATACATATACTCACGGCTGTAATTCCCTAGAAGGGGTAGGCAGAGCCAAGGAATTATAAATTCCTTAGCCACTTTTGGAAGTTGTGTGGGGAAAAGATAGTAAAATAAAGGTCGTTGGTGATGGGTCTCCAACCGCATCGCCCAAAAATCCAATAAAAAGCCCCAATACCCTTAGTCGCTTCTTACGACACCCGTGGGTAGGAAGGGGTAGCGACATTCTAAGCCGACACTACACGGCAAATACGACACCATCGTTTGAATTGAGTGACCACTACTTACAGACATTTTTGTATTTTAATAGAAATACTAAGTGGACATGAATGCTTCACGATGCCAAATCGGAACGAAAAATAGCGAGTTATTGTCGAGTAGGGCTCTCTTAGACAAACATGGATTTTTTTGAAGTGTGATTATTCCTCCGTGGTAAGTCCGATCTGGAATTTTACTGTCTTAAAACTCTTGCATCGGGGTAAGTAACAATCGTGCAAAATTTGTTCCGTTACTATGGTATTTTTAATTACTTCCTGGGAAGACTCCGGTGATGTATTTTTTGTCATTTTGTGCAATTATTTATTTTTTATTTTTATTTGACATGCGGAATAAAAGCTCGGGGGTAAATGAAGATTCGCTACTTGAAACGATCTCTTCCCGACAATCTTTAAATGGTAAGATCCATAATTTAATTATAATAATAGGTACATGTACAATCAAGTTACAGGTAAACTATTTTACGTTACAATGAATAAAACGTTAACAACAAAACTATTATTAGTACCTTAAAAAACAGTATCACTATAAAAGTCCATAATTTAAGATCTACAAGATAACAGAAGTTCACACACACATCCGGACTTAGAACTTGTTTTAAATACATATTAAACACAATGGATTATTCTATGGATTCCCCATAATAAAGAGGAATAATTACCGTTTTTTTATCAAGTAATAAAATCGTGAGGCCATGTAGACGGATATTGAAATATATTGAGTTTTAAGAAGAGTTTGGCAGAAAATGTTTATTTCAACGGCGGCACTTGATGAGGTACCGTCCTAAACAAACAACGGCAAATAGAGCCGATGAATCGAACCAATTTCACGAAACGAATCTCAAACTCACATTCTACTTTCAAGGAAAACTAAAAGCGCCATTATTGGCTGTCTCTTTCTAAATTATTGAGTCGCTTGAGATGCATAATTCATAACCTAACTTCATAATTTTGAGTTAAAGAAGTTTAGTTTTTTAATTGGATTTCGTATAAAGTTTTTTTATACGATCTTTACTTGTATAACATAGCTAATAAGAAATAACAGAATGTGTACTTTTAACCATAAATTCGCATTATATATATACTAATAAAGCTAATATAATAAATTTAAGCCTTGTAGTGCCAGCTTAGATAGCACTACCCCATTTCAGCCGGTGGGTGTACGTAAGAGGCGACTAACGGTATTGGGGCTTTTAAGGGATTTTTGGGCGATGCGGTTGGAGAACTTTTATTTCACCATCTTTCCCCCACGCAACTTCCAAAAGTGGCTGAGGAATTTTTAATTCCCTAGCTCTGGCTACCTCGACACGGGATTAATAGCCGTGAGTATATGTATGTATGTAATAAATGTGATAGCTCAATGGGTAGAACACCGCTTATCGTTCATACGATGATGATTCAAATCCTGGGCAGGGCCTACACCAAATTGTCTTTTCTGAAGTAATTAGTGTGTTTAACAACCAGGTACTCTGAACACCTAGGTGACGATGTCACGTGATGTTTAGGAGTATTAGTACCTATACCAACCCCTTCGTGGATATACGGCGTGAAGGCTTGAGTTGAGTGTGTAATACTTGATGATAAAATGGTTGCAGCTGCAACACGTGTTTAGTTGTTGGCCCCTAAGAATTTAGTTCAATAAAATGATGTATAAAATCTTAGACAATTAATACATACATACTTACATACATATTCTCACGCCGTTAGTTCCCATTGGGGTAGGCAGAGACTATCGATCGCCACTTTGTACGATCCTGGCAAACCTCTCTAGCTTCATTCACATCATTCTTAGACAATAAAAGTTTGTTTATTTTTCCAGTGTAATATGAAAACTTATATATAAAACACACAACTTTTTATACTTCTTTGTAAAACTGTTCCATTTTGTTGTTATAATTATTTTATTGAAAAAGTATGTTTTGATGTACAATGACCAGTTTTTATATTCCGTCCTATTCTTACATTGTTAGGGTATTCGTGAACTTACATAAATTTATTACCAACAATAAGTACCAGGCTTAGAATAGCACTACCCCATTTCTTCCGGTGGGTGTACGTAAGAGGGGACTAACGGTACAGGGGCTTTTAAGGGATTTTTGGGCGATGCGGTTGGAGACCCATCACCAACAACCTTTATTTTACCATCTTTTCCCCACTCACGTTTCCAAAAGTGGCTGAGGAATTTCTGATTCCTTAGCTCTGGCTACCCCTTCTAGGGATTTAGAGCCGTGAGTGTATGTATGTATGTATGTATTAATTCCGTTGTAGAAGGTAGAGACGATCGCCGTTTTTTTTTTAAGCGGACTAACTTCTTTGACTATTCATCAGTCTTCTCCTAATTGATGTTTCAATCATAAATTTTGAAAGGTTATCAGTTATCACAATTGGGAAGTTACACGTTGAAACATTGTGAATACGAGTAAAAGAACGACAATTGAACCAATATTGAACAAAGATAATGTTATCTTGGCCATTATCGGTGCTGTGTGAACCCGATGACATGATCTTTCCAAACCCACGTTTTATTGCATATATATATTCATATACTCACGGGTGTAGATCCCAAAAAGAGGTAGCTAGACATCTTTAGAAGTTAAGTGTGTGTCAGTAATGTTTCATCACTGTTCTTTTATGATTTTGTTATCATATGTCAACTAATTTGGCAGTAAAACCTCGTGCATACTAAATCTATATAAAATAAATATTTGAAGGTCAATTTCACTCGTTTCCTAAAATTGCCCTGTTAATCTATATATCGAAGCTCTCGCTACATATTCTAGCTAATCATACATACATACATATACTCACGGCTGTAAATCCCTAATCCTCAGCCACTTTTGGAAATGATAGTGGGGAAAAGATGGTAAAAATAAAGGTTGTTGGTGATGGGTCTCCAACCGCATCGCCCAAATGAAATGAAATGAAATGAAATGAAATGAAATGAAATAGTTTTATTTGCATGAAACATGGTAATTAAAAGATGTTACAGTATTGTAGGGAACCACATGTCTCGTCAAGTTTCTTGACATACAAATACATAATTTAAAACTAAAATGATTAATAAAAATAATAATAAAACATAACTTCATTAAAAACCATCATAAAACTTATTACAAATTATAATATTCCAAACCATTATCTAAATTCAAATCCAAGCCAATTAATTAAGTAAAAATAAAAAAAGCACTAAGATATGAACATAAATATCAAAATAATAATAAAACATAACTTAATTAAAAACCATTACAAATTATAATATTTCGAACAATCATCTTAATTAGAATCATAACCAAACAATCAATAAAAAAACAGAAGAAGTATAACAATGTGAGCATAAATGTCAATAAGTAATAATAACAATGAATTAATTATACAATAAAATGTCATAAACAAATTTATATTTTTTTTAAATTAAAATAATCATTTAGCTTGTAAAAACACATTTCGTATAGCCATTTCCTTAATTTTCTATTAAATAAGTTATTTGGTAATGATTTTAAATCTTTTGGCAGATGATTATAAATATGAACGCACATGGAATAACAATTTTTTTGGCATAAAGTAGTCCTCATAAAAGGAGTGACTAGTTTCTGCTTGTCTCTAACATTGAAATTACATACTTCACAAGCCTTTACAAATTCCTCGGGGTATTTTCTTACAAAGGAACAAGTTTCGTATATATATATACTAGTAAGTGTAAGAATATTGAGCTTTTTAAACAACGGTCTACAAGAGTCATAGGGCTTTTTCCCACAAATTGCTCTCAGTCATTTTTTCTGTGCTATGAATGCGTTATTAAAATGTGTGGAGTTACCCCATATTATAATTCCATATCTTAAAATACTTCCAACGTAGCCGTGATACGCGGTAATTGCTGTAGTTTGGCCTAGTATTTTCCCAAGGCGATACAGGGGATAAACAAATTTATTTACTCTTTTACAGAGGGAATCAACTTGTGATTTCCAATTACAATTTTTGTCAATATAAATCCCAAGAAATTTAAAAACTGTTGACTCATTAATTTTTTGATCACGGCACGAAATATTAAGTGAGAGAGGCGTGTTACCATAGTTCTGAAATTGCATGTATGTGGTTTTAGTTAAATTTACCTTCAGATTATTTCCTTCTAGCCAATTTACTACATTTTTAACAGTATTATTTATTTCAGTTTCAATATTAGTTTTTTCTGTTATTACTATGGATATGTCATCGGCAAATAATATACTATGATACTTGGTGATATTGGGGAGATTATTGATGTAAAGAAGGAAAAGTAAAGGACCCAATATACTGCCTTGAGGAACTCCGGATTTATTTACTCTCGAGCTTGATTTATGAGATACAAGTTCTTTGAGAGCATTAAGTCTATCTATAGCTACACTTTGTTGCCTGTCTTGAAGATAGGATTTTAGCCAGTTTAGTGCTGGACCTCTTATCCCGTATCTTTCACATATAATTAATAATATTTCATGATTAGCCATGTCGAACGCTTTTGTAATATCAAAAAATGTAACTATTGCTGGGTTACGTTTATCTATGTTTTCTGTTACTATTTTAATTAATCTAAAAATTGAATCCAAGAATCCCTTAAAAGCCCCAACACCGTTAGTCGCCTCTTGCATACACCCACCGGAAGAAATGGGGTAGTGCTATTCTAAGCCGACACTACACAGATAATCATAATATATGATATTTTTTTCCCAATGTCAAACTTATCGTATTCCACATAAAGCAATAATTCGGTACAAACACAATACAGTTATAATACTTTTACTAGCCGAGAGCAGTGTCGGGTGAGCAACTAATCTAGTTTGGGGCAGACGTGACCCGCCATCCAAGTGTTCTTGTTCGCAGCTAATTAATATAAACGGCGGCAGACTACGTATGAGCGGAACACTGTGTTAACAATGAAACCTTTACTAGTTTTATACACATAGTAGAGATGGTGGGAGCTTGGATTTGGTTAGAAAGTCTTTTCTGACACTTTTGAATGAGAGGTGAGGCAACAACTTCCAAAAGTGGCTGAGAAATTTCTAATTTCTCAGCTCTGGCTACCCCTTTTAGGGATTTATAGCCGTGAGTATATGTATGTATGTATGATGTGAGGCAACAACTTGAAAAAAGTCTTTTTAACTCTCAAACTCATACATTTACGCCGTATATCCCCGAAGGGGTTGTCAAAAACACTAATACTTATGAACATCACGAAAATTTCTCCTGGTTTTGCTTGGACAGTGTACTCACGTGATAGGGGGCACGCCTATCTCCGTTTTGTACGAATACGCTGTCACATGACTAGTATTAGTCATGTGAGTTTCCTCACGATGTTTACCCTTAACCGATAACTGTATCCCCTAATCAAATTGTATATTATAACATAATGTTCCTACTCAACTCTAAAAGTGGGTAAGGAAATTTTGATTCTGTAGTTATGACTAGGTACTTTTTTTTAGGATTTTGTATCCAAAACGTATTCTTGAAAACAGTACCGACTTCGACAAACCAAATTATTATTATTATAAATTAAAAAAGAGTATTTCCGTAATATCTTACTGCAATTTTAGTTAAAACTTTATATTACTTTTTGCACCCTCTTTTTCGTTAAGTATTAAAATACGTTTTACAATGACTATTATTGCATTACAGTATCCTTATATTTTTTATATTACATAACATAAACATAACATAAACGTTCACGCCGAATATCCCCGAAGGGGTTGGCAGAGGTACTAATACTTCTGAACATCACGTGACTTTGTCAACTGGTGTTCAGAGTACCCACGTTTTGCATGGACAGTGTACTCACGTGATAGGGGGTAGGCCTATCGCCGTTTTGTACGAATACACTGTCACATGACTATGTACAACTCAGCCATGTGGGTTTCCTCACGATGTTTTCCCTCACCGTTAACAACCATGATAAATTAACCACACATATGTCTTTAGAAAAGACAAATTGGTGTAGGCCTGACCCAGGATTTGAACACTAGTCGTTTGCACGATAACCGAGTGTTCTACCCACTGGGCTATCACGGTTTTTATATTACTTATGCTAATAACGTTGTTCATTGAAAAAATCAATGATATAAATGTACAAGTCCGACTCCGATTTTGGTTCCAGTAAAGCCGCCGGGGATACATCCCTATCTTAACTACCTAAGAAATCCAGACAGCGCTGGGAAGATATATGACATGAAGTCAATTTGCAAATGGCTGGCAGTGCATTTGACATCGGTTATTGTTAATTGAAAGTGTATTTTGGTGACATTAGTTTGTAATAAATAAAGGAAAAAAAATCGACACTAGCGGGGATAGAACCCACGACCTCCGGGTGTACGCCCCCGTCGCTCTGCCAATTAAGCTATCTATAGTGTCAATGGCTTCTAGTGCGAAATAGTTCTTTCCTTTCATTTGAATGTTTTTGTTCGTGAAAACTTCATGTGTGGATTATTACTAATAAATAAAGGATAAATAAAGGAAAGAAAAATTTCGACGCAGGCGGGGATCGAACCCGCGACCTCGGGTATACGCCGTGTCAATGGCTGCTAGTGCGAAATTCTTCTATCCTTTGTTTCTTTTACACTTTTTTAATTAGTGTTTGCGTTCCTTACCTCCGAATTTTTTACAAATCCGCCTGAGTCGAAATTTTTCATTCCAAAGCTCTGACTACTCCTTCTAGGGATTTATAGCCGTGAATATTATAAAGTCTCTAAATTCAACAATTTTATATTTCAGACAGTAAATGTACCCAAGTAGGTATGTAACAAATCATATATTAATGGATGAATAATCGTCACTTTTATTATGAGTAGACTCCCAGCTTTCAGAAGATGTTTAAAAAAACAAAGTCATTAACATTTTTACATTCTAAAACATACTAATGTCACCAAACAGCACTTTGATAGTTCCAGCCATTCTGTTATGAATCAATGTTCCGCTTCGCCTGTGCATTTTTCTTATTTACCCTTCATATACTCACTTAACCCTTTATACGGCAGAAGTATAATAAAAAAAACATACATATACATACATACATATACTCACGGCTGTAAATTTTGTATGTTATTAAAACGAAATAAAGCATTTAAAAAAAACCCTACAAGGGGTAGCCAGAGCTGAGGAACTAGAAGTTCCTCGGCCACTTTTGGAAAGTAGAGTGGGCAAAAGATGGTAAAAATAAAGGTTGTTGGTGATGGGTCTCCAAACGCATCGCCCAAAATCCCTTAATAGCCCCAATACCGTTAGTCGCCTCTTACGTACACCCACCGGAAGAAATGGGGTAGTGCTATTCTAAGCCGACACTACACAGCAAAAAATCATTGTAGTTAGAATTTGTAGGAAGGTATGGCTTGCCGTGTAGCTCTTGGAATGTCACTACCCACTACCCACGGATGTCGTAACAGGAATGGGGCTTTTTAAGTGGATTTTGGGCGATACGGTGGGAGATCCATTACCAACAATACTTTATTTCTACCATCTTGTCCCCTATCAACTTCAAAATGTGGCTTTGGAGATTCTAACTCTTTTTGGCTACCCCTTTTTGGGATTAATGGCCGTGAGTATATGTATGGCCAAAATCATAGTGGCTACTACTTATGCACTACCATAAAAGCTTCAGATGGTTTAGTGAGCTTCATGATGCCCCAACTTTAAAATTCTTTTAGTCGCACAAGCACTAACGGTGTATTATTTTCTTTTAATCATAACTTTCACATCGTAAAGCACCGAAAAGGTAGAAGAGGTACTAAAACTTCTGAATATCATGTAAAATTTTGGTCACGCTGGGGTCAATTGCTGCTTTGGAATACACTGTCACATGACTAAGTACAACTCAGCCATGTGGGTTTCCTTACGATGTTTTCCCTCATCGTAAAAACCTTCATAATAATTTTTACATTTCTTTAATTAGTTTATTAATTAACTGAATCGTCGTGTTATACTGATCAGCAGAATTTAAGAACATGTAAATGGCTATCTTGCCGACTTTGGTTTTCGGAAGATAGTTTTATTAATCGAATTGATTTATTACCACAGAAGCAGGCAGCGGGCGTCAAACTATTTATTACATGTTATTTCATCGAAAACTTAATTATATTATATTATATTGTATTAATAACGTACTTGCCTTAAAGTAAAGCAAGACTTGATGTAACTATCATTACTCTTTACTAACTTTAGCTTATTGTTCGCTGAGTAGTGTTAGTATGACTAAAAATGATTTTCCCATTTCAACGTATGTTCTGCTTGCAATAATTTGCAATTAATAACTTGCAATAACACAACCCCATTTCTTGCCGTGGGATTTTTTTAGAGGCGACTAAGGTTATTAAGACTTTTAAAGGATCTTTGGGCGATGCACCTGGAGACCCCTCATCAACAACTTTTATTTTACAATATTTTCTTAAAGCAACCTGCTAAAAAACCTTTATTTTTACCATCTTCTCCCCACTCAACTTCCAAAAGTGGCTGAGGAATTTCTAATTTCTTAGCTCTGGCGTGAGTATATGTATGTATGTATGTAACCTTCTAAAATGGCTGGGGAATTTCTTGTTCTGCAGCTCTGGGACCGAGCTGAGGGATTAATACATGATCTTTTATTCCTTTCACTTTCGCCTTTATAAGTCATAGTTATATACTCACGGCTATAAATCTCTAGAAGGGGTAGCCAGAGCTAAGGAATTTGAAATACCTCAGCCACTTTTGGAAGTTGCATGGGGAAAAGATGGTGAAATAACGGTTGTTGGTGATGGTGATGGGTCTCCAACCGCATCGCCCAAAACTCCCTTAAAAGCCCAAATACCGTTAGTCGCCTCTTACGTACACCCACCGGCAGAAATGGGGTAGTGTTATTCTAAGCCGACACTACACAGCTAAGAAAGTTCTCAATCAATGACTACGTCATGCCAAAATCATTAAATTCTTACAACACAATTCTTAAAAGCAAATTAAGAATACATTAATAGACCTCTGAAACTAATGTACCATTTCCACTATCAGTAAATATTATTGCCATTTTTAACAGTTTCTTCCGATATTTATTACAAAAGTTCTACCATTTCCTTCAGAGATATTAATTGAATAGCAGTTTTCAGACGCCAGCGTCGCCGCTCAGCTTCCGGTTGGCTGGGCGGCAAATGATTTGGCTCTTCCTGTTATCCTGAAAGACGGTAATCACCAACTACCTATACTCGTATATATATTTGAAGGTAACTAATATTAACTTTGTTGTAATTTCTACGTATTGTTTTTCGTATTTGATTTCATCGTAATAAACCGATGAAATAATTTATTGTAAAAATGCTGTGTAGTGTCAAGTAAGAATAGCACTACCCTATTGCTACCCGTGGGCCCGTGGGTGTTCGTAGGAGGCGATTAAGGGTTATGGGGCTTTTAAAGAAGTGTTGGGGAAGCAGTTCGAGACCCATTTCCAATCTTTAGTTTACAATCTTTTCCCCACTCACGTCCCAAAAGTGGCTGATGATTTTTTTGGTTTGAAGCTCTGGCTACACCTCTAGGGATTTCTAGTCGTGAGTATATGTATGTATGTATGTATTTTATCGTACATACTTTGGAGAATCTAACAATAAATTAACTTCCTTTTTATTCATAATAAAATGCATATTACAAAAATAACAGCTTCGAGTTAAAACGTCGTGATATATTTCACTATATTTACGTTTACATGTAATTTTCAATTTTTTTTCCCCCTATCACGTGAGTACACTGTCCATGCAAAACGTGGGTTCTCTGAACACCGGGTGACTAAGTCACGTGATGTTCAGAAGTATTAGTACCTCTGCCAACCCCTTCGGGGATATTCGGCGTGAACGTTTATGTTATGTTATTTTTTAGGCCAAAAGCAATGAATACCGATTGTTTAGCATTTAATCCCTGGTGATTTCTTTTTCACTTTTCTTGGTTTCATTCTTAGCTGAGCAGTGTGTGCTTATAATAACACTTACCAACACGTTCTTGTTTGGGGCTTTTTAAGTGGTCTTTGGACGATTTAGCCTCAGGAGTCCCATCACTAATACCTTTTATTTTATCATTTTGACGAGTATATATATGTATAATATTTATTGTTTACTATTACCTTTTTCTATTTTTTGCTCTCCATTGTGCAACTTGCGCACTGTACATACCTTATTTTTATGGACCTTAAATGTATATCAATACTCAATTTTAGATAATCCTTACGCGGCACTAACACCAAAATACTACTTTTCCATATAATGAATAATAATTATTACAAATCTCTCATTCCTGGACAAGTTCAATGTATTCCAAAAGAATACTACAACATTAAATATGTATGAATGTAAAGATAAAGTTGCCCTTGTGCATAACTCAATAATGATCTTGTTGTAGATGGCAAACAATTACTAATTATATTTGTTCAAATACAATTATGAAAGTAGAAAGACCACAATACACCGATAGACGACATATTTAGCTTAGTATATCCGGCAATAGGTCATTGGCCATATCGGAATGGATGCACAAGCGACCTATTTATACAAACAGAAAGACAAACAACCCCAATTTACACAGAGTAGCGTAAACTTTAGATAAGGGAACCGATTTCGATACTTTCTAGAGCAGTGCAGTTTGACCCGTGAACGAATCGAGATGCAGTAATATAAATTACAAAAGTTAAATTTGAACTAAAATTCGAAACTAGGAACTGAAAAATGCATTTGACATGAATACCGTGCCTATTTACGTTGCGCATCAAACTTTATTACTATCGTAAACATTAGTGTTGAATATTCCTAAATCTGTCCTGTCCCGAAAACCGCCAAATCTCTTGTGGTTCGTGTGAGTAGCTGAGTGGCAGTGGCGGAATGTGGACGTGCGCAGGTATTTTGGCCCTCGTGGCCTGTGCCGCGGCTATCACACGTGACCAGTTCTATTCCTATGGGCCTGGGCTGGATCAGGAGCTACCGAGAGGCCAAGAAGGCGCAGAGGAACTAAGGCTTCAAGTTCCAATCAAATTTTATGGTGAATCCTATGACAGCATATTTGTAAGTATTTTTTTTTATTTTGGGTTTTTCTCATAATATTTGAATATATTACTAAAACTTTTAAAATAAAAAGCAGATCAATTTTTTTTTAATTTATGTGTCTTTCTTTACAATGTGTTTATACAAATTGTTTTAACTCATTATTTGGGAAGTAAATTTCTTAAGTTCTCTCGATTCCCACCTATCACAGCAAAATTATTATTATATCGTACTTATATTGCTGTGCCTGAACAAGGTCCATAGTGTTGTGTTGTTATAAAATTTGTAACCATGTAATAGCTATGGAATGCAATAAATAAATAAATGATAAATGATACTTTTCCTACATCGTTTTCCTAGCACATTTTTGTTACCGTGCAGGACCTCAGGATTATTCTAGATAGACTATCACTCATTCATCATTTTGAATATCATTTCTAAATAATGATCTGGTGATTTAGTCTGCAATATCCTGACCAAACTGTTGTGCTCCGTGCCCCGAGAATCGAACACGGGACCTCTAGGTCATAAACATAACTCTACACCCACCCCGGATGCAGTTTCTAATACTATACCTGAATATCACGGTGCTTTAATGAGACCATTTCATCTTGCGTGTGTTTTAAGACTGCACTAAGAGTGTTTGGACTCCTTGAGTGATTGTCGGATGTGTGACCCGTCAGCATCCATCCTTTATTTTACTAATTATATACCCACTTAACTTTTATTAGTGTAATTAACCAAGGAATTTATATTTCTAAAGCCATGTCTAAGCCTATTCAGATTTATAACCGTGACTTCATGTACGTATAAATGTAAATGAGGGGAGAGTCCTAGATTATGCTGAGCAGACATAAATAAATTAAATTGAACCTCACGGCCAAAAATCCCAAAAAGGGGTAGCCAAAACTTTAGAGTTAGAAACTCTTCAGCCACATGGAAGTTAATAGGGGGCAAGATGGTAGAAATGAAGTATCGTTGGTTATGGGTCTCCAACAGCATCGCCCAAAAACCACTTAAAAAAGCCCCATACCCTTAGTCGCCTTGTACGACATCCGTAGGTAGAAAGGGGTAGTGACTTTCTAAGCCGGCACTACACGGCAACCATTTTGTGAAAAATAATTTCAAAATCAAAATCAAAAGCTTTATTGCATTTACACATCCCAATTTACATGACATACAGTACATAAATTTTGACAAGTATACCCTGCAAGGGCATTGCAAAAAATACTTATTACTAAATTTATTAATACATTTTAATCAAATCTAACACTACTAAACTAACATTAAACTTGATAACACAAAACACGATAAAGTAAAAAATAGGAAAAATAATAATTTATAAAATTCAAATTTCTATTTATCAATAAAACAACCATATAAACAATCCAACAATCAAATTAAATAACATTAAATTAAAATAAAATAAATAAAAAATTCTGGTAGTTATTTAAACTAACACATTAAATTATATTATTATCAAAATATTCCTTAGAACTATAAAAACAATTTTCTATTAAATACAATCTTAAAAGTTTTATAAAAGATTTGTAGTCTGATTCTTGAGCTATGTAATTTGGAAGGTGGTTGTATATTCTACAGCACATAGGGAGAGGACTTGTGTAATGAATTTGTAATCTTGAAGGCGGTACTATTAATTTATCCCTTCCGGATAATTTCTTGATTGGAAGTAAAATTTTCGGTCTTATAATTTATAACAATCTCCTCCAGATAACCCAAAGGATGGTGAATTGAAATCATTAAAAAAATTGTGATCATAGGCATTATATAATAGGATTGTAAAGTACATTGCAGAATTGAAGTAGTGGTTATCTCTTCTATGACTAAGAACAACTTAGCCATGTGGGTTTCCTCACGATGTTTTCCCTTGTGGTTAACACAGACATGTCTTTAGAACAGACAAATTGCTGTAGGCTCGACCCGAGATTTGTATCCCTCATCATCATGTGCAGCATGATAAGCGGTGTTCTACCCGCTGAGCCACGTTGGTATCACGGTTATATGCAGAAAATATTGAAAACAAGCATATATAAACTACAGACACCTTTTCGGCTTATTCCGTTTATCCACCCTAAAAAATCCTCCCTAAGTCGGATATTCGGAAACGCATGTCCTTCTAGCCACCCTGAACGGGGTGGATATCCGGAATGCATATAATATGGTTCTTCCGATTTTTTACCCTGCCTACGTACAGTCATTTACAGAAAAAAGACCCTAAGCTTGTAAGATATTTTTATTCAAACTGTAAGTAAGAAAGTAGGTATGTTTATCTTAAGTATTTTAATGTTCACGATGTTCCTTGGACCCATTTTGTGTTGTGTATGTTTCTGTAAATTACTGTAATTGGGGTAAAAAATCGGAAGAACCATATTATATGCATTCTGGATATCCACCCTGAACGGGAGTATAGTAGAGGATAGAAGGACATGCGTTTCCGAATATCCGACTTAGGGAGGATTTTCTAGGGTGGATAAACGGAATAAGCCACCTTTTCCCTATGAAACGGTCAACCACCCATACTAGGCCAGAGTTATGAAGCGTGGCCTAATCACTCCATTCAAGATACACTAGAGCATCTCGGTGGGAACATTGCACAAGATGGGGTGATGACTCCTAATAAATAGCTAAAGGGTCGGAAAAATAAGTACTCATCGCAAACCTACCTATATACTTGCCACTTTACATATTTACTGCTTCAAATACTAACTAGACGTTGCCAGAGGTTTAGAATCATAAATTCTTAAGTCGCTTTTTGAAGTTTAGTAAGGAAAACATAGTAAAATAAAGGTTAGTGATGGGTCCTCATTCACACCGGCAAAAATCATTTGAAAGACCCGTGATCGTAATTCGCCTCGTTCAACACCCGCAAGAAGAAATGGTGTAGTACTATTTCAAGCTGCCATTGTATAGTTTGTTATATCTAAAACTTATTTCATTGTACTCGTACCTCTAGAATCTGAAGTTACTTAGATGTTTTGTTTGACACAAACAAAGATTATTCTAAATCAGATTAACTAAGCTACTCAGTAACTGCTATGTAGTGTCGGCTTAGAATAGCACTACCTCATTTCTTCCGGTGGGTGTACGTAAGAGGCGACTAACGGTATTGGGGCTTATAAGGGATTTTTGGGCGATGCGGTTGGAGACCCATCACCAACAACCTTTATTTTTACCATCTTTCCCCTCTCACATTTCCAAAAGTGGCTGAGGAATTTCTAATTCCTTAGCTCTGACTACCCCTTCTAGGGATTCACAGCCGTGAGTATATGTATGTATGTATGTATGTACTCAGTAACTTAGCAGAATATCGAAAGGAAGCACTTTTAAACTTCATCGTGGTCTACTTTTACCTTCTATAACTAATTACCAAAGTGAACCCTGTCAGGACAGTTACATGTATCAAATTGTTTATTGGCTGATGCCTCCACTAGAATGTTCCATTTCTAAATTGGCTCTATAACACTGTTTTGAATTTCTCGTTATTTATATGAAATACTGAACTACCTTTATTTTACCATCTCTTACCCACTCAATTTCCAAAAGTGGCTGAGGAATTTCTAATTACTTAGCTCCGGCGAAATCTTCTAGGGATTTTTAGCCGTGAGTATATGTATGTATATAAATACTGAAGTAAGTCATCATTGTTCGAAACTGTCTGCCTATTCGAAAACAAATTAGGTACAATCATACATTACATGAACTTAGACTTTTTATTGGCAAAATCATAGGCTGGTTGATAAGGCTCACCTACTTCACCTTCACCTGTTCATACGTAAGTCTAGCGTGAAGAATGGAAGTCTTGTTTACAATTCCTTTGTATTAGCAATTGACCGTTGCCGGCGACTCTGATATTTACGAAGTTTTTAGGAAATTGTTACATAGAAATATTGGTCATAGGCAATTGTATGTTTAGCTTAGTTTATTGAGGAATATTTTAGGGCTACATTTATATAGAAGTAAAAGTGTCCAATCAAAAATACAAAACCAATATCAATAATTATCTATTTTGATCTGTAGATCTTTTAGTCAAAATAAAATTTATTACAGGCTTTATGTTATAATCTAGACATACTTCTCAAAAAAGTTCCTTTTACATATTACGTTAGAGGATTTTTGTTCTTATTGACAACGTAAGATAAAAGAGCTATTTTGACCAAAGAAAAAATATGATATAAGTCTTGTACTAAAATTGCAAATAAAACATCCGGTTCACGATAACATTCCTCATAAAAAAAACGATAATGTCCAATGGAACCAGCGAAATTTACCTTAAACGAGGTGACCTCTTATCAATTAAAGATAAAATATTGCAAATATTTGGTGCGCAAATTTACTCGTCAGACGGGAAGGAAGTGCATGTGGGTGCATTATCGACGGAAAGAGACTTCCAATCACAAAAAAAAACTGACAATAAAATCAAAAGAATTGTATAGGTATTAGGTCAATAAACTTTATTATACAACAAATTATATCAAGCATATCTTGAGCAAAAGTCAAGACCTTTTACATAAATGATCGATAGTGAGAATTGTTCAAATATTTTTCTCAGTTCATCCTTATCACTGTTGAATTAACTACTATTCATTCGATGAATTCATATAGTTGATCACATGATTATTTTATTATTTTTACTTTCAAATACGTGCAAATTGAAATGCATCCTTATATAAAACGATTTAGTTATGTTCGCATTGATTAGGCGTACACATAATCCATACAAAGATTAGTTTTTTTAACATACATACATACATATACTCACGGCTATAAATCCCTTAAAGGGGTAGCCAGAGCTTTGGAATGAGAAATTTCTCAGCCACTTTTGGAAGTTGATTGGGGAAAAGATGGTAATAATAAACGTTTTTGGTGACGGGTCTCCGACCACATCGCCCAAAAATCACTTAATAAGCCCCTATACCCTTAGTCGCCTCTTACGATCACCCTCGGGTAGAAATGGGTTAGTGTTATTCTAAGCCGACACTACACGGCAACCTTTTTAACCTTTAATAAATATACTTCTCTAAGCATGCAATGACCAATTTCTTGTTTTAAACACATTAACAGCACAAGCAGATAAAAGATAGTAATGTGATTTGATTATGAAATACAATTAGTTTTGTTTATTCCTACATTTATTCCAAATCTCTGCTAACATCCATTGATAATTATGAAGCAAAAATTATATAAATCAAAAGCTATGCCACTTCGTCGTACCTACGAGTGTGACTTTCGAATAGGTGATTCTTCTGGATTAAAGTGACATAACATAACATAACATAAACATAAACGTTCACGCCGAATATCCCCGAAGGGGTTGGCAGAGGTACTAATACTTCTGAACATCACGTGACTTTGTCACCTGGTGTTCAGAGTACCCACGTTTTGCATGGACAGTGTACTCACGTGATAGGGGGCAGGCCTATCGCCGTTTTGTACGAATACACTGTCACATGACTAAGTACAACTCAGCCATGTGGGTTTCCTCACGATGTTTTCCCTCACCGTTAACAACCATAATAAATTAACCACACATATGTCTTTAGAAAAGACAAATTGGTGTAGGCCCGACCCAGGATTTGATTAAAGTGAATTAAACTGAAAAGGATGAAGCATTTGAGCATTTCATTTATCTTTGATGCTGTAATTGATAGAGAACACAAATATTATAATGTCCTTTTTTATTTATAGGTACAGTATTTCTAGAAAATTTATAATCTTAAATACATGTATTTAACGATACATTACCAACGTTTAACTTTTTTAATTTTCAATATATCAATTAATTATTATTTTAGTTAATATATCAAGAACAGTTAGATTAAATTCATAATAATAATACTTAAATCAAAGTGTCGGAATGTATGGTATAGCATAAAATTGATATATATGAAAACATTAAAAGAAATTTATTAAGATCCGAAAGCATTTAATTCTTACCATTTTACTGAACTGTGTTTAAAGTGGCACATGAAAACTACAAGTTTACGAGATAACTAAAAATAAATCATTCCATTTCAGGTCAACAACCATGGAACAGTTTCATTCAGAGCCGACATATCGGCGTTTATGAATATAGAATTCCCGCTTCCGTATCCGTCAATAGCGGCTTTCTACACCAACGTGGATACTACTGAATCCGGCACGGTTTACTACAGACAAACTGACGAGCCACACATCATCCGTAAAGGGGAAGAAAGCATTCAGTCACACTTTCATGAGTACTACGATTTTCATCCAACACAAGCTTTTATTGCCTCCTGGATAGATGTCACTTACACCAGCCCTCATAGAACTGGCAAGCAAAATAGTTTCCAACTTGCCATTTTCAGCAACGGAACTGAAAGTTTTGTTGAATTGTTGTATCCAGAAAAAGAGATCCAATGGATTCAAAAAGAGTCACAACCTTTGGCGCAACCTGATGCAAAAGCTCAAGCTGGACTTATCTCTGAAGACACAAGATATTACACTCTCAGAGGTTCAGGTAGTCACCTCATCAGAAACATTAATATGTAAGTAATTATAGAGGTTTTGTTTTATGTTCTAGTGAGCTAAAAGATTATACATACATACATATACTCACGGCTATAAATCCCTAAAAGGGGTAGCCAGAGCTGAGAAATTAGAAATTCCTCAGCCACTTTTGGAAGTTGAGTGGGGAAAAGATGGTAGAATAAAGGTTGTTGGTGATGGGTCTCCAACCGCATCGCCCAAAAATCCCTTAAAAAGCCCCAAGTCCGTTAGTCGCCTCTTACGTACATCCACCGGAAGAAATGGGGTAGTGCTATTCTAAGCCGACACTACACAGCTATACTATCACTACACAGCTATAGCTATATATAAAGATTATAATATTCTATAAATCAAATCTTATCCTTGCACGAGAAAAAAACTAAGAATATAACGATGAAATTAACTTACACTATATAATCTTTTTAAAACAGTCGTTTAAAGCCAAACAATTAGAGAGGTAAATACTATAAAAAGACTTTACACAAAATATGGACTAGCTATTTTTAGCAATTGTTTGTGGTGAGTTAAAGAATAGTGAGCATAAATTTCACGTTATATAATCCTTTAAAATAGTACCCACCTTTTCCAAACAGTGTACATCTGCTGGCATTAAATAAAAGGACATAAGAAAATAAAATCAATCAATGACCAAAACTAGAGGATGAATGAAGAATATTTATGAATATTATAAAAGCACGATACATACTGAACATATTTTCGTTGACGGCAGCAGATAATATAAATTTTATATACGACCATATTGCACAGACAAAATAGTCCCAAAACATGTACAACCTTATTAACAATACTAACTTGACTAAAGAAATACTTACTAGAGATGTTACTACTCACCATCTCCTCTATCATTAGGAAAGTATTATTAGTATATATATATTAAAAAAATATTATTTTTTAGGTGGTCAAATGTACACGAACCCGGAAAATATTTGTTTAGAGTTGGCAATTTAAACCCAAATGAAAACGTAGCGCTACCTGATCAATATAATGAATACGAAACTGAAATTGAAGAAGAAAAAACGTGTGTTCAAAATGGACCTAGTCTTTGCCATCAGCAAGCCAGGTGCGTTGATTACGAAGCCGGAATTTGTTGCCAGTGTAAAGAAGGATTCTACGGCAATGGAAAATCTTGTGTTAAAGATGATGTACCGATCCGTGCCAATGGAAAATTGAATGGAAAAATTAATGAAGTTCAGCTCAGTGATATCGACTTGCAGGCTTATGTAGTGGTAGCTGATGGTAGAGCTTACACAGCTCTGTCTCAGGCTCCAAGTACAGTCAGTGGCAGTTTACAGCTTTTGAATGTGATTGGAGGAGCAATGTCTTGGCTTTTTGCGAAACCAATAGGCAATGCGAAAAATGGATACCAATTAACGGGTGCCGTTTTTAACTATACAGCTGAAATTACACTTACATCTACCAACGATAAAGTTATTATATCTCAAGAATATTTGGGACATGACGTCTTTGACCAAATAACATTAGAGACAGATGTCCGGGGAACCTTACCATTTATAAATCCAACCGATAAATTAGAAGCATCAGAATATGAAGAAGTTTATTCCGTTGTCGACTTAGGTGAAATTGTATCAGAATCAACTCGTGTGATAACCAACAAACATACAGGCGAAGTTTATCAAGCAACTATTTTACAAAGATTTAGTTACTCTCCTTGCAAATATGCACCACAATCTGAAGACATGCCAACACCTCTTCAACTGAAAGTCTCAAACATATTTTTGGGATATGATCAGGAAGAAAGAGTAGTACGCTTTGGTATGAGTGATAAGATAATGCCTTTGGGAGAAGAAGATCCTTGTGTTCAAGGTCGGGCAAATTGTGACCCTCACAGTTCATGTGTTCCCCAAGGAAGTTCATTCACGTGCGTCTGTAAGTCGGGCTATACCAACATTTACAACGATGGAATTATGACTTGCATAGATATAGATGAATGTGCAGCTGGAACACACAACTGTGATCCAAACGCTCAATGCCAAAATGATGATGGTGGTTTCAGATGTAGGTGTTACCCAGGATATAACGGTGATGGAGTTAGGTGTACAACCGAGTCATTATGTGCAAATAACCGATGCGATCCTAATGCGCAATGTGTTGATCAATATGGCGTAGAAGCTAGTTGTATTTGTAATCCTGGATATGTAGGCGATGGATTGACCTGCTCACCAATTAGTAGCTCTGACGTGGACTGTAATAATTGTTCACCGTTTGCAGACTGTATCACTTATGCTCCTGATAAATTTACTTGTGTTTGTCAAGCAGGATTCTTTGGTAACGGAATAAACTGTGAAGAACAAGTATTAACTAGCACTCCAGAGAGTTACACTGATCCCGACTCTAAAACAACTTATGTTTCACCACAATGCAACGAGTATGAATGCGTTTGTCCTATAGGTTACTCTAGCTATGTGGACGAAGCAGGAAGTACCCAATGCGTTTTGGAATATTATGAGGAGCATGATACGCCCAAAAACCATACCAACCCAGCAAGTTAGTATTATTATAATATTAATTTCATTGTACAAATATGTCCATAATGAACGATATTTTTACTATTTTGCTTTGAAGTAAAGTTTTTGTTTATGAAACAAACTTTGAACTGAATTAGCCAAAGCGCGTGTTTTGATCCATAATTTAATTCTAATTACCATTTGTTACAGTTACAGCTGTGTAGTGTCGGCTTCAAATAGCACTACCCCATTCTTCCGGTGGGTGTACGTAAGAGGCGACTAACGGTATTGGGGGCTTTTAAGGGATTTGTGGTCGATGCGGTTGGAGACCCATCACCAACAACCTTTATTTTACCATCTTTGCCCCACACAACTTTCCAAAAGTGGCTGAGGAATTTCTAATTCCTTAGCTCTGGCTACCCCTTTTAGGGATTTATAGCCGTGCGTATATGTATGTATGTACCATTTGTTACAGTTAAATGCGACAGCGACGTCAACTGCCCACCAAATTCAGTGTGTTCGTATTCAAGATATAGCGGAGATCACGAGTGCACTTGTTTAGAGGGTTATGAGGGTGATGGTTTTGAGTGCGTCGAAAGTCAAAATGCTGACTGCGCATGTGGCTCAAACGCTCGCTGTATCACTTCAGCAACCGGTGAACAAATGTGCGTATGTGAACCTGGCTACCATGGCGATGGATATTTATGCCGGCCTAATTTCAGTTGCGTTAATAATTCTGATTGCGAATACAATGCTGAATGTAGGCCTGATGAAGTAACAAACGAATATGTATGTCAGTGCGTTGACGGCTTCACGAAGGACCAAAATGATGCCTGCATCCCTGATGCTAACCTGTGCAACGGAGCCGTGTGTGCTGAGCATGCATCTTGTTTGTACGATGCTACATTAACAGTAAATTATTGTCACTGTGACCCAGGTTACGAAGGCGACGGTACTTACAAATGTGTATCCCAGGTTGACAACTGTAACATTATAAACGACTGCAGTATGCACGCTGTTTGCACCAAAACAGAATTCACATACGAATGTGTATGCACAGAAGGATATCTTGGAGATGGACACAATTGCGAACCTGAACCTAATTGCAAAAACAACCCTCAGCTTTGCGCATCACAGGCATCGTGTTTGAAAAGAAATGGGCTATATCAGTGTGAATGTAATACTGGGTACAAAGGAAACGGCAGTTTTTGTTCGCCCGATGGGAAACAGAAAGGCAATTTCTTAGTGGCTAGTGATGGTATGTTTATTTACCGAGTTCCTTACGAAATAACCGTCCACGAGTATGCGACGCCAATCAACACACTTTTCGACCAAATCGCTGTAGCCATCGACGTAGACTGTTTGTCAGGACGCGTGTATTGGAGTGATATTGTCGGTGGAATCATCAAGCGGGCTGCATATGACGGAACCAATTTCGAGCAATTTCTGTCTATCGGTGAGTTTATTTATTTTCTTAAATCAATATAGGAGTTATTTCAAATATGAAATATTTTTAACAGTTGAAGGTATGCAATTCACCTCTGTTGCCTACCATTCATGTCATAACATTCTTGATAAATCATTTGAGATCAATAACGACAACCGTGATAGCTCAATGGATTAGAACTACTGTCCGTCATGCAGTCAGGCGTGGGTCAGGGCGTAAATCTCAAGCCAGATTGTCTTCTCTGAAGACATTATGCGTGTTTTATTTGTCACGGTTGTTAACGGTGAGGGAAATTATCGTAAGGATATGGCTGAATTGTACTTAGTCATGGGACAGTGTATTTGTACAAAACAGTGACAGGCCTGCCCTTCATCAAGTGAGTATGAAAGTCTCGTGATGTTCAGAAGTAGTTATTAGTACCTCTGCCATCGTTTTTGTGAATTTTCGGCTTGATCATTTGAGTCTTTTAGTCAATGTGCGTACTGACTACATTATAAAGCAAATATATTTATATACCTCAAAAACACATTTAGCGAAAGGATTCATTCATGCATCGACAGCCGATGTTGATGCAGGGATGATTGCTATGGATTAATGACTTATACACTTTAGATAAATCGTTGCCTTATCTCTTAAAGAAGAAGTTGAAGGAAGCGATAAAAAATCGGCAACCAGAATTTAAGAGCGAAAAATTCTTCAGCCACTTTTTGAGCTCAGTCGGTTCCCCCACTAAAATAAGGGATGGTTTGTGATGGATCTTAGTCATAAGCCACATCGCCCAAGTATCATTTAAAATTCCCCAAAATGCTAAGACACCTCGAAAGAAAACGTGGGTTAGTGCAATTCAAATCGTACACACGACGAGACGACGAATCTAAAATTTAACAAAAATTAAAATGCACTGAATTAACAAATATATTGCGTAAACTAACAAGTATTATGTTTCAGATATAAAAAGCCCAGAGGGCATAGCAATAGATTGGTCCGCTAGAAATATTTTCTGGACAGATGCTAAGAAAAAAACTATTGAAGTCGCTCAATTGGATACAAGACTAAGGAAAGTGCTATTTAAATTTGATGGACCAGTAAACCTTCGTGGTATAGCCGTGCACCCACAAAGAGGGTAAGTAAAATCATAGAGCCTCACAAAACCTCTGTAAAACATCGTAATATCATAAAGCTATTTTTTAATGCAGTCTATCTAGGATTCGTATGATTTTTTTTAAGACTTAGATACCTACGTGTACGGTTATAAATACCAGAAAAGTGGTACCCGATTTCAGAATCAGAAATTCTTCAGTTTTTTCATAAGTGAAGTGATTAAAATAATAAATAAATAATAAGATGGATCTCCTAATCACATCGCCCAACAATCACTTAAACAGCCCTAATCCCCTAAGTTCCTCCACACATAAAAAACGGGTCAATTTATTCAAAGCCAACAATACACATTCGAATAAACAACAGAAGTCATCAATCTAACAAAGTAACGCCTCATTATTTCCAGGAAAATCTTTTGGACCGACTGGAACCGCGCGGAGCCGAAAATAGAATGGGCTAACATGGACGGTTCGGGGCGAGGACTATTTCTGGGAAGTCCGGACGTACAACTTCCTAACTCTCTAGTCATCGACTGGGCCACGGAAAGATTGTGTTATGCCGATGCTGGGCTAAAAAGTATCGAATGTGTTGACATTGATTCGAGACGCCGAGAGACTATCGCCAGTGAATGTCCGTATCCATTTGGTCTTGCGGTCCATGACAACAAATTCTACTGGACTGATTGGCAAACGTAAGTTTTTAATGCGGCTATAATTTTACTGTCTTTTATTTGTTGTTCTTATGTCATTGTTTCCTATTCGGGTAGGCTGACTTTCGATTGACATTTGTATGATTTTGGTAAACCTCTTTAGCTACAATCAACAGACAACAATCTTTATATACATGTACTTGTATTCATCACACGTCCAATACATTAACTGTTTGATCTAAAAGTATTTGCTGTGTTCGTTCTCGACTGAAATTACTAGCTACGTTGGCTCAATATACTTTATTTTCATTTATTATCCTAATGTGCCCAAACCGTCTTATTTATGTTTTGTATTTATTATGTTATCCGTAATTAGCTATCTAGGGAAATGGGTATTCTCATGCCGAAAGTCTAATATTGTTTTTTTTAATCAATCTTACAAAATCTAGCATAAAATCATACCAGCAAAGCCATCATGGCCTGTTTGTGTATTTTTTACCTACTAAAAAACTTTATTTATTTATTTATTTATTTATTCGTTGACCACCAACAGCAAACACAACAAACATGGTACAGAACATACAATTGTTTTACAAAGCCAATGACTGGTGATCACAATTACCGGTTCAAAACAAAAGAGGAACGAAATTAAGGCGGTTGCCCGCGAAAATACAACAAGTACATTAGAAAAATGAAAAATAATAATATTATAAATAACGTTTAAAAAATACAAGGAAAAAAAGAGAAAAAAAAATAAATATGAACAAAACCAAAAAAAAGACCGTGAATGATGATACTATGATGATAATGAAAGAAAAGTATATAGGTGTGTGTGTGTGTGTGTGTGTGTGTGTGTGTTCGTGTATGTGTGTATGTATGTTTTAATTATGCTTATACTGGTTAACTTTGACTCGTTTTAAATGTTTCTATAACATTCTTACGAAATTCAAATCTGTTTGAAAAAAAAGGGTCCAAATCACTAAAGTTGTTGTTGAATTCGTACAAAATACGGCGGATGGGAGCATTTTGAGAGTAGTTTGTTCTTGAGCGTGGAATATGAAACAAAGATTTTTGTGTATGTCGGGTTCTGTAAGAAGGGGTGTTAATTCCGATTTGACATAAAATGTTGGGGCTATCTATGCGGTCATTCAACAAATCGTGTAAAACAGACATATCTGTAAGTAAGCGACGTTCATCAAGTTTGAGGACTTCGTGATATTTACACGATGATACGTAATCCTTGTTCCATACTCGAGCTCTGTAATTTAAATGTTTAATGAAAGTGCGCTGCACGGATTCAATTTTATGAGCATATTTTATACATTGGGGGAACCAGACGGAGGAAGCAAACTCGAGGATACTACGAACGTAGGCATTATAAACTGTCTTTATGCACATAAATAAAAGATGTTATTAAAGGAAAGAAAAATTTCGACACTGGCGGGGTTCGAACCCGCGACCTTCGGGTATACGCCGAACAAACCCCGCCAGTGTCGAAATTTTTCTTTCCTTTAATAACATCTTTTATTTATGAGTAATAATCCCCACATGAGGAATTCATGTCAAAAAACATTAAATTATGTCTTTATGCAGTTGATGTCAGTAAATGGTTCACAGACTCTCATGACAAATCCTAGATTTTTGTAAGCCCTATCTACTATTTTCTCAATATGGTGTTCAAATGTAAGTTTTGAGTCTAGAGTAACTCCCAAATCTCTCACCGTATAATCTCTAACAATGGGAGTATTATCAATATAGTATGTCGCACTGATTGGTGAAGAACTACGTGTAATAGATATAATCGTACATTTAGATGCATTTACATTGATCCTGTTAATTTTATAATACCGTGTCAAGCGATCTAGGTCACTCTGAATATTTTGACAATCGTTTTCATTGCGAATACGAAACTTAACGATTTGTCAACATAACAAAAAAACAGTCACACCGTGAAATTGTTCTCTAACTGTGAGGTGACATAGATCAGCAAAATCAACAAACAAACTTGAATTTACTCCACATATATCAAATCAAATCAAATCAATCAAAATCTTTATTGCATTTATACATCGCAATTTACATGACATACAGTACATACATTTAGACATGTATACCCTGCAAGGGCATAGCAAAAAATACTTATTACTAAAGTCATTTTCGAATTTCAATTAAAATTAACACTAATACACATTAAACTCTTTAAGATAAAATAAAACACATTAAGGTTAAAAGTAGAAAAAATAATAATAAAAAAGAAAAAAAAACAAATTACTAATTAAATTATATTACATTAAATTATTTTATTTCACAAATTATATTATATTATAATTTATATCACATAAAATTATTATATTAATTAAATTATATTATTATCAAAATATTCCTTAGAATTATAAAAACAATTTTCTATTAGAAAGAATCTTAAAAGTTTTATAAAAGATTTGTAGTCAGATTCTTGAACAATATAATTTGGAAGGTGGTTGTATATTTTACAGCATATAGGGAGAGGACTTGTATAATGGATATTTAATCTTGAAGCCGGTACTATTAATTTATCCCTTCCGGATCTTAATGGGAATCTTCGATTATAGCCGGATTGTTTTTTAAAAAAATATTTTATTTTTTATATAATATGTCGTATATCTAACGGCTGTTATCCATAAATGGAGTAGCTAGGATCAACAAGCAGTCAGCTTATATTCCCTATAACACAGTTTTCTTCAATTCCAGATCAAGAATCGACTACATCGATACAAGAACCCAAATAAAGGGTCATCTGCCAATCGCCACTTCTTCCAGAAAACTCTTTGGCGTCAGTGTAGCCCCCGACCATTGCAGCAGACATTCGAACGTCTGCAACTATCATAATGGTAATTGTGAAATCGACGACATTTGTCTTCCTGATGGAAGAGGAGGCAGGACTTGCGTTAAAGGAGAATAGATTTAGTGTTAAGAGATAACATAATATAAGAGATACTTCACTGTAAATAAATAGGATCTTTTGTCGATAACGGTTGATTTTCCGAGTAATGAAATCTGTTTTATAGCACTTTTTACTGAATATTAAAGTGGGATTTGCTTTCTTTAAGAACGAAATGTGGTACCTTACAGCAGCAGTAACCAAGTGTTCTTATAGTTAAATATAACTTTTAGAGTTGTTAAGTTTTCATACACCTTGCTGAGCCGTACAGTACTGATATCATGAAACATAATTAAATGCCTTATTGTTATTAGCAACAATTATAATAACTACAATAATTAACATAATCTTCTATAATTATTATAGAAGATTATGTACGTTTTTAGTTCACAGAAATTGATTTAAAAGAATTTCGGTACATAGGTACAATAATCATTTTCTATTGTCAATAGATCACCATTCCTAGTCTTAAAAAATGCATTTTCCTATAAAATTAGGATTATAAATAACTAACGAATAAGGAAACTGTTGATGTAGGTTTGATAAATTAATAAATAACAATAAATTCAATAGTGTTTAATTTCCCATTGTCTCATATAAATTAAAACCTTTATTTTTACCATCATTTCCCCACTCAACTTCCAAAAGTGGCTGAGGAATTTATAATTCCTTAGCTCTGGTTACCCCTTCTAGGAAAATATAGCCGTGAGTATATGTATGTATATATGTCATATAAATTATTGCTTAGTTATAAGAGTGAAAGGCTCAAACACTCCTGATAATGCATCTCATAAGACCGTCAGTTGCGTCGAAAGTTGCAAGAGTGTTTTGCCAATGTCATAAATTTGTATGCGTTTTGGCAGCGACAATATTGCAAATATGATGTGACAAAGATCCGTTATACGAAAGACTCTAAGGCAAATCAATCAGAGATGTGCGAGGAATGTTTTTTCAAAAACCAAGAGAATGCCGACTTTTGACTTAACTGAGTGAGGTACGTGAAGCGGTTTAATTTGTTCTTTAAGAACATAATCCTTCTCTGCGTGTCCTGGTATATTTCTGGTGGATTCACATCCTTATTCTGTCTAATTCTTGGTCGTTTATAAACCTTATATTTAGTGAAATGATTAGAATTACCAAATGTGAGCCAGTCTTCTAGCCGCAAACATTCAGGCAACTTAGGCAACTAATACTCCAAAATAAATATTTTGATGAATATTATTATCTCTTTAACAGCGTTACATGTAATGCACTAAAAAGATGGCTTGAAACGCCCGTGGATGACAAATAATGCATGTGTGTTTATCCAGATTCTGGGAAAGTAAAATACATGCAACCGTGATAGCCCACTCGTGAACACTCGGTTATCGTGCAAACGACTAGTGTTCAAATCCTGGGTCGGGCCTACACCAATTTGTCTTTTCTAAAGACATATGTGTGGTTAATTTATCACGGTTGTTAACGGTGAGGGAAAACATCGTGAGGAAACCCACATGGCTGAGTTGTACTTAGTCATGTGACAGTGTATTCGTACAAAACGGCGATAGGCCTGCCCCCTATCACGTGAGTACACTGTCCATGCAAAACGTGGGTACTCTGAGCACCAGGTGACAAAGTCACGTGATGTTCAGAAGTATTAGTACCTCTGCCAATCCCTTCGGGGATATTCGGCGTGAACGTTTATGTTATGTAAAATACATACATACATATACTCACGGCTATAATTCCCTAAACGGGGTAGTCAGAGCTTGGGAATGAGAAATTACTTAGCCACTTTTGGAAGTTGAGTGGGGAAAAGATGGAAATAATAAATGTTTTTGGTGATAGGTCTCCAACCACATCGCCCAAAAATCACTTAAAAAGCCCCTATACCCCAAAGCGCCTCTTAAGATCACCCACGGGTAGAAATGGGGTAGTGTTATTCTAAAACCAACACAGCAAGAAAGCAAAATAGCCATGGGAATGTTAGTGTTAAATTATCAATAATTGGATCCAGAATATTGGTAACGGATTGCAATCCCTGTCCATTGATTATTCAGTTTAATAACCAAAAATGTATAATAAACAAATATGAATTATAATTAAAACATAGTATAAACGTTCACGCCGAATATCCCCGAAGGGGTTGGCTGAGGTTCTAATACTTCGGAACATCACGTGACTTTGTCACCTGGTGTTCAGAGCACCCACGGGCAGACCTACCGCTGTTTTGTACGAATACACTGTCACATGACTAAGTACAACTGAGCCGTGGGTTTCCTCACGATGTTTTCCCTCACCGTTAACAACCGTGATAAATTAACCACACATATGTCTTTAGAAAAAACGAAAGACCTGGGATTTGAACACTAGTCATTTGCACGATAACCGGTGTTCTACCCATTGAGCTATCACGTCGTCAATAAATTAAAATATTAACTAGGTATTAATTCTGTTATTAAGGGCCTCCCCGCATTTTGCAGCTATTGCGCTCACTCTTACGTCAAATTTACTGAGAGTGACAGGAACGGAAAAAACGCGCGCGCAGGATAAACGTAGTTTATTTAGTTTTATTGAATAACTATAATGTTTAAATGAAAAGTTAAACATCAAAGTTACAGATCTTAAAGCTACGCGTATATAGACACATAATGAGTTCACATGTATGTTATGCCAGTGGAGCCTATACGGTTATTATGAAAACAAAGCATGTTCGAATTCAATTTTTTTCATCATATTTTTCAACAAATTATTAAAATGTTAAACATCATATTTTAACACCATGAACTAATCACCAACATATATTTTATTCATATCATATCAATATTATCAAATCAGACTTTATAGAATTTCCAAACAATCAATATCAAGCTATTTTTCCGGGGACGCCCTTAAACAAAATTCCATCTAATTTTGCAAATACAATGCATATCTGATATGTAAAATTTTCCAGACCTTATAAGTTTAATTTCATTTCCATGTCAAGCTTGTAGTTTTACTGTTGATATGCTTGATAAATAAATGAATATATCAATAAATAAATATATGGACATATTATACATAAACATAACATAACATAAACGTTCACGCCGTTTATCCCCGAAGGGGTTGGCAAAGATACCAATACTCCTGAACTCACATGACAAGCGCCATCTAGTTTCCAGAAAAGGTACCCACGTTTTGCTTAGACAGTGTACTCACGTGATAGGGGGCAGGCCTATCGCCGTTTTTTACGAATACACTGTCACATGACTAAGTACAACTCAGCCATGTGGGTTTCCTCACGATGTTTTCCCTCACCGTTAGCAACCATGATAAATTAACCACACATATGACTTTAGAAAAGACAAATTGGTGTAGGCCCGTCCCAGGATTGGAACTCACGCCCTTCTGTTTTTCGGGCGGGTGGTCTACCCACTGGACTATCATGTATATCATTATACACAGATCAAATTAGCCTCAAACTAAGTATACCTTGTATTATGGAATACAAACTCAACGATATAATTAATATTATATAGTACACGTATAAATTACATCCAAGACTAAGAAACAATCATTTATGCTCATGACATAAATATTGTTCCGAGTGGGGATCGAACCTGCAACCTTCGGACCGAGAAGCCAGATTCAAATTCGGCATGACACTGGTTTCTCATGTAAGACTGAACATACATACACATTCATATACTCACGGCTGTAAATCCCTAGAAAGGGTAGCCAGCGCTAAGGAATTAGAAACTCCTCAGCCACTTTTGGAAAGTTGAGTGGGGTGAAGATGGTAAAATATAGGTTATTGGTGATGGGTCTCCAACCGCATCGCCCAAAAACCTCTTAACAGCCCCAATACCGTTAGTCGCCTCTTACGTACACCCACCGGAAGAAATGGGGTGGTGCTATTCTAAGCCGACACTACACAGCAACAAAGAAAATTGTAAAGAAAGAAATATTCTAGCAAATCCCTTTTGTTAGTTTCTTAACAGTAAAGAGTGCTTTATAGACTCAAAGACGCAAACGTTCACGCCGAACATCCCTGAAGGGGTTGACGGAGGTACTAATACTTCTGAACATCACATGACATTTTCACCTGTGTTCAGAGTCCCTACGTCCTCGAGTATAACTCAGTCATGTGGGTTTCCACAAGATGTTTTCCCTCACCGCTAACAACCATGATAAATTAACAACACATATATCTTTAGAAAAGACAAATTGCTGTAGGTCTGATCCGGGATTAGAACACTAGTCGTCTGCACGAAAAGCGGTGTTCTACCCACTGAGCTATCACGTCGTGGTGCTTTAAACTTAATTAATATCCAAAAAATGAAAGAAAATTATGGTGAGCAAACCCATCTGGCTTAGTACTACTTATTTATTGTACCTTGTACTCGTACAAAACGGTATAAAAAGGTACACCAACACCAGGTGATGGATTGGCACAAGATTTTTAGAATGTTTAGTGTCTCTGCCACCATTTTGGCGATATACATACATACGTACATATACTCACGGCTGTAAATCCCTAGAAGGGGTAGCCAGAGCTAAGGAATTAGAAATTCCTCAGCCACTTTTGGAAATGATAGTGGGGAAAAGATGGTAAAAATAAAGGTTGTTGGTGATGGGTCTCCAACCGCATCGCCCAAAAATCCCTTAAAAGCCCCAATACCGTTGGTCGCCTCTTACGTACACCCACCGGAAGAAATGGGGTAGTGCTATTCTAAGCCGACACTACACAGCAATATATTGGCGATATACAGTGTAAATATTTCATGAGGCAAGTTATGATCGAGAAATGAGTATTGAAACCAATAAAATACCAAAGCACAATAAAAAAATTGCTATATATTATGATTGATATCTTAACAAAATGTTATATTACATACATTCTTAACAGATTACATTCAGTCGCAATCTCAGAATGAGACTCAAATAAAATACAAATTAATACAAATGTTATCGTGACAAACTAATTATCTATTTCTATTTATTTAGAAGTTACATATAGTATTCTCAGCTCAGCCATTTTTGGAAGTTTAAGAGGGGAAAAGATTAAACAAAATAAAAATGTGTAAGCAATAATCACTTAAAAATACAAGTACCTAGGTACTGTACCACACCCACTGGAAGAAATGGGTTAGTGATATTCTAACCCGACACATGATAAATTATAAAATAAAAATGTGCATCTAAAACGTTTTGATGGCTAGAGTGGGGAGAACACCAATCTTGTTCGATTTAATAGGGAGTAAGGATCATTATAATTTAAAATATGATTCCTTTTTATAGAAAGAAAAGAAAGAAAGAGATTTGTTGAATCAATTAAAATTTAAAACAAGATATTATTAGTATAGTGATATAATTACAAATGTTCAGAAAAATTGTGATCAGTAGTCAGCAAATGTATTAATTTTGGGAACAGATATATAAATATCTGCCACTTTTTTGACAAATTTTTCTTGCTTTATTCCAAATAATACACATTACCAATATTTTGAATTTATAAGAAAACCCTAGTTTTTTTTTAAATTGGAATGGTTTTAGTAAACCTTTTAAGAATAGGTTACTTCACATAGCTACAAAACTATAACAAAAAAAAATAAGATCTATGTTAGATAGTAAACGAATCAACCAAAAGTTGAATTTTAAATTCTACCCCCACATATCTTCAGTGCGGCCAAACTTGTATAGAAGTGAAGCGGCGAAGATGAATGCATTCTGCAGGAATAGACTCACTCCTGGCCAAGTCACCTTTGCGATTCCTGAAAAAATATTATATTTATATGCTAACTGTTTTGTATGTTAACACTACCTCATTTCTTTCCGTGGGTGTAGGCAAGAGGCGACTAAGGGTAATAGGGCTTTTGAAGTGATCTTTGGGCGATTATAGACGTCAAGTGCTGGACATAGGCATTTACTAAAGATCTCGAGTATAACCAGTCCTATGCTACCTTCATCTTTCCGCTTTCAGCTTTCTCCAAGCCATTGGCCATCATACTTGTACAACACTTTAGAATCTTTGGGCCCCAAAAGTGGTTATTTCGGTTCTGTTGGTTTCTCCCTAACGATACTTTATTGCTACCATCATCTCCCCTATTAGATTCAAAATATGGCTAAGGAGTTTCCAGCTCTGAAGCTCTGGCTACCCTTTTTAGGGATTTATGGTCGTGGTATGTATTGTATATCAACTCTTTGGGTAAAAAATATGCAACTGTTATTTTCCGACAGTCCAAATACTTAGGAGCTGAACAAAACAAAAAATTTAAAGGCGCTTTTGTGATTATATTTCTTTACCCAACAAATATATTATATTTGTTTTATTAATTTAAGGTATCATGCACTCTTGTGTAAATTATAAGTTAACTCAAATTTTATAAATCCTTTGTTTGGCTTCACATATTAATATAATGATATATACAAACATATAACAAAGCCATTTTGCTCATTTTAGTAGGTAGATTTTATTCTATCTCCATCCATTTGAGATCATCCTGACCTGACCTAAACTTCTCAAGCTTTATTTAGTTTCATTAATCTTTACACACCCCTTCTTATATATTTCACACCTCAAGCGTCTCTTAATTCACAACAACCTCTTTATGAACTATGCTTTCTGTCATAACTTCTTTACATCTCTTTTACTCTTTTTCTGCCATTCCTCGATGAATACCTTAGCTTTGAATGTCTCGCATAGGTCACACTGAGGACCTTCAATCATAGATCCCATTCTCCAACCAACTCTTATCATCGATAGAGATTGCAACTAGGATAGATTAGAAAACTCTTTGCATATCATAATCAAAACAATTTTCAATCATTTCGTTCGAGCGAAGATTGAATCAATCAATCGGGGTGTAGGGACTATTTATTTTAACAATTAGTTTTTAGCGGTTTTTGACGTGACAACGTCTTATAAATTGGTTTGCCGGGTGACACTTCAAGAAACTGCGTTACGCTCCGCTCACGTTATGCGCTCACAATGAGAGCGAGTGAGAGGCACGCGTCCCTTCCACTCGGGCATGGTTAGCCCGCCTAAGAGCGAGAGAGAAAGACATAATTTCACCCTGCTTCCTACTGTACGAATGAATATTCACATTAAAATTATTTTACCACTCAAAGTCGTTGTCACGTAAAACTTTCGCCCGTATACCGACTTACACAGGCAACCAATTTTTTTTTTATCAATTTTTGTACTAAACTACGTTTGGATTTTGCTCTATTTAGTAAACCCTTTATAAGGCAAGGTATGATCAAAAAATATTTGTATTTCACTTCTATTCGAAGCTAGATAAGGTTTAAATTAATAAAGTGTTAAGTGAGTGCGTGGTGCGAGTGAGGCCGCCGCGACGAAAGGTCGCTACATGTTTTAAAATGTAAGTAAATTTGGCGGTCTTTGTATGGTAAGTTCAGTAAACTAATGGAAATGATAGGTACATGTCAAAGACTAACACTGCAAGATATTTATAGATTTAGTTGCTGTGTGGTATTGCGTAATATTCAATTCAAAACTGTTCATTTTGTGGTTTTATCAGAAACTACTGATAAAATGCCTGGTTTTAGAAACCAGAAAATGTTTAATTTATTTTAATTGCTCTATTCTACTTGACACTTACATTACGTTCTCTGCTGCTCTTCACTAGTATCTTAGATTTTGATTTTATTTAGTTTAGGGATCATGCCCAAAAACCAGCGTGCAATTAAGTTAAAGCTTTTTATTTAATTTATTTTATTAGGAACATCAACAGTAACATAAGTAATAATATTCCACAGTCAATGAAGTAAGGTTAAAACCAGATGCTCACAGATACACAGAATACATATCTTACAATAATCTGGTTTTTACATTACACTTGATGGGCCTAAGACTTATAGAATAATACTACGAGCTAATAAGCAAAGTTATTGAAACATAAACATGTTTTTTCTTTTTATTATTTTTGACAGAAAGTAACTCTAACAAATACATACAATTTTAAGAGCAAATAAAAAAGATATTAGCGATGTGGTTGAAGACCCGTCACCAACAGCCTTTTATTTAACAATCTTTTCCCCACTCAATTTCTAAATAATTGCCGTGTAGTGTCGGTTTAGAATAGCACTACCCCATTTCTTCCGGTGGGTGTACGTAAGAGGCGACTAACGGTATGGGGCTATTAAGGGATTTTTGGGCGATGCGGTTGGAGACCCATCACCAACAACCTTTATTCCACCATCTATTCCCCACTCAAATTTCCAAAAGTGGCTGAGGAATTTCTAATTCTTTAGCTCTGGCTACCCCTTCTGGGATTTATAGCCGTGAGTATATGTATGTATGTATGTAATTTCTAATGTGGCTGAAGAATTTCTTACTCCGAAGCTCTGGCTTTATAGCCGTGAGTCTATGTTCTGTGAGAAATATAATGACATAGAAATGTTATTAGTCATACCTGCATTAGCAAACAGAATCCAGCAAGCTGCAATAAGTGATGCGAATCCGAGGACAAATCCTAAGAAGAGCCACAGTCTCGCCCCGCGCGGACCCATACATCCCCCCGTGTAAGTTTCGCCGCGGATCTGAAAATTATAAGAGAAAACTCTTTACTGCTAGCTGTGTAGTATTGGCTGTATAGCCACGTAAAATTAACTATAATAATAAATAAATCGCAGTAAGGGACCCTAGACTTGGCTCCACTTATTTTAGAGATTTCATTACTTTTTAGAGATAAACAAGCAGCTCTATCGAGACTTGGCTAGTTTTTTACAGAATATTTTTGGTGGGATTTTACTTCTTTTTGACAGGACGTAGACTGATTGAATGGTTACATTTTCCTATTAAACAGTTTTATTATTTTAAGAAGTAGGTTTTTTATCCAATAAAAATAAACTCCACGACTTCTCAAATCTTTAAAATACACGGAAAAAAAACTTTTAAATGTGTAAATAAATACGCTAGAGCGGGTTTTAAAATACAGCCAGCGCCATCTAGTGACCGAGTGCTGGTACTAATGCTAATGACGTGAGCGAAGCCGCAGCTGAGTGCTAGTACATAAATAATAATTATCATTGAACTAAATATTTTTATTTACTGAGTAGAATACAGTTAATCGACTACTATTACCATAAAACGCTTATAATAGTTTGGCAGTACCCTTATGTTTTCTCATCAGCGTCACCAGCCGGGGTAGCATGAGGCATGTGAGAGCCTCTGAGATAGGGCTATGTCACCGTTCAAGGGCGAATTGGCCGCCATATTTGACCGTTTCTCGCACGCCCGAGCATGAGGCATCTGAGATGTGAGAACGCCAGTGAATCGCCTCTGACATCGCAGCGCCGAGTCACATGTGCGAGCATGAGCGGCGTGACAGCGACATAAACTGAGATGTTTGTCATTTTATATCAAACTTATGTCGATGTCAAAATTGAACGTGAGAGCCAGTGAGAAAGATTACTTATTAAAATATGAGTGCTGTTTTGCAGCTTTTTTAACTGTTTTGTGTAGTTCTTAGTAATAAAATATTTAAGTCTAGAGTCAAGTGGTGTCAAAATAATCAAGAGCAAATAAAAATGGATATCTTAGCTGAACATCGCTCAAATAAAAACTTCAATAAATTCTGGCAATCTACGAAGCGCTTAAATATTAAACCTAGTTTGTCCAACCAAGTTGATGGGAAAAGTGACCATAACGAGGTAGCAAATCTTTTTAAAGACCATTTTAAAATAGGCCCCGTACTAGTTCCACCAGTGACGGCAGCGAGTCCGGTGCCCGATGCTGAGGCTGGCGTATGCCACGGCGAACTTACGGTACGGTTCTCATCTAAGCAAATCGAGTCGGTAATCCGTCAAATGACGCGCGGTAAATCACCTGGACACGACAGCCTCAGCATTGAGCATCTGCAATTCGCTGGTGTCCATCTGCCTAGGGTATTGTCTATGTTTTATACATTATGTCTAGGTCACGGTTACCTCCCTAGTGATCTTACGAAAACTATAGTGGTACCTATAGTAAAGAATGGAACCGGTGATATTGCGGATAAAAACAACTATAGGCCAATATCATTAGCGACCATATTAGCCAAGGTACTTGACAGTTTGTTGAACAGACACCTGTGTAGGCATACCCAGCCACATGACGCCCAGTTTGGTTTCCGACCCAAACTTTCCACTGAGAGCGCTATTCTTTGTTTAAAGCACGTTGTTAGGTATTACACAGATAGGCAAACACCTATTTACGCGTGTTTTTTGGACCTTTCGAAAGCTTTCGATCTTGTTTCTTACGATGTGCTGTGGGAGAAAGTTGACAGGATGGGTGTGCCTGCAGAAGTGTCTGGTATCCTCAAATACTGGTATTTGAGTCAGACAAATAATGTAAGGTGGGGATCAGCCTTATCAGATACCTACAAACTTAAATGTGGCGTTCGGCAGGGGGGACTGTCTTCTCCGACTCTTTTTAACATCTATATGAACGAACTGATCGAGGGATTGAGTAACATGCATGTTGGTTGCTCCATAGGTGGTATCCGCACAAATAACATAAGCTACGCCGATGATATGGTGTTGCTGGGCCCCTCGGTCAGTGCGCTCAGGCAAATGATAGGTGTTTGTGAAAGCTATGCTGAGAGACATGGACTCAGATACAATACCAAGAAAAGTGAGTTAATGGTTTTTGCGGCTGGTAACAAAACTCCTAAAAATGTACCACCAATAAGATTAAATGGGAAGGACCTCAAAAGAGTGGCAAAATTTAAATACTTGGGTCATATTGTATCTGAGGACCAAAAAGATGATCTCGATATTGAGCGCGAGCGCAGGGCGATGGCGGTCAGAGGCAACATGTTGGCCCGCAGGTTTGCTAGGTGTTCAAATCAAGTAAAGATAACTTTATTTAAGGCTTATTGTCAAGCTTTCTACACCTGCAGCCTGTGGGTTAGCTATACGCAGAAGACCTACAATGCACTGCGCGTGCAATATAATAATGTATTCCGGATGTTGTTGGGGCTGCCGCGATACTGCAGTGCGTCAACGATGTTCGCCGAAGCGCATACCGACGACTTTTATGGTATAATGCGTAATAGAATCGCCTCAATTTACCGCAGGACACGCGAGAGCGCCAACACCATCCTTGGTACAATAGTTGACCGGTTTGACTGCCCAATGTATAAACATTGGGTAGTCAAACATGTCAGCCTAAATAAATAAATAGGTTTATTGTAAATATTAGTGTTAAGTTATAATTATTTGTAAGTACTTACTAACCCACTGTATTTTAATATGTCTACTAACACAATGGATCCTAGTTATCTGAATAAAGAATTATATATATTAGTGTAAAAGTGTGATAGCAAAGCGACTACATCACTTAGATTTGTTTTGAATGGAAAAAAAACGAAAAAAATGGATATGATATGATACTCATCCGGGTGAAAGTTTGCAGCAAACAAGTCCTATAAAACATATTTGTATGTCATGACGATTTCCGAGGACCTCTATGATAGCTTGTGACCTATGAAAAGCCTCAGGGTATAGTTTCACATAAGGATACATACAGGATTTAATGATTCCACATGATATCAATTGAATTGTAAATTTTAAGTAAATTAAGTGTAATCTACAACTAGTGCTTGTGTATTAAGTTTAAAATTCGATAAAATACGTTTGGCTTTTATAACCAGCAATGCTCTAGGCATGAGGATACAAATTCTGCAGCCTAAATTCATGTATACGTCCAATTTTCTGATGCAGTTGAGAAAATCAATGAATTTCATTGATCTTCTTGAAAATAACTATTAAGAACAGTTTCTAAACTTATGGTATGTTTAAGAGGTCAAATATAATGCATGTAAAATAGATTTCTATTCATTATGTTTGTTTTGTAGGGTTTGTAGTCTTAAATTATCATTATCATCATAAAAGACACAATAGCTCATAGCATATGCTTGCATCAACAGGCACAGGCAAAGTCTGGATAGTGTGAGTAGACAATAGTCTGCTTGCTGTGTTAGTGTGGCTAGGAATGTAAAGAATGGTGATGGCATAATTTTGTTACCTCTTTATCTACCGACACACTTAATGCTACAAAAGTTGTTTAAATGCAGGTGCAGGTACTTTGTGCAACATTATAAAACAAATTTGGTAGTCACCTTACTAGCATATTGAAATGACTAAATATGAATATAATGCTCATGTTGTTTTCTTATTTTCAGGAAAACATATTGATTTAATACAAAGATTCTGGAACAATTTAGTGACTTGGAAGGAGTCTAATGAAATGAAAAAAAATCAGCAAAATGTAATGGTTTTTAATTAATTATCAATAAAATTGCCTATATATTAATGAAAACCACTTCTTTTAATCCCCATCATTGCCAGTAAATCCAACATTTTCCAATACCCAACTCATAGCAGAACTCTTCAGACCATTTAGAATAAAATGATAATCATGGCATGTTTGGTGTTGAATCATACAACGCCTGGGGATAAATTGGATTATTGTAATTCAAAGACAATACTACACATGGTTAAAACTGCAAACCTTGAATACATAGAAAAAGCAATGTTATTTTATTTTGGGCAAATAGAGCAGATGGATACAAATTAAATAACAAAAGAGATATATAGGTGGGAATAATGGTTGTAAGTATGAGTAAGTTTATTGATGAGGCAATTAATATTCTCTGCCTACTGCGATGGGAAATAATGTATAGTAGAATATATGCATGCACATTTTACAACTGAAATCTCATCTCAAGTATAAAAGTAAAAGCTGCCTATGAATGGGCTTTATTTGCTAGTAAAACACATTTTGTGGAGTTAACTTTATTTATTGAATAAACACTTTTAAACAACCGCTCAACATCATAGTTTCTGCTCACAAACTCATCTGTACTTCACATTTTTATTCTATTAACATCACTTTTTTCTTATAGAAACAATACAGCTTGTTTATACACATTGCAGTCATAAGAATGCTCTTTAAGTATGGATGCATACTCAAATTCTGAATTAACAGGAGCATTCAACAAGACTATTTCCATACATCAGAGCTTCACTAGCTTTTAGGAATATAGGATATTGTTGAAATTGAAATGTAGTGAAGGTTGTTAAGTTAAATAATGCCCATCTGCGCGATGGAACTGGCGAATGGGAATCTGGGAATGGACTGGCGGGATGGAACTAAGATGTTATAGGCAATATGTGCCATAGGCGGCACAGCATTTCTTCAATTTTCTCATCAAACACTTATATAACTGTGCTATATCTGCAAACAAAAGACAATACAAATCATTAAAAGTATGCTGCTCACTTTCTAGTTAAATAATAGTTAAGTATATAGAATAATAAAACTTAATTACTTACTTAATATTTTATGATTCCCCTATCATTGTAAGGAAGTTTAGTCGGACATTCCCTACAAACTAAACTTGTAATCTTAAAACTATTGATTTAAATTGAAAATTTGGAAACTTTTATTGAGAATTTAAATATTTATGTTTATGTTGTTTGGTTACAAAATGTCAATATTTGACGTAAAATGAGTGAAATATGACAGATTTAGCTACTATTTTGGTTCAAAAAGATCGAATAAAATAGAGCAAAAATATTCACAGACCAATGATGGCAACAATGCTCTATCGATTCGGTGACAGGGCTCTCAGATCTCATCCGTCTGTCATATTGACGCTCATGCTCGCGAAAATTACATAGGTTGGCTAACTGAGATGTTTTGTGACATGGCTCTCACTTCTCAGATGACAACTCATGCTACCCGGGCAGGTAATCCAGATCTTCCATAAACCTTGTTCTGATAGTTCTTTCTTTATGTGGGCGTTAAAATCTACCTCTGTACCAAATTTCAGCTCTCTAGGTCTATGGGAAGTACTGGTTCTATTTTGATGATCAGTGAGTCAGTCAGTGTCGAAAATGCGAAACTTTGCATTTGCTTAGCTTCCGAATTAATTGATATACCGACTTGAAATTTTGGGGTTCAAGTGTGTGACTACGAATATCTAGGTGACGAAAATTTCAGCGTTCCCATCCAGAGGTTCTCAAATGGGGCCCTGAAAATGCGGTGAAACGGTTCCGGGAAACGGGAAAAGGATGGTACGGCAGTGTTTGCTTCGCGCTTACAGATAAAGATCTGGCGTGCAGTTAGCACTTGGCATTGTTTATATAATTCGGTAGTAGGGAAATAGAAAGGGCGCGCTGTAGACACTTAAGCAGCGCTCTTTGAGCTTGTTGCAGTTTTAACATATTGGTTGTGCCAGCACCTCCCCAGGATTTTATGCAATAAGGCAGTAAGGATTGACCAAGTGCTTGATAGATTTGTTTTGATAGAGAGGTGTGGGATCAAATCCGAGGTCGGGCCTACACAAATTTGTCTTTTGCTAAGTCTGATTCTAAAGTGCGATTAATTTATCATGGTTGTTAACGGTAAAGATGGAAACATCGTGACAAAACCCACATGGCTGAGACGTACTTAGTGTGACACGTAATGTGACAGTGGCGATAGACTTGCCCATATCACTGCCCAAGCAAAACATGGGGTACCTGGGCACCAGGTGATATTAGTTACATGATGTTCTGAAGTATTAGTACCTCTGCCTGTCTTTTGGGGAATTATGGCGTAAACATTTGAGTCTTTAAGTTGCGTTAAATTTCTTAAGTTTTTTTGGAAGTCAAGCCAGTGGAAATCGAACCCTGTTGCTGTTTCCATGTAGTACTGTTTTGTCCTGAGAGTGTAGTAAAAGACGACTTAGGGTTTTCGGGGCTAGCTGAGGCTGCTTGAGGCTCATCGCTTTCGCATCGTTTTACAATATTTTCATATGTATTGCTATTGAAATTAAACTTGAGACTTCCTGATGATCCAGCATGTAGTCCTTGCCCCATTTCATCCTATTATTGTTGCCAGAGGCAAATAAGGTTAATGTTTTTGAAGCTCTAATAATATTTTAAGTGATTTAAATACAGGAGAAGTTGTCACACGACAGATACTAGAACAAACCTGAGAAGAAATTATACTGACCATCCTAGTTATTTGGCTCTACTAGGATTATTTTGTCTGACGTGAAATAATTCCAGTATAATAAGCAATATATCAATATAAATTTACAGAATTTAAAGACTTCTTTATAAAAGCAAAAAAAGTAGCCACATACTGTTCAACACAGTGTGCATAAGCCTAATCCAGAGTGTACTGATTTCTTCTTCTTCTTCCAACGGTTGATTAAGCCCATTTATTATGCTCCACATATGGTCAGCACATTTGTGGAGTTCTTAAAGGAAAACTATGTCCATCAATGGACTTCAATTGACTGTTAAATATGATAATTATGCAACAATAGAAACCTATAAGCAATTCTGAGATTTCACTCATGAATTAACATGACTATCTTACCTGAGCATTAGAGACTGTGTTGACCATAACAAGGGATATAGTGGCCAAGACTCCGCATACATGGGATGCATTTGGTAGAACCCCTGGGTAGACCGATGCTGCATCTATTATAAACCACCATCCTGAAAAGAACTGGAAAACAAAACATGTTAATTAACTAATTGGGAATTCGGTGACTAGACACAAGTAGAAGTTTGTTTTTTGACAATTTGTTAAGTGATCAGATTACACAACTGACCCTTTATTTTTTATTTATTTATTTATTCATTGACCACCAACAGCGATACCAACAGCCCATCAATATTATAAATTCGAAAGTTTAGATGTTTCGATGTTTATGTGTTTGAGGCAAATAGGCTCCTCAAGTACATAATGTTTATTAATGAAATTTGGCAGAATTCTAGATAATGATCCAAATTATCAAATAAAATAGGATACTTCTTAAAATGATTAATAAAATATTCACGCCTGATGAACTAAGAGTACTGGAAGAAACGCCTAAAGTTTTCTCATAAGCAAATTTGACAGTATGCAGTCTGTCAGGTCAGCTAGTATTACATGAGCTTTATAACCAGTTTGATTGAAAATAGGGCCTTCCCTAGGGTGAAAGGTTTATTGATCAGTATGACATACATACATACATACATATACTCAGGCCGTTAATTCCCATCGGGGTAGGCAGAGACTATCGATTGCCACTGCGTACAATCCTGGCAAACCTCTCTTGCTTTGTCTACATCCATCAATCTTTTCATACATGCTCTATTATTCTTCATACTTTGGACACCTGTCTTTTTGAGCACACTCTCAATTTGGTCCAAGTGTGTCTTTCGTGGCCGTCTTCTACTAACATTACCTTTTTGTTTTTTTTTTGAAAATACTTATACAGTTAAGTAGTAATTAAATAATTTCATACAAAATTGCAAATTTCTTAAATCACTGGGGTATATATGCTAGCAAAATGTGGTAGCTACATGTTTCTAAAGAAAATATTTATTTGATCTTTTATATCTAGTGTTAATTTTAAGTCTCAAGACTCAAAAATTCACTGTGAATAACCCCCAAAGGGTTGACAGAGGTACTAATACTATTGAAGACCGAGTGACAATGTCATGTGACAATACACAGGCCCAATCTGGAGTTTGAATCCATGCCTGTCGGTAATGGATGGGAGTTTTTATTTATATCATGGTTATTAAAAGGTATGATTATATAGTGTATTGCTGGCTTAGAATGTCGCTCCCCCTTTCTACCCACGGGTGTCGTAAAAGGCGACTAAGGGTATTGGGGCTTTTTATTGGTTTTTGGGCAATGCGGTTAGAGACCCATAACCAAAAACCTTTATCTTTATCATCTTTTCCCCACTCAACTTCCAAAAGTGGCTGAGGAATTTATAATTCCTTAGCTCTGGCTACCCCTTCTAGGGAAATATAGCCGTGAGTATATGTATGTATGATTATATCTATAAGATTAGTAAAACCCATTTGCTTCCCATGAGTATTGTACAAAGTAACTAAGGGAGCTCCCTGTTAATAGGTGACTGTCTACTACCTGATTCTTGTCTATAATGAAAAGTGTACTATCAAGAAGTTAAGAAACATATCTAAAAAATAAAATGTTCAGCCATTATGTTGTCAAGTTGGCTTTATTAGCAATTATCCTGAGAAGATAAACTAAGGCATAAGCATTTTAGGTGAGTTCATATTTTCATTAACAACTGAAAGATGTAGAAAAGTTTTTTGAAATTGGAAATTTTAAATTGAACAGAACATAATTTTGCACCAGATGCTTATGTTATTACGGATATCATGAAGTTACATTTTAAAACTTACTATTAGCACAATTGTTATGAAAATAATTTTTAAGGATAAGAATGTAAAGAATCTCAAATGATTTAGAGGCCTCAGGGAAGACCTGCGAGACTTCTAACAAAGAAATACGCTAGCGCTGTGACAACAACAGTTTCGTAAACATTATGTTAGTCCACCAATGCAATCAGAAGAGTTTTGGTAGAAACAAGAGATATATATGATTAATGTGATAAGGACATATATGGCTGCACCAAACCATCCACAACTATAATAATTTTATTGTATAATTACAACATATTTACTTACTAAGATACCAGATATAGCTGAAGCAATCACATTACGTCTTTCGCCACCCTCGAACCAAAAACATGACGGTAACGATAAATTTTCACAGCAGCTCATCGTCCGAGTATCAAAAAACTTACGGGATGGAAGCAATCGGGCAAAAACCTAAAATTCAATGCGTAAAGTAGATGTTTTCCATGGAGCAGCGCATTTACATAAAAAAAAATTCTCCTTGATGAATGAAACTATAATATTGTTATTCTTGGTTATGGCAAAGTACCAAATACTAATATCTCTCTGCCAATGCCAACGTCAGTCAACATACAATCATTATCTGTAAACTCTTCGATCATAATATACCAAAGATACACCAACAAAGCACGGAAAACGGCCGGCCCAAACAGTGCTTTTTTATATGGTAAGCACTATTTCACTGACAGTCACGTGCTAGATCTTGCAATAAATAATAGGTCTTAAGAAAATGCAGTAAAGTCAATAATTGTAGAAAAATAAATTTTTAATTTTCAAACAGTCTTGTCATTTTTGCGGTCCACTTTTGAGCGTTGAATTTTTATAGATAGAGTGCGGCTGGCATCTTTGGCATATATGATCGAAGTGTATACTATACAGATATTAGTATACAGATCAATGCATAAAATATTGCGAAAATTTTTCGTTCAAGCTGTAGAAAAGAAATGCTAGAAGGTAAAAGAGACACAAATATGTATAGTTTTCACTGTGCTGTATGAAATTCGATCCTTCTGATCGAATCGAATATGCGCGGTATCGAATTAAAACTAAAACCCGTAAGCCAAATACGCTTCTGGTACCAAGCCTCACACGCTTTTCTTTGTAGTTGCATCTGATATAAAATAATAAACAATACAAACAGTACATAATGGCATCCTCTGTTGCAAGAGTCCGTACTTCAGAGCAACTTTTGATGTAAAATTTTGGCTGGTTGGTTGTGTCTGTACAAATCAACAGTGCGAGCTAGAGCCGAACAATACTATTTTTATTCATGAAAAGATAGATGAATTAATGAACCATACTGTCACATTCCACACACTCAATATTCGCGGATAAATAATTAAAACCACATCTTCTTATCACTTTATGGTAAGCACGATCGCTGGTCCCTTTTCTTTATCCTGAGTGGTCCGTTTGGATTTAACTATTTAAAATGTAATTAACTTGGTTTGATTACAAAACATAAACATAAACGTTCACGCTCAATATCCCCGAAGGGGTTGGCAGAGGTACTAATACTTCTGAACATCGGTGTTCAGCGTACCCACATTTTGCTTGGACAGTGTACTCACGTGATAGGGGCAGGCCTATCGCCGTTTTGTACAAATACACTGTCACATGACTAAGTACAACTCAGCCATGTGGGTTTCTTCACTATGTTTTCCCTCACCGTTAACAACCATGATAAATTAACCACACATATGTCTTTAGAAAAGACAAATTGGTGTAGGCCCGACCCGGGATTTGAACACTAGTCGTTTGCACGATAACCGGTGTTCTACCCATTAAGCTATCACGGCATATCTATTGTCGACAATAGCACAAAATACCAAGCCAGGTACCTATTCGCCAAATAAGGGCACATGATGTTACACAGTACAGTAGGGGTTAATTTTATAACCAAAACAACTATTGATCCTCGCATATTCCAATTTAATAAAAAAAAAATGACTACATATTGTCCTCTTTCCTAATTCTCTACAAATTGTATTTCTTATCTCTTGCCCATTTTTAATAAATAGATAAATAGCTGAACTCGTGCGCAGCGCAGCCGCGTGACAGCACTGGCAGGTAGCCATGCAATGACGGAATTAAGAACAAGTATTCTTGTTGAATATAGGATTATTACTGTCTAAAGACGTATGACTAATATGTAAGTATATATTTTTTCATTACATATTGAATCTTGGTGTTTAATACTTTTGATTTCGAAATATTTTCCAAAATGTCATTTATGAAAATTATAAATAATAGAGGACCTAAATGGGATCCCTGGGGAACACCAGAGGCAACAGAAAGTGTCTGGGAATTTTAAATTTGTGGTCGTCGATCTTTTATGCATAAAACCATGCTGATTGTGTATAAGCTGTGGTTTGACGTGCCAATAAAGCCTTTTCTTAACTAAGGATTCAAACACCTTACCAAACACACACAGAAGCGATATTGGGCGATACTTTTTAATATCATTATGATCTTTTGTCTTGGGAACCGGAATGACTCGAGCCAATTTCCACTTTAGAGGAAAACTACCACTCTCCAAAGATTTATTAAAAATTGTAGATAATGGTTCAACAAGTGACATAGCGCATTTCTTCAAAAAATATGGAGGTATATCGTCTGGTCCTGAACTTTTGTATATGTTAAGTTTTGATAGAACCTCTTTGATTTCCGACTTATCAGATATACTTTTGTTGCATGTGTCCGACATGTAAATGTCCTCGGGGTCACTGATTGTCTGAGGTTGAGTTGGAGTTTGGAACACTGACTGAAAGTGAGCCGCGAACAAATTCGCGATAGCCTGCCCGTTGTTAGCCGAGACAGCTCCGCAATGCATGTTTAGTGGTATTTGTGAGGTATTCTTACGAGTTGCTTTTACGAAGGTCCAAAAAGCCTTAGGATTTTTCGTTATATTTTCTTCCATTTTTGATTTATAATTTTTATAGCATTTTGTAATTAATTTTGAACAGCGCTCTCTTAAGATGTCAAAACTAATTTTATCCCTAGGGTTATTATACCTCGTGTACTTACTATGGAATTTTTGTTTTTCTTTTAATAAACGTATGAATTTAGGGAAACGGTTAGGTCGACGTTCAAATAACGGTGTATTTTCTTTTATGACCTTAATTAGTTCGTTGTAAAAACTATCAACCATTTCATCGATATGGTCAGACTTCAATGTGTTTTGCCAATCTGCTGTTAAAAATGAGTTGTTTATCCTATCATAATCTGCTTTGTAATAATTAAATGATGTTTTAGAGTTTTGTTTTAAATGTTTGACGCCTCGCAGAGCAATCTCAATCTTAAGAGCCGGGTGGTACTTATCCTCTCAAGTAAGACGAAGTGAACTATGTTGTATATTCATTACAGATGCTAAATCACTGGATTGTGCATGCAAAAATAAGTCAAGACACTTCTCATCAGCGTTAAAAATAGTACACATACACAAAACAGTCTAGTAACCTATTTTCGATCTGAGACGATGACACATTCGCAACATAGTGATTTTCACCATCGCTCGACCTACTCCAATATAGGTTAGTGAGATTAAAATCTCCAAATAAATATTATATTATCCTGATTATGGGCAGTAGAGATGTAACGAATGTCAGTTTTTAAGCATTCGCGAATACGAATGCGAATGCGAATATCTGTTGTTGACATTCGCGAATGCGGATGCGAATGCGAATATACAGGTTTCAAATTTGGCGCCGTTTGTCTATGATTCAAAGTAGGGCGCAGGGCGCGCGCAGCGCTACTGCGGCTAAGTAAGCTGCGGTTAAGTGTATGTTGTTTAGTTTTTAAAAAGAAAATAAAAGATTTGATTTTTTTTTCTTAGGACAAAATCTTATAAAGCAAAACATGTAGAAAATTCAGTTTATTTTATTTTTAAGTTTAAATAATTATCAAAGTATGTGTATGTGTAGGCAAGACGAAGACTGATCAAAGCCAGTGGCGGATTTACCAGCAGGCTGAGTAGGCTTGAGCCTAGGGCGGCAGATTTTTGGGGCGGCAAATTTGGGGACCGATTTTTTTTTTTTTTACACCTCGTAGAAATTAAAAATATTTCTGTACGACGGTTTTCTGTATTCTGTTTTCTGATGTCTTACAGATAGAAGTCTGCAACAAATTTTGCCGACGACTTTCCTTCCTCACTTGTCATTTGTCATTGTACGTTCCGTGAATCCATTTAGCAATCTTCCATATTCTAGAGCAAACAGCTAGTTCGCCGCCCCCATCCAGTAATCGGTCTTTGCGCCCTCTCCATATTTTGAATGAGTGTAAAGAGCGAAAATATAGAAAATGGATTTCTCTCTTCCTACTATCCACCGATATATGCCAATCCTACTATTGGTTGGAGGCTGTGAACTGGAACTGGAGACTGAATTAGTCCAAGAATGCATCCATTTTCGAAGCCACATTTCTTCGCAAAGCATTCTCGTTAAACCAGATTCTCCATCGTTACGGAGTCTATCTTCGTTTCTGCGAAAACAAAGCCTGCAGAACGTTTATCCGAACTTGGACATAGCCCTTCGTATGGCCTTATGTACACCAGCTACGAATTGTTCGGGCGAGAGAAGTTTTTCTTGTCTCAAAAGGGTCAAAAATTATTTGAGATCGACCTTGAGCCAAGAAAAATTAAACGCTTTAGCTCTTTTGTGCATAGAGTCAGAATTGATGAACACGATTACGTACGACGATATCATCTATGATTTTGCCAACAAAAAATCGCGTAAAAAGGTATTGTAACGATTGGTAACGAACGTTTACAAATTGACGGAATTATTTATTTTTAACTGTTTGTAAACTCAATAAAGATTATTTATTCTGTTTATTCACGTTTACCAATTGTGTGAGTAGCATGCATTACCCCGCCTTATAAATCTCACATTCTTGAGCTTCGATTAGCTCAAAAATAAACCAAAAAAATTATTTTACGTGCAATTCCAACGAAATTGTTGAATTTTAAAAATAATCTAGGACATGACAGTTTGACAATTGTGGAGACAAGGGCGGCAAAAGCTTCACAGCCTATACCCTGAAAATTTGTAAATCCGCCACTGATCAAAGCACTACTTTACGTACCTACTTAATAAGACTGCCTAAACATGAACACAGTACTATTTGTTTTGTAATGTCATAAGAACTGTGATTTATAAACACAAAAAAGGTAAATTATAAAACGAAAAAGATGTTAAGTTCGAACGTTTTACAATTAAAAAGAAAATATAAGTATTAATACTATTTTGTTTCATTTAAATTTACCTAATATTGTCATAACATTCTATGTTTCTGCAATTTCATATTCGCAATTTATTCAAAAGATATTCACGAATGCGAATGCGAATGCGAATATAGAAAATCAGGCGAATATTCGCGAATGCGAATGCGAATGCGAATATTCGTTACATCACTAATGGGCAGTGATAGTAGTTTCTAAGTTATTACAAATTTCATTCACATACGGCATATTTAACGGAGGGGGAACGTAAAGGACACAAATTAAAATTTCTGAAGATAAATGAGAACCAGAAAGACTAAGCCATAACAATTCACATTCGCACTCATATTCTGAACGGCGGTAGCTTGCGTCAAACTTTTTATTAACAGCAATGAGTATCCCACCACCCTCGATCTTTGAGTTAAGACCATTTACCACACGATCGCGTCGGAAAATATTATACCTCTCGTCAAAGCACTCGTAATCGTAAACGGACTCGTTAAGCCATGTTTCAGTCAAAGCAATTACGTCAAAGTTAGAAGCCAAAACGTTCGTTTTAAAGTTATCAATTTTAGTTTTAAGACCTCGGACATTTTGATAATAAATGCTTAGAGATAAATTAGCCATTGCGTAATATAATAGCAACATAAAAGCAAGCAATATTACAATATTCATTCTATATTATTAAACTAAAATTATACACAAAAAGTCACTGAAAGTCACTGACTGCCGTCTTTATAGTTCAGAAGAACTTCACTGTCTTTTACCCATATCACTGGAGAACCTTCACCTTTACGAAGAAAAATCCGGCCATTTCGTACCCATAGGAACTGAAAGTTATACGATCGCTTGATTAAACGAGCTTCAGCGCAAAGAGAGCGATTTGCTGGCGACAGATGCTCGTTCACGTAAATTGGTTGTTTGTTGTTGCCTATTCCTAGATGAGAACTATTCAGTTTATCTGTTTGGTTTTTCTTATTAAAAGTTTGGCAAGCAGCGATGATGTTATCTCTTACAAGAGGCGATGACAGTTTAACTATTACAGCTCTCGGCCTGGTAGATATTGAATGAGGATGTCAATCTCTTCGTCATGAGTACTGGTGTCTGTGATGGTACAGCTTAGGTACTTGAATTTCGCAACTCCATTGTAGTGAGTATCTCCAATATTAAGTCCTTGACGAGTTTAACGAGGAATTTTAGAACGTCTCTTGTAAAGATGCTCAGCTTTTTGTGGTTGATCCTTAGACCGGCCTTCAGCGCTTCCGTTTCCAGGACCCTGGGGGATTCTTGTACTTTCTTACGCTTTTCTCCCAGTAATACTAGGTCTTTAGCGTAGCCTATTATTTTGTGACTACCATTTAGTTGCACTCCAACATCTAGTGACCCCACTTTTCTAAGAGCGTATTGCAGCACTAAATTGAAGAGTATTGGTGACAAGGCGTCTCCTTGCTTGAGACCTGTGCCTACGGGAAATTCATCCGTTAAGTCCCTTTCTAGTCGAACTCGCATCCTCCTCCTCCTCCTCTCATTTTTGGGAATATTGAAGTTCCTCAATATTGTAAATAGCGCAATAATCGGTCAATGCTGTTGTAATCTTTGGTAAAATCTACAAACAGTATATGGATGCTCTGAGCGTATCAGCCGTTTTATCAAGTTTGCTTATCGGTAAATATATATATATATATATATATAGATAGCTGTGTAGTGTCGGCTTAGAATAGCACTACCCCAATTCTTCCGGCGGGTGTACGTAAGAGGCGACTAACGGTATTGGGGCGTTAAAGGGATTTTTGGGCGATGCGGTTGGAGACCCATCACCAACAACCTTTATTTTACCATCTTTTCCCCACTTAACTTTCCAAAAGTGGCTGAGGAATTTCTGATTCGTTAGCTCTGGCTACCCCATCTAGGGATTTATAGCCGTGAGTATATGTTATATATATACGTGTTTGTTACAACACTTATAACTCGAGATCTGCTGAACCCATTTTCATGGTTATTGATAAGTTGGATTTGTCTCCGCCCCGAATAGAATAATACATCTTAAAAACAATGAAAACCCAATATGTGTAATGTATATATATTTTTTCTATAAATGCTTTATAATTGCTGTGTACTGTAGGCTTAGATTGCTGTAAAGTGAAGGCTTAGCATAGCACTACCCCATTTCTTCCGGCGGGTGTACGTAAGAGGCGACTAACGGTATTGGGGCTTTTAAGGGATTTTTAGGCGATGCGGTTGGAGACCCATCACGAAAAACCTTTATTTTACTATCTTTTACCCACACAACTATCCAAAAGTGGCTGAGGAATTTCTAATTCCTTAGCTATGGCTACCCCTTCTAGGGATTTATAGCTGTGAGAATAGTAATAGTAATAGTAATAGTAATTTATTCATAAAAAGAGTTTACATTATTTGGTGTCGACTGCACCCGAACTAGGCTCATCGCCCGTATCTCAGGTTACAGTACTTACAGCTCTTGGTTTCTATGAATCTAATGGATTGGAATTTATACATTTAAAAAAGATTAAAAATATAAAAATATTAAAACATTTACAATTATTATTAATATTAGTAGAATTGCCAATTATAACAATTAGAGTGACTCTTTAATTAGAGTAATCCAATTAAAGTATAATACTAATTTGACTCTCGTCTATTGATGTAGTGTGATGATGTGTTCCTCTCTGTGTAAATGTGTTTGAGTGAATGTGTGTATAGAGAGGGTGTGTTATGTTGTTTAATATTTATAATATATATTCCGGGGCACAGTAAGAAATCTAATAGACTCTAAATATAAGTAAGGCAGATAATGTCACTGAATAATAAATTTATGTACTAATTTAATTATTATAATTTAGTGTGTGCATAAAATTACAATTATATTAAGGCGTAGAATTAAATTAAGTATTAAATAAAATGTAATAGAAATATCAAAATTAGGATTATAGTTAAATAAAATAATTAAATAAAGTAATGTCATTAAATTGAGTTAGACTAATGTTTTAAGTAAAAACTCAGTCTCTTTGTAATCATGTTTTTGCAACCAATCAAATAATATTTTTTTACATTCATAAATGTTAAGAGGGTAAATGTCAATTTGTTTATTAATTTTATTATATAAAAAAGGTGCTAAGAAACAGTAAAATTGATGACTGAAGGCATATTTAAAGGTAAAATTCCTAGGTATTATGTCTTTGCTTCTCCTTTGTAGAGTTTTATCTGGGTCAAAGTAAGTGTTTGCATGTTGTTTCAAGATGATATTATAAATGTACAATTGTCTTACCGTCAGAACATTGCATTCGCTGTAAAGAGTTTTGGTGGAGTATAATTTAGGACAAAAGTTTGCTACTTTCAGAATTGCTCTTTGTGATCTTTCTAAGGAGATCAAGGTGTTTGCAGGTACTCCACCCCAAGTACAAATTCCGTAGACAATTATCGACTGACAGAGCGAGATGTATATATTTTTTATAAGTTCTTGGTCCGCTATGTGCCGTGGATATGCGAAAACGAATATTAATTTACGAATCCTGATAGTCGTCAGATTTATGTGCTCTTTAAAGTTGAGATTATTGTCAAGCACAACACCTAGATATTTAATGTGATTAACTCTAGTTAAGACAGCACAGGAGCATTTGTGATTGGATTCTCCCATTATTGTATCACAAGTATGGGCAGTCAGGTTGAAAAAATAAGTTGGTTGAGAGTTTTTACGCATCGTGAATGTTAGGTACTGCGTTTTATCTGAGTTTAGAGTAAGGCAGTTATTCCGAAACCACAGACAAATTGTATTCAGCTCTTCCTGGGCAATGCGAAATACCTCCTCCCAAGTGTCACTAGAGAAAACCAGAGCAGTATCATCTGCATAACAAAAGATTTTACCCTTAGTCGTCCCTGTCATCAACAGGTCGTTTATATATATCAAGAATAAGACAGGTCCCAATATACTTCCCTGTGGGACTCCGTAGGTTACCCGTTGGTCATTACTAGTATACCCATTAATTTTAACACATTGTGTTCTTTCAGAGAGGTAATCTTTAAAGAGCTCTAGTTGAATACCTCTAACACCCAATTCTTCTAACTTATTGAGGAGAATGGGAATAGAGACCGTATCGAAGGCTTTTGCTAGATCAATGAATACGCCAATAGTTTTTTTGTTCCTATCAAGGTTTTGAATGATGTGGTCTGTCAGGTCGTGAACGGCATCTTGTGCCGATCTACCTCTTCGAAAACCATATTGATTGACCGATATCAATTTATTGGATTCAAGGTAATCAATAAGTCTTGAATTGATGATTTTTTCCAACAATTTTGAAAGAGATGGCAGTATCGACTTTTTTAGCGTCCTAGGGAAGATACCTAGCATCAGGCACTGGTTAAAGATGTGTGTAAGAGGGGGAACAAGTATACTCTTACAATGTTTTATTATTATATTCGAGATATTATCCCAGCCTACGGAGCAATGTGATTTGAGATTTTTTATAAGATTATCGATTTCGCACTCATCTGTACTCAATAAAACTAAGGAACTCACTGTCTGTCTTTTTGATGAATTAATCGATGTATGGTGATTTGTTGTATCAAAAACTTTTGCGAGTTTCGGTCCGACGTCCGCAAAGAATTTATTTACGGAATCCAGTGATTCCGAAGGTTTTTCTGGATTAATTAATTCAGATGCTTGACTTTTGGGTTTCTTTGTGTTGGTTGATCTCCGTATGATTTCCCATGTTTTTTTGTTGTTATTTTTCGCCATGCCTAATTCATTTCTTTCATAATTGAATTTTACCTTTTTTAGTATTTTATGACAAAAATTTCTGTATCTTGTATACGTGATCCTCAATATCATGTCTTTTGGTGACTTATTGGATTTGGCGTGAAGTTGATCCCTATTTATTATACATTTTAAGAGGCCCGGTGTGATCCATGGCGATAAGGGTCTTTTTTTGCGTGCTATTTTTATTGTGGTACTATTAATATCAATTATGTTCTGCATTTGTGAGGTAAGATATTCAATTGCTGAATTTGGATCACTGTTCGAATATATTGGTTGAAGGTCTATGCACTCTGCGTCTTTTTTTAGGTTTTCATAATTTATCTTAGTTCTACTAGCGCAATATGCACTCCTAGTTATTTTTTGACTAAGTGTAAGTAAAGTCGCCTGATGATCAGTAAGTGATGATGAAATAACAAGAGTAAGTGCTGGAAACTGGGTTTTGAGTATAACATGATCAATGCAGGTTTTATCCATTCTCGTAGGAAGTTGATGAGCTGGTAATAAACCATGTTCTGCACATAGATCTAGGTAACTTTGAGTATTTTGGGTGGTTTCAAGTATATCTATATTTATATCTCCAATTACTGAGACATTTCTAAAAGAACGCAAGCCTACCAACACACTGTCCAAGTTACTAACAAATTCGTCAATGTTTTTATGAGAAGGAGATCTATAGATTGCTACAATCGCTGTATGGTAACCAATTTTAAGTATGAGACAGTTAGTGTTTGGGAAAATTGGTTCTTCAGTAGACACAATCAAATCATCTTTCGCATAGATCACTACACCATCATTCTGTAGATAATTATTTTTAGTGGCATAGTTGTTGTAACCATTAAGAGTGGGTATTATAGGGTTCTTAAGTAGCCAGCACTCTGTTAGTATTATTACATCATTTTCCACTCCGAGACTATCTAACAAGACAATAAGTCCATCAAAATTCTTTTTAATACTTCGTATATTTTGATTTAGTATGCATAGTTGAGGCTGCCTGACGTTAAGAATATCCTTGACTTCTACCAGGTCACAACTTTTAGATTCAGAAACTTGGAATTCATCTATATCAGTGATGATTTCATCGTCAAGGCCCTCTTTTACGATTAATACAAAGTGAACTATATACGAGTCCTGCAAAAATTCTTAAACGAAAGAATGTGATGTAGTTTCCTATGCATCGTATGATATTATCGGTAACCTTGGTCATAAACAATCTCAGGAAGATAATATACTGATAGATATACTGCACCCTCAACGAAATATTAGTAAAAAATATATATAATGCTTGAGTAATTGTATATAATATAGTAGAATGTGTGTTATAAGTGGCGTGTATGAGTATAGTCAGTAAGTGGAGTGTGAGTAATATAAGAGAGTAATGAAAAAAATTGTATTTAAAAGTAACATATGGTGTGAGCAAACGAGTTTCAGAAATATCAGCGTAAAAACAAAAATCATCAACAATTAAAAATGGACAAAATGATAGTTGGTTAAATAGTCAATTCTTCACTTCCTGTAGCCTTATCAGATCGTCTTCCTCCTTAATACGTATAAATGGCTGTCCTTCTTTGTGTCTGATATATATCTTACCGTGAGAGGTCCAACAGTAGTTATAATCAAATTTCTTAACAAATTCCCTCGCAAGATAGTGGATCCTTTTATTTTTTGCAGTCAAGCATTCAGATACATATATTGGATTAGAAGATCCTTCCAATTTTAATGAGGTTGTAGTGAGTCTTTTTCCAGATTTGTAGTAATCTTTTACAGCTTTTGAGACTTTTTCCTGGGTAATGACCAAAGTGAAATCTACTAAAATTGGTTTATTATCGATGTTTTTAGCATACCCCCGAGTTATGTCTTTTATATCCGAAGTTTTGACTGAACAATTGGTTATCTCACCGATGTCCTTTATTATTTTCATTAAATCTTCTTTATTTTCATGAGGTTTCTGAGGGATATTCCGCACTTCTATTTTTGATGCACAGTTGGCATACTCAAGTAGTTCTAGACGGGTTTCTAGAGTTTTAATTTGAGCAATATGTTGTTTTCTCTCTTGTTTTAGATTCGAGAGCTCCTTTTGTACATCATCGTATTGGTCTGATATAAATTTCATGGCTATTGACAATTCATTATTTTGTTCCTTTATGCTGTCTATAGAGGTTTGAAGGGAATCGAATTTTTCTACAAGCTTTGTGTTTTGCTGCTGTGAGAATTCGTTAAATAGGGTTTTTATATTATCTATAAGTTCTTCCTATGTATGTATGAATTTTTATTTAACTATTTGACATTTATTTCACATATGTATGTATATTTCATATCAAATAGAGTCATGAAGTTTGTAAACAAACAATTCCCGGGTATAAAATCTTGGATTTCATCAAGAAACTACTTCCACATCACTTAAATTTTACATCTGTCAATCAGGAAAAAACAGTTGTCCACTTATTGAACAAAATTTACGTAGTAATTGGAGCTAAATCTTGCGAAACTTTAAAAATAAGATTATATGAAAATTATTGAGGTTATTTGTTATTTTTTCTAATGCAAAAATTAGGAATGGGTATTGAATATTGATTAATATTGAAGGAATGACAGTAATCGATTACCAATTGATGAATCGATACTATAAGGTTCAATATCTATATTAATAATTTCGTCTCGGGGTACGGTAGACTCGATCAAAACCCTACCTGAATGATAAAACATTAAAAAATAATGATTTTGAGTCGATCACATCTATCCGCAAAATTCGGATTGTGGAGTATTTTTTAAATTCTAATGGTGCTGACTGCTGACAGACAAATTTCAGTCGCCATTTTAACTGACACCCGATGACATAAACGTTTTGTTTCATATTATTTTTCAATCGTTTCACAAAGGACGCTTTTTTAAAGGAGATTTCGATCGAGTCTACCGTACTCCTTGATGAAATTTTTATTCTAGATACTCGTTTCTGACAACAGTGATAGCCCAATGGGTAGAACACTCGGTTATCGTGCAAACGACTAGTGTTCAAATTCTGAGTCGGGCCTACACCAATTTGTGTTTTCTAAAGACATATGTGTGGTTAATTTATCATGGTTGTTAACGGTGAGGGAAAACATCGTGAGGAAACCCACATGGCTGAGTTGTACTTAGTCATGTGACAGTGTATTCGTACAAAACGGCGATTGGCCTGCCCCCTATCACGTGAGTTCACTGTCCATACAAAACATGGGAACTCTGAATACCATGTGAAAAAGTCACGTGATGTTCAGAAGTATTAGTACCCTACGGGGATATTCGGCGTGAAAGTTTATGTTATGTTATGTTTTGTCTTTTCTTCAGTCGTAGACGTTGCGAAAATATCATACTCGGTAAGGTCGGTACGGTAAGCGGCTCAATATTTGTTCTTTTTAAACAGGTTTTTTTTACTGTTAGACGAATGTAAATAGAAGTTGATTTTATTTGGGAATGTTAGCAATGATGATTGGTCACATAAAAAACATACTTTTATACTAACCTGATCAGGTTAGCAGTGCTTGCAGTAAGTATCACTTTGAAGTTGGAAGAAAACGTATTCTTCTCACCTCATATATAAGATTTACCAGATTAAAAAAACTGGCAAAGTTAAAAACCCAGGTAGAACAATAGCCTAAATAACAGTTAATATAATGTAGATGCTTTGGTTAAAAATTAACAGGCTTTCTCGACCAATCATAAAAAAACAATGAACGAAGCTTTACTTTCTTTCCTTAATTATGAGTTATAGAGATAGGTACTCTAAACACCAGGTGACAAAGTCACGCGATGTTCAGAAGTATTAGTACTTCCGATATACGGCTCGAACGTTTATGTTATGTTATGTTTCATCCGAGCGAAGCTGGGTTTTCATCTTATATCTATATAAATTGCAGTGAATAATATCTATTATACCGTGAAGTATTGTTTTTAAACAAAAAAATATGTATAGACTAGCTGTTGCCCGCAACTTTGTACGCATAATTTTTTGTTATTATGATCGCGATTAATTTTTTTTTAAAAGAAAATATTTTAAATTACTTTTGTGTTAATGATACTTATAGTTTAATTTTCTTGCGGCATAAATACATTCAACCCGATCTTGACAACGCGACATATATTTGGCCGTATGTAAAGCAATCTTGACGTAAATCGATTTCAACGTGTTTAAAAGTTTGCCCCTGTGATTTATTAATTGCTAAAAGAAAGAATGTAGAAAATTAAAACTTAACCGGTATCTCGTAATAAAAAAACTAACGTAAGGTGAATAATAAGGTGCCTAATAATTAATACCCGCTTCCAGTATGTATATCCGACAAAATATATGTCAAAGGAATATCCGTAAAATAACTACAGAAATAAATAATAAGTGATAGATTTTTTTATTATTATATTGGTAAGTGGGTTCGATTCCCGCTGGTACTAAATAGAACTAATAAGACATGGTTGAAATTGTTTTGTATGTGTTAATTTCAGAATGTTTGTTGGTGCATTAAATTGTTGAAATACTTTTACCAACTTCAAATTAAATCTTTCTTATGAAAGATATGTGCAATATTAATTGCAATGAGAGTATTAATAGGTGACATCGTCTTTGAATTGGTGTTAGACACCCTAAATTATACATCAATACCTTAACTTAATACTAAATACTATTCTATACTTAATAGCAAGAAGAACTTAATATATACATATTCAGTATTATGTATGAGTAAATAAATTTATGATAAAATATAGTACTAATTGTAATGATAGTCTCTGCCTACCTAAATGGGAACTAACGCCTTGACTATATGCATGTACGTACGTATGGAAGGAACGTATTCTGTAGTTTACGTCTGTATAAGTATACTATAATATTGGACCAAAAATTCACTTACCATTAGTAGCGTATTCAATTTTTACGTTGCCGTCAATAGTATTGGTACATACATACATACATGTACTCACGGCTGTAAATCCCTAGAAGGGGTAGCCAGAGCTAAGGAGTTAAAAATTTCTCAGCCACTTTTGGAAATGATAGTGGCTAAAAGATTGTAAAAATAAAGGTTGGTGGTGATGGACCGCATCGCCCAAAAATCCCCAATACCGTTAGTCGCCTCTTACGTACACCCACCGGAAGAAATGGGGTAGTGCTATTCTAAGCCGACACTACACAGCATAGTATTGGTAACAACACTAAAATACTAAAAGGTCATTGACGTTTCATTGTTTACAGAGTTATTTTTTCTAATTGATACAGACTATAATGTATGTTCAATAAATGATGATTTGTTTATTACTTGTCAAACATTTGCTGTCAAATTCTGTAACAACTATTCATATGTGCGTTCAGAAATTTATTTTTTGTATAACAGTTCAGATCCTGTTATAGCCATCTAGTACCTTCATGTTCAGGACACTCGTATTCCTATTTAGATAGTACTTCCGTGAAGTAGTCTTGATCTGAAACTTTATGTATACTCGTACAATAAAAAGCCTTTGTTGCAGATCTAGTCTTGCATGAATAATTATAAAATAATGTATTTTTGAACTGTAGTTTCAAGGAAACCCAATTTTTCACACAAAATTGAATAAACCACAGACTCCTATAAAACTAACTCCAACTATACAGTATGTCCGACATCAGCCAAATTTTGCATGATGGTCAAAAGGCATCTAGGACCAGATTGAGTGTGACGGAAAGATTTTTTGAATAAATGTTACCATTGAGAATGATCAACCTTTAAAGTTTCCCGTGTAAGACTATGGAAAACGATTAAAAACATTGCTATCTCTTTAATTTTATTCAACTTCGCTCCAAATTTAGTCATGCGAAGCATTATTATAAGCTCCTTTACATTATCTTTTTAACCACGCAGCCAAACACGATAAAATTTAATTGGGACCCTTGGAAGCATATTAAACCCAACAGAGTTTTAGAAATCGATTGAATAATAGGTGATCGCGTAACCTACATACAAAAAAAGCATACAATCGAATTGATTACCTCCTTTTTTGAAATTGTTCAAAAGTAATAAATAAATAAATACTGATATTTTTTATTATCATTATAAATAGTTTCATATCCAATCCCAAAAAGAAGAGACAGAAACTCTGAACGTCAGGATTACTAACCCTACAAAACATCAGAACATTCATAATACTTATGTTATTAATAATTATCACTTTTTATTAATCAGGCACATTTAATGAACAGGCTTGATAAATACATAGTCATCGTGAGTCAGAAACCTTAAAAAATGACGGAAAATTGTATATTCCCGTCGTTTTTTAAGGTTTGAATTCGATGCAAGACCTAGCTGGCGTAGTTAAGCTTAATTTTTTTCATCAGCATTTTTGCGTCTTCTAGGAGGGGCCGAGGTATGTCTGGGTGTTGGTGTAACAATGGGTGGCTCTCGCCGCGTTTTTCTACTTTCGTGTTCTACATCAGCATTTTTTCGTTTTCTGGGAGGGTTTGGAGTAAGTGTGTATACGTTTATTGGCGTTGATGCTGGTCGCCATTGGCGTGCCTTTCTACTTTCGTTTACTTCATCAGCATTCCTGGCTCTTCTAGAAGGGCCTGAAGTTGCCGTATTAGGACCTGGGGGACTAATTGGTAGCCCTCTGCGTGTTTTTCTGCTTTCATTTTCTACATCAGCATTTCTTCGTCTCCTTTTAAGCCCTGCAGCTTCTGTGTGGGGACCTGGTGAACTGACGGGTCTCCATTGGCGTCTTTTTCTACCTTCGCTTTCTTTATCAGCATGCCTGCGTCCGTGTCGAGGGCTCGACGATTCTGTATTGGTAGTTGGGTTTCTAATAGGTTTCCATTGGCGTGCTTTTCTACCTTCACTTTTTTCATCAGCATGCCTGCGACCGTGTCGAGGGCTCGAGGATTCTGTATTGGGACCTGGTGTATGGATAGGTTTCCATTGGCGTGCTTTTCTGCCTGCGTTTACTTCATCAGCATTCCTGGCTCTTCTTGAAGGGCCTGAAGTTGCCGTATTAGGACCTGGGGGACTAATTGGTAGCCCTCTGCGTGTTTTTCTGCTTTCATTTTCTACATCCGCATTTCTTCGTCTCCTTTTAAGCCCTGCAGCTTCTGTGTGGGGACCTGGTGAACTGACGGGTCTCCATTGGCGTCTTTTTCTACCTTCGCTTTCTTTATCAGCATGCCTGCGTCCGTGTCGAGGGCTCGACGATTCTGTATTGGTAGTTGGGTTTCTAATAGGTTTCCATTGGCGTGCTTTTCTACCTTCACTTTTTTCATCAGCATGCCTGCGACCGTGTCGAGGGCTCGAGGATTCTGTATTGGTAGTTGGGTTACTGATAGGTTTCCATTGGCGTGCTTTTCTGCCTTCGTTTACTTCATCAGCATTCCTGGCTCTTCTTGAAGGGCCTGAAGTTGCCGTATTAGGACCTGGGGGACTAATTGGTAGCCCTCTGCGTGTTTTTCTGCTTTCATTTTCTACATCAGCATTTCTTCGTCTCCTTTTAAGCCCTGCATCTTCTGTGTGGGGACCTGGTGAACTGACGGGTCTCCATTGGCGTCTTTTTCTACCTTCGCTTTCTTTATCAGCATGCCTGCGTCCGTGTCGAGGGCTCGACGATTCTGTATTGGTAGTTGGGTTACTAATAGGTTTCCATTGGCGTGCTTTTCTACCTTCACTTTTTTCATCAGCATGCCTGCGACCGTGTCGAGGGCTCGAGGATTCTGTATTGGTAGTTGGGTTACTGATAGGTTTCCATTGGCGTGCTTTTCTGCCTTCGTTTACTTCATCAGCATTCCTGGCTCTTCTTGAAGGGCCTGAAGTTGCCGTATTAGGACCTGGGGGACTAATTGGTAGCCCTCTGCGTGTTTTTCTGCTTTCATTTTCTACATCAGCATTTCTTCGTCTCCTTTTAAGCCCTGCATCTTCTGTGTGGGGACCTGGTGAACTGACGGGTCTCCATTGGCGTCTTTTTCTACCTTCGCTTTCTTTATCAGCATGCCTGCGTCCGTGTCGAGGGCTCGACGATTCTGTATTGGTAGTTGGGTTACTAATAGGTTTCCATTGGCGTGCTTTTCTACCTTCACTTTTTTCATCAGCATGCCTGCGACCGTGTCGAGGGCTCGAAGATTCTGTATTGGTGGTTGGGTTACTAATGGGTTTCCATCGGCTTGCTATTAAACTTTCGTTCTCTTCATCAGCATTTTTGCGCCTTCTAGGAGGGGCCGAAGTATGTCTGGGTGTTGGTGTAACAATGGGCGGCACTCGGCGCGCTTTTCTACTTTCGTTTTCTACATCAGCATTTCTTCGTCGCCTACTAAGCCCTGCAGCTTCTGTATTGGGACCTGGTGTATGGATGCGTCTCCATTGGCTTGCTTTTAAACTTTCGTTTTCTTCATCAGCATTCTTGCGTCTTCTAGGAGGGGCCGAGGTATGTCTTGGTGTTGGTGTGACTATGGGTGGCACTCTTGGCAACAATTGGCGCTTTTGCCTTAAGTTATCGTTTTTATCATCACTTGCTGATAGGGACTCATCTTGTACTGGTTTGAAGTTTCCATCTGTAAGATACAGAGTAATGTTATTGATATATTTCAGATAAATATTATTATACAATCTTCACGTATAAATAGTTGACTAATATGAAAGTAATCTTAATACAATAAAGAATATTAAACAGTTTATGATTGACGCGCTCCTTGTATCATATCTTTCGATAAACAGGTTCTATAGGGTTGAGATATTAACAAAACTATGCGATAATTGGATATTACTTATATATTTTTTGTATATTTGCAATACGTTTTTAATAGTCTCTTAGTATCAGCTTTAAAAGAAATTCACCAGAAGAGACTGTCTACCAAACTACTTATACTCATATACAAAAAGGGGGTAGCCAGAGCTACGGAATCAAAAATCCATAACTACCTATTTACTACAACTGCGGGCAGAAAAGAGTTAGAGCTATCCTAAGCCTGCTCAGCTGTGTAGTGCTCTTCAAATCCGCCATAACTGTATTGTGAACTTACCAGACTGTTTCTCGCTTAAAGACAAGACTCCATTGGCAATCTGAAATTATTTAGAGAACGATTTAAGGTTATAATTCTACCTAACAAAACGATGAATCCATATGAATTAATTGAATTAAATAAAATTCTTTGCACTATTTATATTTATAGATATAAGTTATATAAAAAGGCTACTGGCACTGGTCCTAAGTTATTTCTAATACTTGCTAACAACTGTAAGTAAAATGCCTCCGTGGTGTCGCGGTTAAGCGCTTGGTTTCAAGTACCGAGGTCTCGGGTTCGGTCCCCGGGGGGTGGTAACCTTACAAATTTATTTTTTAAGATTTAACCCAGTTTGGGTGGATATCGCAGGATTCCGTGCTTCGGAGGGCACGTTAAGCTGTCGGTCCCGGCTACTATAACGGTAGTAGTCTTTAGTCTGCCAACCAAGCGTGGTGGACTATGGCCATGGATTATTAAAAATAATTATTATTGAGAGGATGGATGATAGAAAATTGGTAAAAGGGATCTATAGAGCTAGTGTGGATGGTAATGTTAGTAGAGGACGACCACGGAGAACACACTTGGACCAAATTGAGAGTGTGCTCAAAAAGGCTGGCGTCCGAAGTATGAAGAATAAAAGAGCATGTATGAAAAGATTGATGGATGTAAACGGAGCTAGAGAGGTTTGTCAGGATCGTACGAAGTGGCGATCGATAGTCTCTGCCTACCCTAATGGGAATTAATGGCGTGAGTATATTTTTTCTTTCTTTCTTTCTTATGTAATTATTATTATTTAAATTAATTAAAATTATTTTTATTAAGAAAAAGACATGTTGTTTTAGTTCATAAGTATCAGAAACGCGAATGGCAATAAATATAAGTAAGTCATTACAACCATCAGAAGGTCTATTATTCAAACCGACAACGTTTTTTTCGTACTTTTGAAATATATTTGTATCGCAACACCGCTTTGAAAAACAAACAAAGCTGAACATAATTGTTCTTATCCGCCAGAAATAAACATTTATATTCATCACATAATCTAATACTTTCAGCGGGATTAAAACCCACTACCTCTGGACCCAGAAGCTATTGCACGTACTTACTCTGCTACGGACGTCGTTATATTATATATAAATACATACGGACTAGTTTGAGTTCGAATAAGACATATACCCCTGTGTATTTTAGTGATAAAAAGGCGGAAGTTATTTATTTTTAGAAAAGTTGCAACACTTTATTTTCCAGATAATTTGGTGACTTAACCAATATAAGTTCCTTGACTTGGTCAATGAATAGCAAAAATCTTCATTAAAAATAACGAGGTGCCAATTTCTAGAATAATTGGGTTTTACTTGTACCTTGGTAAATGGTATATTTAGATAAAAAATAGGAAGAGATTAAGTTACCCTGAAAGGTAAACATTTTGAATTCAAATCCTTGTGGTATATCCTGCTAATCTTTGATGTTCTATGATTAAATTGAAAGTTTTTGTATTGTGCAATAATTTGTATGAGTTTTTTTCTTTTATCTAAGCCACTTTTACGTCCAAGTGTCGACTTAACAATAGTAATACACAACAAGCTAGTGAACCCTCCAAGTACAAATATTCGCTGTCAAACTTACCACACAGATTGCAAGCACGTAGCCAATAATTGGTAGACGCATTGTGCGTCTTGGAAACTGACTTTACTTGAGAGCAGTTTTCGGATTATGATACACATGAGTCTAATGCCTTCCTTTAAATACTAATCTTGTTGATTTCTTTGAACAAAATATAAAACAAAACTTCCAACGCCTTTACGTCATTGTCTACGAAACAATGATATACATAATACCTGTAGTCGCTACTATTATATTCATACTTTGAAAAGAATTTTGTTACCATTTTAAATATTATAAGGAGAAAAAATTGTAAAGAGATATTTATTGCGGCGTCAAAATTTTGTAATTTTAAATGAAACAGCAACTTTTCTAACATTCGCTTTTGAATTTAGTACCTACACATAAGTTTTATGAATTCCACAAGCAAAATATTAAATAACTATAAACAGTACAAAACCAGTGAGATTATTTTGTTTTTGCTGTCAAGGCAAGGCAGTGGTTCTTTCGCCAATTTTTATGAATTTCTGTTGTTATTCTCGTCTCATTTTTCTGAATACTTCTTCTAAGGTGCTCGTGAAGAGTTTTCAGGAAAGTGGGTCTCCTTGTTTCACACCTTATTGAATTTTGAAGGAAGGACTGTTATCGTATATAAATTTAATACAATTTGAATAAAAATAGTGTTTATTCTAGGTGTGTAATGCTTCGAAAATTTATTTAATGCGTGATGTTGTCAAATGCCTTGCTGTAATCTAAAAATGCCAAATAGAGAGAAAGGTGATATTAGACTTAGCGTTTTTCTCTTAATTAATTGAGAGCGTGTAGGTGGTCAGTGATGGACATGCCAGGTCTAAACCCTGCCTTTTCTGATGACTTTGCTTGATTGAGTAGTCCAGATATAATGCGTTCAATCGGTTTTATTTTACAGATTTATTAACAGGAAAATTTTATATTTTTGTACTTTAATGAACTAGTTAGTTCAGGCTAAGACGAGTTTTGATGTAGTTTTGATGAAACACTGATACATTAAATTTTAATTTAATTAGATATAATTTCCGGCTTAGAATGTCGCTACCCCTTTAAGGTAAGAGGCGACTAAGGGTATCGGGGCTTTTTATTGGAATTTTGGGCGATGCGGTTGGAGTCCCATCACCAAAAACCTTTTTTTTTTTATTTTACCGCCTTTTCCCCACTCAACTTCCAAAAGTGGCTGAGGAATTTATAATTCCTTGGCTCTGGCTACCCCTTCTAGGGAATTATAGCCGTGAGTATATGTATGTATGTATGTATGTATATAATTTCTGCTTTTAACTTTAAATTAGCTCGTATGCATTTATCAGAAATATTGCAACTATAAATTTTGTTGCTTTTGAACTATGTTTTTCTAAGTAATATATTTTAATCGCAGATATAGGTAGTAATATCACCTTTGTCAGACGTAAATTTTATTCAAACCGCACACCAACATAATTTACTTAATCAAATAATAATGGTTACTGTTAATACAACCCACAGTTATGAAAACCAATAATTGTTCTAGTAGTAATGTCGATAGCCTTATAGTAATTTTCTTTTATTAACAGTGTTAAACACGGACGTCACGAGTTTATTTACATACATACATACATATACTCACGGCTGTAAATCCCTAGAAGGTGTAGCCAGAGCTAAGGAATTAGAAATTCCTCAGCCACTTTTGGAAATGATAGCGGGGAAAAGATGGTAAAAAATAAAGGTTGTTGGTGATGGGTCTCCAACCGCATCGCCTAAAAATCCCTTAAAAGCCTCAATACCGTTAGTCGCCTCTTACGTACACCCACCGGAAGAAATAGGGTAGTGCTATTCTAAGCCGTCACTACATAGCATTACAATTTTATTTGTTTTTCTATAAAAATATCGTTGTTAGAATTTTAAAGTAAATTACATGTAAATGAAATACAGTTTTCTTTTGTTTATTAGTTTAGATTGTTGACACATTAGACATTACAGTACTCATAATTGTTTAGCGGTAAAAAGTTAGCATAATAAGTACATTGATTTTTACATGACGATAAATTTCTCTTTTATGTTTATACTTAATACTATGTAAGACCATGTATTGTTTGTCATTATCATCAAATTTTTGTCTCACATTTATTTTTTTAGATAAGAAAAACAAACAGCTGTAATACAATTATGAGACACTTTTTATACATATTAGCCACATACAGCTTTCACCAATGAAAATATGGAACCCTAATCCTTCTTCAATTTACCAATAAATTTAAAAATATTTATAATGAATCTAAAATAATCTCATACCCTCATATAAGATATATGCAAGTGTTAGACAACACTTAACGCGAAATGGATCAACTTTATGCGTTTGATACAAAACGATGACTTGCTATTAGTTTAATATTTTATATTCACTTTATTGTATAGAATAAAACAATTAATATTATTAGTTGTTATGTTGTGGAAAATCCCAGGCAAACCAAGCAGCTGTGTTATAGTCATCATTTATAATGACGAGGCTCAGACTTAGAAAATGGCTAACAGTGCTGCTAAATCAAGAGTTTTTACCTAAATCAAAAACCCCTATTTTTAGAGGCCCCACTATGTAATATCATACGGTATCTAATGGACAATACAGCTTAGATATGCATTATGACAGAGGACCAGTCGTTTTGGCATACACTACAAGGAATACAATAAAAACTAAGGTGAAAGAATTCTAATGAAAAGAAATGACGTGGTGCGACCAACTGCGGCTATCCATTATATTGGAGGGAACTGATTTGCATGCATAAATCATAGAACATTTGTTTCAAATGATGTAACGAGCAATGTATAGGCGTGAATCGAAGCGTATACCCGAGGTCGTGGGTTAGATTCCCGCCTGTGTCGAAATTTTTCATTCCTTTATTCATTAGTAATAATCCCCACATGAGGTTTTCATGAACAAAAACATTCAAATTATCAGATAGGCGTTCTCAACATTTGCATTCTATCTGAAAAAGTAGACAGGTGGCCTTCCGAATTTGTAAAAAAATCGGAGGTAGGGAACACAAAAAGTGTAAAACGAAAAAAAGGATAGAAGAATTTGGCACTGGCAGCCATTGACACGGTAGCTCAATTGGCAGAGCGACGGGGGCGTATACCCGAGGTCGCGGGTTCGATTCCCGCTTGTGTCGAAATTTTCATTTCCTTTATTTATTATGTTTAAAAGTATCGGCTTAAAATAACACTACCCTATATCTTCCGGTGGGTTTTCATTAAAAATGCTGAATAAGTTCTTATTCTCCATCTCTTTCTACCCATACTAAGGATTAAAGCCAGTGAGTATGTTTACCTAACTGACTAACTGTTAACCTGACTGCTTAGAATATTTCATTGAATTCTGGATAGTACAGTCGCCATCAGATATATCGGAGCGGCCGAGGTACTCAACTATATCTGAGCAGCAATAAATTTCAATAAATTCTTTACGGTAAATAAGGTCAATAAGATCTGAACATCCAATTCGCCACAAATATATGAGCAGTGGTTTTTCAATTAAATCTGAACACTCAAAGAGACAATAATAACAGAAAGCACAACTCGTCAAAGTTATCTGCTCAGACAGGGTGATCATAAATATCTGAACATTTAGGGAAAATATACCTTAAAACATTAAACATACAGTTCAAATGTAATCGTACAGATGTAATGAATTTTCCTTTTACAAAATGAGTAGATCATGAAGCTACTAACTAAACAGGAGAGCGTATTCACAAAAATATTGTTACGACATCTGTTCGCAAGTAGGAGATAGGATTTGCCACTACTAGATAACAGATGGCGTTACTAGTATTCTAATAAGTAAAGGAATTACTAGATGTTTCTCGAATATCGACTTCTCGAGAATGTGGTACTAGAACTTTCTGTAATATTCGCGTATTTGAGATTTGGCATATATAAAGAGCGACGCGTGCTACGGAGTTATTCGAGTGCGAAGAACTAAAGCGAGAACAAGCGAAATACTAGAGCGAAGAAATTAAATACGACAGTGCAGTGATATACGGATTACGGAAATAAGCTTAACGGTGTGGACAGTGTTACTATAACGGAGTAAATTAGTGTTGTTAATTAGTGCGAGTATCGATAGTTAATTATCGATAGTGTTTGTTGTGTTGTGTAAAGTGCGTTATTGGTCAATAAATATAATTACACCTTATTGCACGAAAGTGTGACTGGTATTTATCAAATTAAGAACCCGGTACGTAACAATTGGTGTCAGAAGTGGGATGGTGGAGAGGTTCAACCAAACACTGGAGAGACAGTTGGCGAAGATGGTTGAAAAACATCAGAAGGACTGGGACAAACACATTCCATTATTTTTACTGTCTTACCGGTCAGCTGTTCACGAAAGCACGAAGGAAACACCTGCTTTCGTCAATTTCGGAAGAGAGCTACGATTGCCTGTAGATTTGTTGACAGGAGGGTCACCAGATGAGCCGCAGAGTGTAACTGAATATGTAAGCGATTTGAGGGAAAGAATGCAAGATGTACATTCCCTAGTGCGTGAAAATGGTTTACATGCTAGTGAAAAGATGAAAACCAGATATGACCGTAAAGCTAACACGCCGCGTTTCGAAGAGGGTATGCTCGTCTGGTTACACAATCCAACTCGCCAGAAAGGGAAGTCCCCTAAGTTACAAAATAGGTGGGAAGGACCGTACAAGGTGGTCACTAGAATAAACGATGTAACGTACAGAATTCAACGCCAACCTAGAGGGGCTTCGAAAATAGTTCACATCGATCGACTTGCGAAGTACCATGGAAGCAATAATACTCGGGACGAGTATTAATGTAAGGAGGGGGTAATGTTACGACATCTGTTCGCAAGTAGGAGATAGGATTTGCCACTACTAGATAACAGATGGCGTTACTAGTATTCTAATAAGTAAAGGAATTACTAGATGTTTCTCGAATATCGACTTCTCGAGAATGTGGTACTAGAACTTTCTGTAATATTCGCGTATTTGAGATTTGGCATATATAAAGAGCGACGCGTGCTACGGAGTTATTCGAGTGCGAAGAACTAAAGCGAGAACAAGCGAAATACTAGAGCGAAGAAATTAAATACGACAGTGCAGTGATATACGGATTACGGAAATAAGCTTAACGGTGTGGACAGTGTTACTATAACGGAGTAAATTAGTGTTGTTAATTAGTGCGAGTATCGATAGTTAATTATCGATAGTGTTATGGTAAACAAAAATGCAATTTATTACCATGCAATAAAGTTAATTATCTTTTAAAGACTGTCAAGCAGAGAAACGTCCTAGAACGAGAGCCGTGTGAGAGAGAAGTGTGTCCCGCTCGCGCGGTTGCCAGTCGAGATTAAGTTCAAAGAAAAACAAATTCAAACTTATTTATAGGGAATATTTTATAAAAAGCAAGTTATTAACTGTTCCTTTTTTCTATTTTATTTTTATTATTATTGTCGCCTATCGATTTGGAGAGATAAATAATTGGTTAAGTTTGGCAAAAGGGATATTAATATTTGTCACGGGTATCCCCATCGAAACAAGATAAATGTGGTGTCCACAATTTATCATCTGTTTGAGTGTTTTGGAGATTTTATCATTTAATTAAGAAAATATAGTGATAAATATGGGTTCATGTTATGGAACAATATATAAAATAACCTGTATCATCTCGAACTTTACCACATGAATGCATTAAACGATTTGAATTTGAATATAGCTGTGTGGTGTCGGCTTAGTATAGCACTACCCCATTTCTTCCGGTGGGTGTACGTAAGAGGCGACTAACGGTATTGGGGCTTTTAAGGGATTTTTGGGCAATGCGGTTGAGACCCATCACCAACAACCTTTATTTCACAATCTTTTCCCCGAGCAACTTCCAAAAGTAGCTGAGAAAATTTTAATTCTCAAGCACTGGCTACCCATTCTTTTATAATCTATTAATTAAGAATAAATATGTATAAAAAACACGTTGATTCACCAAAAACAATGTATATATGTAAATATAAGTGTGTTTATAATATTTTTATAATGTATGTATGTAAATATAACTAATAAATAAAGGATAAATAAAGGAAAGAAAAATTTCGACACAGGTGGGGATCGAACCCGCGACCTCGGGTATACGCCCCCGTCGCTCTGCCAATTGAGCTACCGTGTCAAAGGCTGCGAGTGCATCAGGTCCCCACATGAGGTTTTCATGAACAAAAACATTCAAAATATGTAAATCTAAGTGTTTTTGTATCCTTTAGAGGAACTCTTATCAAAACACCAACAGATGGTCACCCTACTTAAAACGAGACACAGTTAGCTAGTTAGCCATCCTTTTTCAGGACACTTTAGGTCGCCAGCGCGCGTTCCTGTTTAAATAATACTTCCATGGAGTAGATAAACAAAATATAAATATGCGAAAAGCAACTTTACAGTCTTGTTACAAGTGACACATTTGAATTAAATATTTGGCAATTCACAAAAACGTCAACATAACTGTCATTGCATATAATGCACTGCATTTATTTATCAAATATTTACAGATTTAATATGCTATACTTACGTATATAGATTGGCAATACAAATACGACAGGCGAGATTAAAAAAAGTACAACGGTGTTCGTAAATGAGTGTGTGCGTGACAATAGTATGGCGGATCCCATACTAGCCCTATTAAAATTGATAAAAATTCACGTATTTGTTATTTTTGCCAAATTGTAAACTTAATTGGCCTAGACCTCGCTTTTATAACATACCCTTTTTATATTATAAATCGATAAAGGACATCAAACTAAACAACTTTGCCCATGGAATGCCTATCTAAAATATTGTAATTTTCAAAAAATAATAATAATTAAAAATTGTCGTACCTAGTTCAAACTGAGAATGTATAGAATGAGATTCCTTGCTTCAGTGAAAATAAGAAATTAAAAAAAAAACATTTGATCTATGCTTTTCGCTCTGTAAACAAAAATATAACTTCTTTCGGTATTTTCCAGTTGTATTGATCGTCGTTGAAAAATAATATCATGAAAATAAACCGGTAAGCGAGCGATTGAACTGGAAAATACAGAAAGAAGTTATGTTTTTGTTTACAGAGCAAAAAGCATAGATCAGATGTTTTTTTTTAATTTCTTATTTTCACTGAAGCAAGGAATCTCATTCTATACATTCTCAGTTTGAACTAGGTACGACAAATTTTAATTATTATTATTATTTATATATTTTAGATAGGCATTCCATAGGCAAAGTTGTTAAGTTTGATGTCCTTTATCGATTTATAATATAAAAAGGGTATGTTAAAAAAGCGAGGTCTAGGCCAATTGTAGTATTATGATGACAGAAGATATTTTTTTATCATATATTTGCATTGAAAACTTTGGTTTAAGATCTATAATAAAGCATAAAGACTTGTAATGCAATAAATAACTAAAAAATTTATGTTTGCCAAAGAATATGTATTCGATTTAGATTCTGTGCTATTAAATATTAATAACTTTATCAAAAAATCACCAAGGTTAAGACATTGATTACTTGGCTCTGGCTACCCCTTCTAGGGAATTATAACCGTGAGTATATGTATGTATGTATGTTAAGACATAAATACCAGAATTAACGAATTCGTCAATTATTTATTCGTAAATAAGTCAATTATTATCTTTCATGTTTTATGCCAAAATCGTTTTAGGCTGGTATCGTGTTCGTGAGAGGTCCTGCCTTCGTTGACGTTTATGCTATGGCGTTTGTCAGTTACTGTCAATCTATGTCCTTCTATATCTATGATAATATAAAAGCTGCCAAATTAAAATAGGTACGAATGCTTTACAATATTTCATCCACTATTGCGTTAGTCACCATGGCCTAGCGGTTAAGTAATTAGTAATCATATTTATAATCCGTTGCGTCAGGGTTCAAGTCCTAACTTGTGTTTTGTTTTTGTATTTTAACAAAAATACATGTTCTTTTTTTAAAATTTTTTTACTTTTAATTATAAGCCTTTAAATTTATTGTCCTCATTTAATATGCCGTGTAGTGTTGGCTTAGAATAGTACTACCCCATTCCTTCCGGTGGGTGTACGTAAGAGGCGACTAACGGTATTGGGGCATTTAATGGATTTTTGGGCGATGCGGTTGGAGACCCATCACCAACAACCTTTATATTACCATCTTTTCCCCACTAAAAAATCCAAAAGTGGCTGAGGAATTTTAAATTCCTTAGCTCTGGTTACCCCTTCTAGGGATCTATAGCCGTGAGTATATATTGTTATATATATATTTATGAAAACGTATGGTACGTTAAAGAAGACAGCAGGAAAAAGTATAATTTTGTAAGAACTAGTTTATCCTTTTATTTTATTAAAACTGCATTTATATTTATGCTACCCTGGTACAAACAATCTAATTAAAAAATGGAATACATGGTTTCAAAAGTTCTAAGTTACTTTACCTCTTGGTGTTTTTGTACCAGTGAAAAATTATTACGTACAACTAGTTGTACGGATTAGTTGGTCAGTGGAGAAAAACTCCCTGCAGAAAACTCTTACATTGATAGAACCAAATGGTGGTTGCGTAGAAAATGTATTCCAGCGTAGTTAGTTAAAGAATTTAAAACTGTATGCCTAGTGCTATAAGGTACATTTTCCCTAAATGTTCAGATATTTATGATCACCCTGTCTGAGCAGATAACTTTGACGAGTTGTACTATCAGATATTATTGTCTCTTTGAGTGTTCAGATATAATTGAAAAACCACTGCTCATATATTTGTGGCGAATTGGATGTTCAGATCTTATTGACCTTATTTACCGTAAAGAATTTATTGAAATTTATTGCTGCTCAGATATATTTGAGTACCTCGGCCGCTCCGATATATCTGATGGCGACTGTACCTATTATATTATTAACGCCACGGGTTTCCGTACTAAGACTGGCATGGCCATTGTGCGTGGACCAAGTGGTCATTTAGTTCTCCCAACCTAATTCCGTCCAGAAGGCGAGTAGCTTATCCAGGTCAGCTACCGCCTCTGGGAGCGACTTTATGGATCCTATCGTGTTATAGCGGATATCGGCTACTCCTGTGCATTCCTGGAGCACATGAGCGACCGTTTCGTCAGTTTCCATGCACGCGCGGCACATGGGGCTGTCGGTGATGCCTATAGTGTATAAGTGTTTATTTAGTATGGTATGTCCTCTAAGTACTCCAGTCACTGTCCGCAGATCTTTTCTGCTTAGTCGCAGGGCGCGCCCGGTCAGCTTTCTGTCAAGGGTTGGCATGATTTCCTTCGACTGTCTGCAACCGGGCTCTTCCTGCCAGTGTATCTTGGAGAGGGAGTAAGTGCGTTCTCTTAGCCACGCGCGTAGCTGACCGTAGGGCAGGGGTATGATCGGTTCAGGACCATACAGGTCCCTTGCCGAACCCCCCCTAGCCAGTTCGTTAGCAGCGTCGTTACCCAAGGAGCCACTGTGGCCCCTTATTCATTGTAGAGTTATAGTGTTATTCTGAGCTACCTCCTCAAGAGCTCTGTGGCACTCCAGTATTAGCCCTGAAGTGAATTCACAGCGGTACAGAGCCTGCAGCACAGATGATCTGTCCGAGATGATTATGATATGCATATCGGACAGTGCTCGGGCTTTAATTGCCATGGACGCCTTGGTTATTCCAAGACAATCTGCTTGGAATACCGTGTTGTGGTGACCTAGGCTTTTGGAGATTTTAATATTGAGGTTGTGGCGACCGCTAGACGGCGAACTCACACGCACACTAGCAGCGTCATAAAAAATCGTACATCGCGGTATCGAAATGTTTCTCTAGCTAAACATTAATACAAATTCTAAGTTGTCACACAGCAGGGTGTACTGGCCAGTATATCTTTGCTGATCCCACAAGGTCTTGTGAATATACACCGGCTCCAGTCCCTTGGTTGGTCTTGGAGTCGTCTGTGTATACACGCACCTCTTTAATATTGGAGTAGTCATGCTGTTCCTCTTCGAGTATGACAGTGTATTTGTGTTTGATAACTACTATATGTATTTTAAATATTTATAACGTTTGTAAAAGGAATAGTATGTGTAAGTGTAAGGGTAGCAGGTTCAGTAACACCTAAAGAGCTGTCGTCGGTGTGGTTCTCATACAGCCTGTAATGGCCAGGCAGGCAAGCCGTTGCATTTTTTCCACGTCATTTTGAGCTGTTATTAATTTGGTTCTCGGCCACCAGACCAGTGAGCCGTAGGTTATTACTGGTCTGATAATGGTGGTATAAAGCCAGTGTACGATCTTAGGTATGAGTCCCCAGTTTTTACTGAGTACTCTGTTGCACTGCCGTAGCATAGCGCTGGCTTTTTTAATTGTGTTATCTAGGTGAGGTATCCAGCTAAGTTTATCATCTAGCATTATTCCTAGATACTTAACTGTTTTTCAGAGAGTGAATTCAGTTCCAAAAAGCTTTGGAAGTTCAAAAGGGGGGAGTTTCCTTTTGTGATTAAAAATAATAAGTTAAGTTCAGTCTTTTTGGGATTTACTTTCAGGTCGTATTCGTTGCACCATGTCTCCACAACTCTCAATGCTTGACCCATTTTTACATGGTTTCCATTTAGGAGAATTGTGAGATCGTCTGCGTAGCCTACCGTAAGGTAGCCTAGGTCAGTAAGTCTCTTAAGTATGGAGTCGACCACCATGTTCCAGAGGAGTAGGGAGAGGACCCCCCCATGGGGGCAGCCTCTCGTCACTGAGTGTGGAATTGACACGGAAATATTTCAGAGTTTTGTCGATACAAGGTATGCTGGTTTTATCGAAGGCACCTTCAATGTATATAAAAGTGCTCGGTGTGGACAACTTTGAGTTGAGTGCACATTCTATTTTAGATATCACATTGTGCAACGCAGTCTCTGTTGATCTATCTTTGGTACAGGCATGTTGATTTGTATGGAGGGATTTTTTCGTTAGTAATTTTTCTCTTTTATACATCTGTCAGAGAATCTTTCTAGAGTTTTTAAGAGAAAAGATGTAAGGCTAAAGGGTCTAAAGGATTTCGGGTCGGTATAGTCCGACTTACCAGGTTTAGGTATGAAAGTTACTTTAACTTCACGCCATGCTATCGGTACATATCTGTATGCGATGCATGATTGGTAGATTTTGACCAGCCAAGGAAACAGGATGTCTCTCGCCCACTGAAGTAAAGCAGGGAAGATCCCATCTAGGCCTGGTGATTTGAAATGGTTGAAAGACTTTATTGCCCATTCAATCTGGTCTTTAGTGACAAGCTCTTTTGAGAAGAGCCAGTCCGCTTCAATTCGGGGTCGATGTTCTGCTCCTCATTCCAGCTTGTGTCATCTGTGTGACGACAATCTGGGAAGTGGCAGTCTAGGAGCAGTTTGTGTGTTTCTGTATCTGTCGTGGTATATGTGTTATCAGGTTTTTAAGCGGGCCTACAGTGGGGTTACTATCGGTGGACAGAATTTTCCGTACCCTCGTCGCTTTATTGTTCGATTCTATTGATCCACAAAACTTTCGCCAGGCTTGCCTTTTGCGAGATCGAATTAGTTTTTTGTAGGTGGCTAACATGCATTTATAGTTGTCCCAGGTAGCCTGGAATTTATTGCTTTATTAAAGAGTCTGCGTAGTTCAACGCGAATTTTTTCCAACTCAGGGCTCCACCACCTACTTGTTTCTTTCCCTGGAATTATTGGTTGTTTAAGCGGGCAGGAGGATTCAGAAGAGTCCATTATAGCTGCGGTTACCATTTTAGGTTACTTTCGATTTGAGATGGGCCATCCGTGTTTTCATTGGTGAGTGTGTTAAGTTTAGTATTTATAAGAGATCAGTAACGTACGTTCGTAACTCGTAGGTTACGTTTTGGGGGGTTAGTGTGTAGTCGCTAGTTAGGTTGAAGCAGATCCGCCGATGGTTGGCGCAACTTAGTTCCTTTGACACATGCCAATTGGAGACTAAGTGTGAGGCCCCAGTGCTAACTAAAGTGATATCCACTGTAGTTTGGCCTCTGGATGTGACCCAGGTGGGTTCTGATTCAATTTTTGCTATGTTAAGGTTAGTAGAGAGTAAATAGGTTGATATAGTACCTTTCCTCTTTGGTTGGCCGCGTGGCAGCCCCACAGCGGGTGATGCGCATTCGCATCAGCTCCGATGATGAGCTCAGTACCAGTCTGCTCACAGTACTGTAACAGCTTGGTCATTTCTTTGGGTTGGTAGTCGTCGTCACCAGGCATGTGGCAGGACGCTAGGACAACATTGGGGTCTCCCTGCTAGCTGTGGTGATCTTGGTAGCTATCAGGTCTCTAGAACCGTATTGGGTTAGTGGCATGCTTTGAACATATTTAGGAAGATAGATGCATGCTCTCGGATTAGTGATGGTGGTGTCATATTACAACTTAGCTCCGATGTTGATGAGCGGCTCCTGGATCAGTGCAATGCTGTAAGGTGTATCCAGCACTGTGCGTAGGGTAGCCGTTGCCGCTTGACTGTGCTGGATATTATTTTGGAGGATAGGAAGAACTTTAGGACGGGGGGAGCATCGCTAAGAATCTCCCTCTCAAGTTCCTGATAGTGCCCTGGGGGATGACGTTAGCATGGCCTCATCCCAGGGTTCTAGGATGGATTCGCCGCATGCTAGCCGGCCAAGCTTGTCCACGGTCTCTTGGAGAGCTTCCGGTTACTTCACAGGCCTGCTGGTGCAGGGTTTCGGCTCATCTGGCCTTGGGATCGTGGTAGCTGGCTGGTTGCCTGAGGCCTCCACGGATGCTTTGAAGTTGGGCGGTGTATCGCATAGTTTTTTCCTCCCAACTATAAACCTCGCGTACACCGGCCTAAACCCAAAGGCGATTCGGCGATCTCTGCACATCAGTTTCTCCACCTCGTCCGGTGGTTGTCCCAATGTCAGGAGGGTGCCCTTCTTTTTCTCATCCACGGTAGTTGCCTTGTATAGGTGCCACTGTGGTATGTTATACCAACGGCCATTCTGCTTGCATAGTACCTAATTAAGGCGCAAATTGGCAACAAACACATAGACATACACACTCTCAGGTTTCTAATATTAATAAATAGGATACATTTTGAGAAAGACAAACGTTCACGCCAAATATCTCCGAAGGGGTTGGCAGAGGTACTAATACTTCTGAACATCACGTGATGTTGTTCCTGGTGTTCAGAGTACCCATGTTTTGCTTGGATAGTTAACTTGTATACTCACTTGATAGAGAGCAGGCCTATCGCCGTTTTGTACGAATACACTGTCACATGACTAAGTACAACTTAGCCATATGGGTTTCCTCACGATGTTTTCCCTCGCCGTTAACAACCATGATAAATTAACCACACACATGTATTTAGAAAAGACAAATTAGTGTAGGCCCGACCCGGGATTAGAACACTAGTCGTCTGCACAATAAGCGGTGCACGACACACTGAGCTGTCACGTGGTTTTGAGAAACTTATTTTTAAAGTTACAGCATTCATAGTCAGTCTTTTAATTTAAGCATTCGCGTCAGCCCCAACACCGTCCTGGCCACGATCCCTGACAGGTATGATTGTCCCTACGTCCTGCAGTGGATTAGGGTACATTGCGTTAAGGGCGGCAAATGTTGTAAATAATAGTGTTTATATCTAGGGTAGGTACTAACAGTAGACTCTAAGTGTACAGTTACTAACATTTTATGGATTTTAAAGTGATCTGAAATAAAGAATTTATTATTATTATATTAATTTGAATTTGTTTGTTATTTTTAATACAGTTATATATGCATAGTAACATTTAGAACACCATTTATAATTTGTTGTTTTTCATTCTGTTGCTTGACTGTTTTCATCCAAATATTTGTAAATAAGTCCTTGACCCCAATTTAAAGACCTCCTGGGAAGTCTGGAAGGAACCCTATTGGGAGGCAGTGCATTGTAATTTTATTTTATATTGTGTTTATTATTTGGATCCAATATTATTATTATAATATTTTATTCTTCTCGAGGTGGGAGTGGTGAGGTGGTGGTCTACACATCGGAGTGGGGGTAAGGCAAGGTAGCTAAGCATTTGCCTCGGTGGGGATACATATAAGCTGTGATATGATAGATGACTTAAATAAAAGGTTTCTTTAACGCAACGATATCTATTAAAAAATATTGTATTACTTTCTAAATGTAACAACTGATTCATCCCCATAATTCCACGGCCAAATTTAAGCCATGCCTTAAATGCAAGCAAAGCGACAAGTATACGCCAGTTTAATGTATGGTTACAAAAGGTTTTCTTCATTTGGTTGTTTTTAAAGTATATTTTTCTTTTAACGCTCTTTTATGCATGGCTGTAACAATTTAAAAAACACCAATTTTTAAGCAGACCATGACACGGCTTTGTATCAAATAATAATGCTTATTCTATTTCCAAAACATATTATTCATACAAGCGGTAAATATATGTAAATCAATCACTATAGCTGTCATGCCTTTCGCCTAACAGTTACTTTACTCAACCAACAACCTAAACACAAATTTAAGTTTATCTGCTTCCTCCATAGAAATCTTTGTTAAAGTTTTAAAAGAAATTAACATAAATTTTTCATTAGTCATTCTACAAAAAAATTGTTCTTTCACTCGCTGTTGGAATACATTTGTATAAAAATTCTACTATATACTAAAAAATGGATCGCTAAATGTGCTGCTAAGTGAAAAACTCGAAAACGGCTAGACCGATTCGACTGATTCTTTTTGTGAAACGAAAAAGTTTATTTTGTTTGAAACGTGAAATGCTACAGATGTAAAACGTTAAAAGTACCTCAAGTCTCGTGAAGATTCTTGTCATACACAAAATACATTTTATCTTAAAACAATTATTAAAAAATGACTAATCCGGACAACCTATACTCAGAACTAATATTAATTAACTGTAGGTTCTCATAAAAGGAGCAACTTACTTTGTCTTAATATTAAAGTTATGAGAACACCTCATGAACAAATTCTTCCGAGAGTTTTCTAACAAAACTGCAAATTTCATAGATACAGGTAAGATTCAAAATATTCAGTTTGTTAAATAATGGTTTGTTAAACAATATCAGTTTCTTAAACACGTTTTTAAATGTAAAAAAATAATTATGCATATAAATATTGTTTGTAGTTTAATTATTAAACATTTTTATAGACTTGTAATTAGTACTTAGAAAACTTTTTTTTTATATTAGTAATTACCTTTAATAGATTAATATTGTTATGTTTATATAAATTCCCGTTTTAATATTTTCATTTACAAATGTCGTGAACACCTATAATAGGCTTTTACAACGAAATTATAGTTTTTATATTACTTTTCATTTAATGTAAGTTTTTTAAGCTGCTGGTGTTCCAAATGTAATAAATAAATAATAAATGTTTCAAGACATTATTGAGATATAAATGCGTTGTTAACATTTGTAAAGTGTAACTTAAGATTTTTAGAAGTTGTGATATTATCCATATTTAGAATATTTGTATTAAATCTATGAACTCCTAGTACTTACCTAGTAGTAAGATTTTCGACAATATAAGCAGCAATTCGCAGCTTGGTAATTAATTTTACAAGTGCAAATACGGTATATAAATTCCACAATATGTCTCAGCTCTGACAATATATCTCAGCTCTGCAGATATATTCATGTCAGAAAAGCGTTGCTGTAAAGGTTAGGAAAAAATGTTACACTGGGCGAACAGCGAGGTGTGGCGACGAGGCATACCCGTTTAAAGCATCTTTTTTCTCATCACATTACAGAGACCCTCAGTAGGTCGGCTACATATCACAATTAATTGACATCCATCAAGTGATTGTCAATTAATTGTTTTATATATAAAATTCACATTTTACAGTGTTTGTCAACAAACTCCTACAAATGGCTTCACCGATTTCAATGAAATTTTTGCATACACATTTAGTAGGGCTGAGAATAGGCTTATAACTATACTCCTAAGTGATAAAGGTTGTCCACCCCGAACATTTTATTTTTATTTTATAGACTAGAAATTCCCTAGAAATCATTTATATGGCATAACAACGTTTTCTGGGTCAGCTAGTTATTTATGAAAATCTGGATAACCGAACCCGATAAAAATTTACAGAATCACTATCACACAACACGACAAGCCGTGTAGTGTTGGCTTAGAATAACACTACCCCATTTCTACCCGTGGGTGATCGTAAGAGGCGACTAAGGGTATAGGGGCTTATTAAGTAATTTTTGGGCGATGTGGTTGGAGACCCGTCACCAAAAACATTCATTATTACCATCTTTTCCCCAATCAACTTCCAAAAGTGGCTGAGGAATTTTTCATTCCAAAGCTCTGGCTACCCCGTTAAGGGATTTATAGCCGTGAGTATATGTATGTTTGTATGTATGTACAACACGACAAATATATCATCAATCACACAGCAATCCAACTATACCTTACCATGTTCTTTTTGCTTCAGGAGGTCAAGCACAAGCGTTATTTAATCGTGACTCTGTCGGTTAGAAGGAGGTAAAAGTATGTATACTATGTAAGTGCGAAAAAGGTGGCTGATTTATACCACGCGATATCTAGTTAAAAGATCGCTCGAGCTAGCCTTGCTGTGAGCCCTAGGCTCTCAGATAATCCGTGTCAGAGGTGCATGAGAAAATATTGGATATTTCAACCACAGGACAAAAAAGCAGGCAAGATACCTACATATCAAATAGGTAGTGTGACCTGCAACTAGCAGCGGTCATTTATTGGTTTGTTAAAATTCATTTGCTGTGTAATGTCGGCTTAGAATAGCACTACCCCATTTCTTCCGGTGGGTGTACGTAAGAGGCGACTAACGGCATTGGGGCTTTTAAGGGATTTTTGGGCGATGCGGTTGGAGACCCATCACCAACAACCTTTATTTCACCATCTATTCCCCATGCACATTCCAAAAGTGGCTGAGGAATTTCTAATTCCTTAGCTCTGGCTACCCCTTTCTTGGGATTTATAGCCGTGAGTATAGGTATGTTTGTTAAAATTCATAAAATTTATGATAACACATACATTCAAAATTATTGTAAAGTAAGTATATAATATTAACATAACAAACTATAAAACAATTCATTCGTCACACAAAGAAGAATGTATATTTGGCTCAGTGTTTGCTCTTCTCAACTATGATGTAAAGAAATGAACAAAAGAAAACTGTACTATTATTTCATATTTACTTAAATTTTAACAAAGGTGTTTTTATAGCAGTATCTATGTATTTTCAACTTTTGACGTTGAAATGTTAAGGAATAATGTGTTATCAGTAGCAGTTCTAGTAGAGTTCGAAATATATCATCAAAAGTCCTTTAGTCGGGGCCATCCGGGGTGTAACTCCAAAGTAAACTACAGATTGTACAAGGTCTTTGTTAAGAGAACCTTAAGAGAGAGAAAATAACAGAAAATTAACATTTATTACCATACTTCTACCCTTACCTTGGGCTACCACTGCCCTTTTCCCCAACGATCCATAACCACCTTCAAAATAAAATTAATAAAACTTAAAAAGCTTTATGCGCTTTATTGATTGAAATTGCCCTTTGAGAGGAAATGACTTACCAAAGGTTTACCTACCCAGCGGTTTATAATGCGGAATAATAAATAAAATACTCACATATTGTAAATATAGTTTATTATCACAAAACAAATCTTAATAGGTTATTATAATGGCTGATCCATAAGAATTAATGTATCAGTTCTTCTGTTACTACTGTATTAAAATTCAAACAATGATTGTGGTAAACATATGAAATAGTTAAGTATGCTTTGATTGATAAGATTCAGTTATATTTACCTTAAAAAACCTGATATATTTGAGTTTTAAACGATAATTTCAATCGCGTCTAATAATATTTATTTATATGTTTTATATTACTATACTGGTGGAGTATAATATTCTTACATGATACGTGTTAATTTTCAAGGTGAAATTTTAATTCAAGAAGATATTCTAAAGTGAACACACAATAACGGTCACACACAGAATGAATACATCTTTCAAATCTCTTAAAAGTATTTAAATTTAATATTTTTATGCATAATATTGCCATTTGTCCATTTTATTTTTTCTTATTTGTATATACAAAAATACTTTGAAAATGTAACGGACAAAGCTTAAATAGTATAGAAATGAAATCATGTTTTCTGCAATTACTGTGTTAGTCATAGTTGGTGTAGAAAATAATAGTTAATTATAATGAGCAAAGTAAGTCATCCATGCCCAGGTAGACTTTTATATTATTTACGTAATCTTTTGCAATGTGCACACAAAAATATACCTTTCGAATATGCTGTGTAGTGCCGGCTTAGAATAGCTCTACCCCATTTCTTCCGGTGGGTGTACGTAAGAGGCGACTAATGGTATTGGGGCTTTTAAGGTATTTTCGGGCGATGCGGTTGGAGACCCATCATCAAAAACCTTTAATTTACCATCTTTTCCCCAAACAATTTTCCAAAAGTGCCTGAGAAATTTCTAATTTCTTGGCTCTGGCTACCCCTTCTAGGGATTTATAGCCGTGAGTATATGTATGTATGTTCGAATAGAGAGTAGAGTTAACTTACACGTAAGTTATTTGAGAGTTGTGACATTCAAAAAACAAAGATTTATATTTTTTATTTTGGAATAAATACGAGGGCGGGTCAATAAGTCCGTGACTTTTGGAATAAAACACAGATTTTTTGATAAAAAAATAATTTTGTTTTTCAACGTAGTCTCCCTTGAGCTCTATACACTTTGTCCAACGCTTCTCCAATTTTTTATCCCTTCCAAAAAAATGATTTGTCGAGGCCCACAAAATAGGCCTTTGTTTGCGAGATGGCTTCATCATTGGAGTCAAATCTTTTTCCACCTAGCCATTTCTTCAGGTTTGGGAACAAGTAGTAGTCGCTCGGAGCCAAATCTGGAGAAAAGGGCGGATGAGGGAGCATTCATAGCCTAATTCATGGATTTTTGCCATGGCAACTGCACATGTGTGCACCCTTGCATTGTCTTGGTGGAAAAGAACTATTTTCTTGGCCAAAAGAGGTCGGTTTTTTTTCAAATCGTCATTGAATCGGTCCAACAAGTTCGCATAATATTCCCCGTTGATTAATATTCCCTTTTGTAGGTAGTCAATGTGGATTATCCCGCGTGCATCCCTAAAAACAGTCGCCATAACTTTATTGGCTGACAAACCCACCTTGGCCTTCTTTGGCGCCGATTCACCCTTAGAAACCCACTGTTTTGACTGTTGTTTGGTCTCTGGTGTGTTGCGATGGATCCATGTTTCGTCCACGGTTACAAAACGGCGCAAAAACTCCTCCACATTGCGATTAAACAACGCCAAACCTTCCTGTTACACGATTGAGTTTGTGGTCGACTGTGAGCAAACGCGGCACCCATCTTGCAGAAAGCTTTCTCATGCCCAAGTGATCATTCAAAATTGAAACCACTGAGCCATGCAAGATCCCTACGGCTTCCACAAACTCTCGCACTTTCAATCTTCGGTCGGCCAACACCATATCGTGAATTTTTTCGATTGTTTTGGGTGTAGAGACCTCAATTGGGCGTTCAGGACGTTCGGCATCTTCAGTGCTTGTACGGCCACAACGAAATTCAGTAAACCACTTTTTTACCATTGAAATCAATGGTGCAGAGTCCCCATAGTATTTATCAAGCTTAGCCTTGGTCTCGGTAATAGTTTTTTCGCAAGAAATAATGCTTAATAAGCACATAAAATTCACTTTTTTCCATTTTCTCCTCAAATTTGTGAGTAGTCTGATAAAAATAGCTGTCAAACACACTAACTGACGCAGCAAGTTAAAATTTAGACAGGAGTCAACTGACAGATGCCTGTTCACAGGAGCAGTGTTGCTGTTTCAGTAAAGAGGTCAGAAATTCAAAAAGTCACGGACTTATTGACCCGCCCTCGTAATCTATATCTTATCTGTAATCACTGGTTCCTTACGTGTCTCATACGACTATTTTCACCATACTTGTAAATATGATTAATTACTAATTATTATTTATTATTATTATTTTATAATAAAATGACAGCTCAAACTCGCGCATTCGCAATTCGTATTAGTGTCATAAGAAATTCATTACGTTCATTGAAATATGACAGAGTTCACTAAACTGTTATTAATATAAAATTTCGAATCGAATCGTTCGAATTCGAATCGAATTCAATTAAATTGATAAATTAATGTAATGCTTCAATATAGAAGATAATTTCTCTCACTCTATCCACAATGAATGGATAAATCCATGTATTATTTTATGTACAACCTAAATTTTAAAGAAAATAAGTTGAATTTAAAAAAAATAGATTATTATTCATAGTGTGTAATGAATGATAAACAACGAGTCACAGTTTGGTAATAAATGCAATAAAAGTCACTTTACAAGAAAGTAAAACTCAGGTTTTATTACTACCGATTCACTTTTCAAAATAGTTTCGGATATTCTTATAAGTTTTAATTTAACAATCAGTACATACATACATACATATACTCACGGCTATAATTTCCTAAAAGGGGTAGCCAGAGCCAAGGCATTATAAATTCCTCAGCCACTTTTGGAATTTGAGTGGGGAAAAGGCGGTAAAATAAAGGTTGTTAGCAATGGGTCTCCAACCGCATCGCCCAAAAATCCAATAAAAAGCCCCAATACCCTGAGTCGCCTCTTACGACACCCGTGGTTAAAAAGGGGTTTCGACATTCTAAGTCGGCCCTACACAACAAATAGATTGCCAAAATATGTTTACAAGTGAATTATAAAATTGTTAGTATATTTTGCACATAAAAATTGTTCGGTATATCATATGTAAAAACAACTTATATTTAATTTCAAATGACCAATAATATGATGATAAATAGTACGGTCCATTTCATAATACGTAGGTCTTTTGTGACACATATAGCTACTACCTAGTACTACCCCATTTCTTCCGATGGGTGTACGTAAGAGGCGACTAACGGTATTGAGGCTATTAAGGGATTTTTGGGCGATGTGGTTGGAGACCCATCACCTTTAGTTCACCATCTTTTCCCCACGCAAGTTCCAAAAGTGGCTGAGAAATTTATAATTCCCTAGCTTTGGCTACCCCTTCTACGGATTTATAGCCGTAAGTATATGTATGTGTGAATTTTTAGGCCTTTAAAAAGACTTGTTATTTAACAATTTTTGTGAGAGCGCACATGTCACGTGATGAGAAACTGACAGATCATTAATACAAATTCTGTCAGTTTCTCACTTCTCATGTGACAAATGGGTTCTCACAAGCCTCATGCTACGGGGGCTGGTGTTTTATTTTAGTATGATTATTTATTCTAAGAATAAAAATACATTTTATTTCAAGTGCAAGAATCACAATGTTTATTTATTATTTACATGTCAACATTTAGTCAACGAGAATACAACCATAAACTATATACAACATCTTTCCCTTTATGTAGTTTTAATACAAACAATGAAACAAAACAAACGAAGTACTTACACAAGGAAAATGAAATTAAAACCCAATCAACTAGTTCAACAAACATCAGCAAAATATAAATAAAATCAACAATCATATCCAAATCTAACAGGCTTCTTTATCACTCGGCCATACCTTGACACTACAGGAACTGTCTCAGAGATAGTATTGGCCGATTTTGGGATCTCAGTTATAACATTATTATTATTTGATATCGCGTTGTCACAATTACGCTGTTGTGTTTGAACCCTTTCCATTCGAGGAGCAATATGTATTTCGTTTCTCCTATACCTACCATCATTAATATCTGATTGGACGTAATAGGATCTTGGACAACCACTATTCCCTAATATGATGCCCGGTTCCCAGGAACAATTAGGAAGTCTTTTAAAATTCACTGATTGACCCCGAAAGTATTCTGGTCTTTTACAAGCCTTTCTGTTATAATATTTCTCCATTCTTAATTTTTCAGCTAGTTTTAATTTAATAACATCATTGATACTAAATTTTGGTTTCAAACTATGATATGTACAAGGAATGTTAGTTCTTAAATTTCTACCCATCAGACAAGCAGCTGGTGAACTTCTTTTCTCTTTTGGCGTGGTTCTTTGATTAAGCAAAGCTAAATAAAAATCTTCTTTAGCATCTATTGATTTTTTCAAAATATTTTTCATCACTTTCACTGCACTTTCAGCTAACCCATTTGATTGTGGATAATGCGGACTCGACATTATATGAGTGAAATTCCATTCTTTACTAAAATCTTTAAATAAACTACAATCAAAACATAAAGCTCCATCCGTATTTACAACAACTGGTATACCGTGCCTTGCAAATATCGATTTCAAACAATCAATTACCGAAACAGCACGCAAATCATTGAGTCGAGTCATTTCAATGTAAAGGGATAAAGCATCAACTACTACAAGATAATATTTTCCATTCAACTCAAAAATATCACAACCTACTTCAGACCACGGTAAAGTGGGTACATCCTTATATTTCAAAACACACCTAACCTTATTATTTTGATATTTCTGACAAACTGTGCAACTGTAAACATAACGTTTTATATCCTGATTTATACCAACCCAAAACATCGTTAATTCAGCTCGACTTACCATTCTATTTATACCTGGATGACCAGTGTGCAATTTTTCTAACATTTTCCATTTAAGATTCATCGGAACTACAATCCGATCTCCTTTAAAAACTAATTCTTTTACAACCGCTAATTCATCTCTAAACGAAAAATAAGGTTTTAACCCTTCTGGCAAATTTTTATACTCAGGCCAACCTACTTGTATGAATTTTCTTAAATTAATCATATTGCTATCTTTTTCATAGTACTCTGATAATATCTTCCAATTATCTTTGCTTATTGGTAAATTATCTATCAACATTGCTACCTGATATTCAACGTCGTCAAATGATGTTTCCTTATCACAACTTTCCGCTGTAAAGTCCCTAGACAAAGTGTCGGCTATATACATATATTTACCAGGTGTGTGAACCAAATTTAATCTATAAGATTGTAAACGTAACATCATTCTTTGTAACCTAGTTGGAATCTTATGCAGCGGCTTATTAAATATTCCTAATAATGGCTTATGGTCCGTTTGTACAACTACATTATCTTTTCCAAATACATATTGTCTAAATTTTTCTACACCAAAACAAACTGCCAAGAGTTCTTTTTCTATCTGAGAATATCGTGTTTGGGAGTCCGTTAATGCTTTTGATGCATATGCGAGCGGTTTCCCATCTTGAATCAATACTGCACCCAACCCTTTCATACTTGCATCCACACTCAACATCAAAGGTTTATTTATATCATAAAAACTCAAAACTGGTGCTTCTACTATACTTGTTATCAACTCATTAAAAGCTTTGTCATGATGCAAACTCCAAATAAACTCTACATCATTTTTCAGTAATTCTCTCAAACAACTTGATTTATCAGTATAGTTTGGTATAAATTTACATAAAAAATTAAACATTCCTAAAGCCCTTTGCAGAGATTTTTTATCCACAGGTTTTTTCATGTTTTTTACTGCACATATTTTCTCATTGTCTACAGCTATACCTTTAGATCCAAATTTGTAACCCAAAAATGTAATTTCCTCAACACCAAATAGACATTTTTTTGGATTAAATTTTATACCTTTACTTTTAGCCCTAATCAACACATTCAATAACGTTTCTTGCAAATTATTCAGGCTATCTGCCCATAACAAAATATCATCCTGAAATGTAACAACATTTTTAATGTCTCTAAATGTTTCACATATAATTTTATGAAAAATTTCCGGCGAAACATTCAATCCAAACGGTAACCTCAAAAATGAATACCTTCCCCACATTGTTTGAAAAGTACATAATTTAGAACTATCTTCATTTAGTGGCAACATCCAAAATCCTGACTGTGCGTCCAATTTACAATAATACTTAGCACCGGACAAATTCGCTATAATTTCATCAATTATTGGCAGTGGATAATATGCTCTTTTAGTAACTTTATTCAAGTCTCTGGGATCCAAACAGAGTCTCAGTGAACCATCATTTTTCTTAACAATTACTAAATGATTTACCCAATCTGTTGGTTCTGATGTTTCTTTTATAATGCCATTTTTTACCATGCGATCCAATTCTAACTTAACCTGATCTTGTATCGAAAATGGAATTCTACGTACTGGCATGACTACCGGCTTAATATTTGGCTCTACTTCTATGTTGATTTTTTCTGGAAATAAACCAACCGATCCATCAAATAAATAATTAAATTCTAAAGGGACCATGGGATTTATACTTTTTTCTAATCCACATACTCTTGTCACAAGTCCTAATAACTCAGATGATCTCAACCCTAAAATATTCATACATCTTTGTTTAACAATCATAAATTCCAAAATAAAATTATTATTGTTAAACTTACAGCATAAGTTACACTTTCCAAATATAGGCAATCTATTATTAGTATATGATAATATGCAGCAATTAGTTGATCTGATGATACTTTTGTCTAAATTCAACTTTAAAAATTGTTCATAACTAATCACATTACATTGTGCTCCTGTATCTACCTTCAAAGAAATTGCTTTATTATTAATATCCATATTTACTACATACCATTTTGAATAATCATCTCCCATTTCTAAACTACTCACATAAAATAGTTCTTCATTGCTTTCATGGTTCACTTCAGACGACCGCAACAAATCAATCTGTTTTTTCTTGGACATACATTTTGTTGCAAAATGATTAATTTTATTACAGATTTTACATTTTTTTCCGTAAGCTGGGCAACGTCCATAATCATGTAACCGACCGCAATATGTACATTCTTTTTTCTCACTGTTTCTTAATACATCAATGGGTTCTTCTTTCATATTTATCTCGTCACTGAATTTCTCACTCTTTATTACCTTCATTTGATCTTTTACCACAATTTGCATTCTGCAAATGTCTAAAGCTGCTGTTAAGTCCAAATGCGGTGTCCTTAATAATGTCTGTTGTAAATTGCTATCATATATACCACATACAAATACATCTTTTATTAAACTGTCCTTTAATTCTCCAAATTCACAACTTGTAGCAAGATTTTTCAATGATGTCAAATAGCTTTCAAAACTCTCTCCATCCATTTGTTTTCTTGTCAAAAATTTAAATCTCTCAAAAGTTATATTAACCGTAGGTACAAAATGATAGTCAATTTTTTTTAAAATCATATTCAAATCATCTTTTTCTGTATCTGATAGTTGAAAAGATAAAAATATGTCCCTTATCTCATCACCACCGTGATATAACAAAATAGCCACTTTTCTTTTTTCAGGAGCTTCAAAGTAATAAGCATTGATATAGCTATCATATGCTCTCTTAAACTTTTTCCAGTTGTTCGCCACATTACCTACCATACTCATGGGTTCCAAGGGTAACATTATATTTGCCATATTGTTTCAAAATTCAATTATTCAAAGTACTAAATTAAAATTACAAATTACTAAATCAATATTTCAACAAAAAAAAAGCTATAATCGCTGTCACCATGTTTTATTTTAGTATGATTATTTATTCTAAGAATAAAAATACATTTTATTTCAAGTGCAAGAATCACAATGTTTATTTATTATTTACATGTCAACATTTAGTCAACGAGAATACAACCATAAACTATATACAACAGCTGGTAAACTTTACAGATCAAATATAGAGACAGATATATAGTAAGATAAAATTTCTTAATGATTAATCGATGAATCATACATATTTTTTTTATGTTTTTGTTCTAACTAAACTAATAAATAAAGGATAAATAAAGGAAAGAAAAATTTCGACACCGGCGGGGATCTAACCCACGATCTCGGGTATACGCCCCCGTCGAAATTTTTCTTTCCTTTATTTATCCTTTATTTATTGAAATAATATACTGTTGTATTGCTTTATTTATTGAATAATTTTGAATTCATTGCGCTGAACAACGACGCGTAAAGCTACATTAACAGCTTTTGTAGCTTCAAGAGAAGTAAATTCATTTTCTTCATATTGTACTTGAATTAGTTCAACGAAACATATCGGTTAAGGCGGAAGAACTTTTTCTTCTTGGTTTCTTATTCTTCTTCAACTTTGTTTCCTCACAAACCTGAAATTATAAGAAAATTATGTTTTTGTTTAGCCAAAACGAATACCATTGGTTTGGTTTCACCGCTGTCGGATAAATAAATAAATGGCCAAGTATCATTGTTTTGACGATATCACTAGTATTATAACAAATATAGGAACGCCGCCGGCTGCATACAATAAAAAGTGCAGCAGAGAATTATACATTTTTCAGATTATATACTCACGGCTTTAAATTCCTTAAAGCCTAGCTTCAGAATACGTAATTCCTCAGCCACTTTTAGAAGTTAAAAACATTGTAAAATGGAGGTTCTTGGTGATGGGTCTCGAACCGCATCGCCCAAAAATCCCCAATACCCTTAGTCGCCTTTCTTTGACCACCCACGGGCAGTAATGGAGTAGTGCTATTCTAAGCCGAAACTATGATAATAATTATGTAAATATATTAAGATCCCAAATATTTCTTGATCCATCTAGCTTGATTGTTGCGTTGATCTAACCAGCGATGTGCCTGAATGGAAATCAACCCGACTTTATTTTTCAAATAACATATATACATACATACATATACTCACGCCATTAGTTCCCATTGGGGTAGGCAGAGACTATTGATCGCCACTTCGCACGATCCTGACAAACCTCTCTAGCTTCGTTTACATCCATCAGTCTTTTCATACATGCTCTTTTATTCTTCATACTTCGGACGCCTGCCTTTTTGAGCACACTTTCAATTTGGTCCAAGTGAGTCTTTCGTGGCCGTCCTCTACTAACATTACCTTCCACATTAGCTCTATAGATACCTTTTACCAATTTCCTATCATCCATCCTCTCGATGTGCCCAAACCATCTCAACATTCCTTTTTCTATCTTACTTACAATATCATCTTTTACACCACACCTTTCACGAATCACATCGTTCCTCACACGATCACATAACCTAACATTACAAACTTTTCTGAGGGACCTCATTTCTACTGCATTCACTCTGCTTTCATGCTTCTTCTGCCACACCCAACATTCGCTTCCATACATAAGCGTAGGAACAAGAACAGCATCATGCACAGCCATTCGGGCCTTTTCAGACACCGTTTGACTGATCATTAGGCTATTCATTGCTCCATTTACCGCATTACCCTTTTTCACTCTTCTTTCAATGTCTTCATCACATTTTCCATCCCTTGTAAACAAACTTCCCAGATATACAAACTCCTTCACCTGTTCCACATCCTTACCATCAATCGCAATCACGCATTCTGTCACATCTTCCTGTCTCTCAAAAACCATCGTTTTGGTCTTATCCACATTCACCCTCATTCCCTTTCTTACAAAAGACTCACATGCAATATTCATCATCTCTTGCAACTCTTCTGCCGATGATGCAAGTAGCACTTGATCGTCAGCATACAAGAGGCATTTAATGATGAATCCACCCATCCTTAGTCCATAATCACTTTCACGCAACTCTGTCAAACAGTCATCCATGAACAAATTGAAGAGCCACGGAGAAGCTACACATCCCTGTCGGACACCCCTGGAGATTCCGAACCAGTCAGTGTTTTCCCCGTTTACTCTTACACATGCACTAGAATCCTCATAAAGTGATACCAATGCACGTATAAGTTGACTCCCCAAACCGAACTTGGATAACACCTCCCATAAACACTTTCTTACCACCCTATCATACGCCTTCTCTAAATCAATGAAGGAGCAATACACCTTTTGGTTCTTAGCTAAGAACTTTTCGGTGATGCTCCTTAGAGAGAAGATTTGATCCATACATCCCATTCCTTTCCTAAATCCCGCTTGCACATCCCATATTTTCTCATCAGTTTCATTCATCACTCTTTCAATCAGTACCTTAGCATACAATTTACCAACAATGCTGAGTAAGCTGATGCCGCGGTAGTTTTTAGCCTCTTGGTGTGACCCCTTTCCTTTATATAGAGGCACAATCACCGCCTTGCACCAGTCTCGTGGAACTTTGCCACTCGACCAGCATTTTTGGAAAAGGAAGTACAACCAAGAAGCCACCAACCCTTTACCAGCCCTCAGCATTTCGATAGTATTCCTATCATACCCTGCCGCCTTCCCTAATTTCATACTTTTCATTGCTTTCATTATTTCTTCCATACTAATCTCGCTGTCACTAAATTCACCCATCTCCCCGTTCCAATCAACATTACTGTCGATTGGCGAAGAAATGGATGCATCCTCTTTCTCAAACAGTCCCTCAAAATAATTCTTCCATACCCGTTTCATGCTACTTTCATCCGTCGCCAATTCACCCTGTTCATCTCTTATTACACTCACTCTCGTGTTTTGGGAAACTCCCTTTTCTTTCCGGATATACTTCCAGAATAACTTTTGGTTATTCCGGAAATTATCAGAAAGTTTCCTCTCACACCACTCTTGCAAATCCCGCTTTTTCTTTTCTATTTTTTTCTTTACCTCATTCTTAACTCTCTTATATTCATCTTCACTTTTCTGCACTACATCGTCAGTTACACTCGCATCCATCCGTTTACTAGCTTTAATCGCTAGTAAATCTAACCGTTCTAATCTAATCTTTCTTCTTATCTCCAACCGCCTCTTTCACAACTTTATCCCACCAACTTGTTGGTGGTCTATTTGACCTTTTACACACTCCACATACTTCCGTCGCACATTCAACCATCGTCGATTTGAGCACATCCCATACTTCTTCTATTTCCATTTCATCCCTCATCTCCACGCAACTTAGTCTATCATCCAATTTCCTCAAGTATTCATCTCTGATATTTTCATCTTCTTGCAGTTTTTCTACTTTTATTCTCGCAAAATCCGTTGTTGACACTTTAGGCCTGTGACGCCAACGCGTGCACAGACCCCTTAATCGTGATATAACGAGAAAGTGATCTGTGCCAACGTTCGTGCCCCTATAGACCCTGGTGTCAACAACTTTTGCTCTCAGCCTTTCATCAACTATCACAAAATCAATCATACTTCTCTCGCTTCCCCTCTGTCTTGTATACATATGGATATCTTTGTGCTTAAACAACGTGTTTGTAACACAAAGATTCCTCTCCAAACATACCTCAATCAATTTCTCACCATTCTCATTTACCCTTTGATCACCAAACTTTCCTAAAACTCTTTCGCAACCGTTGCGTGACACACCAACCCAGCCATTAAAATCTCCTAACATTACAAGTCTACACTACTAGTCACAAATAACATAAAGGTAACATAAACGTTCACGCCGTTTATCGCCGAAGGGGTTGGCAGAGGTACCAATACTTCTGAACTCACATGGCAGCGCCATCTAGTGTCCAGAGAAGGAACCCACGTTTTGCTTAGACAGTGTACTCACGTGATAGGGGGCAGGCCTATCGCCGTTTTGTACGAATACACTGTCACATGACTAAGTACAACTCAGCCATGTGGGTTTCCTCACGATGTTTTCCCTCACCGTTAACAACCATGATAAATTAACCACACATATGACTTTAGAAAAGACAAATTGGTGTAGGCCCGACCCAGGATTGGAACTCACGCCCTTCTGTTTTCGGGCGGGTGTTCTACCCACTGGACTATCATGTCGTGTTATTTTTCAAATATTTTTCCTTATTCGAAAGCGCCTCCAAAATTTATAATTTTTAATCTCTGATTACTCTTTTTTGGGATTCATAAATCCATCTTCTTATTTAAGCCTTGACTTGAGTAAAAGTATCGATAAAACTAAAAACATCAGGGTTGACTGTGCTATATTCTAACGCCCGATTTCTGAATTGAGTGTTCCAGCTGAGAACAACTTAAGTATCGTTCTGTCGCATTGAAATCTTAACAACTGAATGAAACGAAACGAAACTTAAGTCGTTCTCAGCTTGAATACTCAATTCAGAAATCGGGCGTAAGTCGAGCACGCTGTGCAAGTTTGTCGGAATACTCGAATCTGGACCAAGCAAAGCAATCCATTCAGTCTTGGCATTGTCCATTCCACTGATCTGTGCTTCATCTGCAACAAAAATGTTACTCTCAGCGGGCATTGAACCCGAAGCTAGTCACCTATCCACTCGGCCACGGCTGTCGTCAAAGCTAAATGCAGTCAGCAGCGTCTATGATAAGTTTTAAACACATTTTTTCCAGAATTTTTATTTTATATATACTCACGGCTGTAAATCCCTAGAAGGGGTAGCCAGAGCTAAGGAATTAAAAAATCCTCAGCCACGTTTAGAAATGTGAGTAAGGAAAAGATGGTAAAAATAAAGGTTGTTGGTGATGGGTCTCCAACCGCATCGCCCAAAAATCCCTTAAAAGCCCCAATACCGTTGGTCGCCTCTTATGCACACCCACCGGAAGAAATGGGGTAGTACTATTCTAAGCCGACACTACACAGCAATTAATTTTAAACACATTTTTTCGTATGCGTATCTTTATAAATTACTTTTTTAGTCCCAATGTGAGCGCAACAGTTACTTATAAAATAATTTTTGTTACTTTGTAAGATATTTTTTTCCTAGTTGACAAGTCTTCTCTATGTACTTTATTTGCGAACACTTGTTATTGGCTTAGTTGATAACTGATTTTATAAACACTTATTGTTTAATTTAGCTGTAAGTATTCCAAACATCTAAAATAAAAATATATACCAGGTCACTCAGAAAGTATTGCGAAAAAAGGTTTTAATGTATGAAACACTGGCCGGTTGTAATGTATACTGAAAATATGAGTCTTTATAAATAAAAAAAGGTGCGTTCTAATTTTAAATTTACCCTCTTTATTTTTTACGAGCTATTTTAAATTGTCGTGTCTTACTGAATAATGTCATTTTTTCAAATTCAATTTTTTTACGATTTCAAATGTCGCTTAAAACCAGACGAATCATACGATAGACTTCAAATGGCGTTTATGGATGAAGGGCCTTCCAAGGCAACCGTGTATCGTTGGTATAACGAATTCAAGCGTGGTCGATTAACTTTGCGGGATGCAGAAAGAAGTGGTCTCCCTCTAACGGCTGTTACGGATGAAAACGTGGTGGAAGTGAAAAATTTAATTCATGACCATAGACGAATAACGTATCTAGAGATTCAACACATTATGCAGATTGGATCGGGAAGCGTTCATGAGATTTCACACGAACATCTTCAGGTGAGGAGGATAGTTTCACGCTGGGTGCCACACAACCTCACCGAGGCACAGAAACAGGCCCGAGAGGAATGGTGTCGTGATATGATTAATAAATTTGATGCTGGCTCGTCTCGGCGTGTTTACGACATCGTTACAGGTGATGAGTCCTGGATTTATCAATACGATCCAGAAACGAAGCGCCAGTCGACGGTTTGGGTATTTCAAAACGAAGCGACCCCTACCAAAGTGAAGAGATCTAGAAGCGGTGGGAAGATTTTGATCGCAAGTTTTTTCAATATGACTGGATATTTGGTGTCAATTCCTTTACAAGATCAAAGAAGTATTAACGCAGACTGGTAAACTACTAAATGCTTGCCAGTAGTTTTCTCAGTTGCTCACAACAATCGAGCTGCCGGCGGGCGGGCGGGCTACTGCTTCACCACGACAACGCGCCCGCTCACACCGCGCTCAAAACGACGGACTTCCTGAACAGCACGCCGGTCAAACTCTTGGGTCACCCTCCTTACAGCCCTGACCTGGCACCGTGTGACTTCTTTTTATTCCCTAATATAAAAAATCAACTCAAAGGGATACAATTTTCATCGCCGGAAGATGCGCTGTCAGCTTTTCAGCGAGCTGTAAATGAGGTGTCTGCGGCGGACTGGAAAAAGTGTTTCGAAAACTGGTTTAGAGGTATGAAACTTTGTATAGATGCTGGTGGAGAGTACTTTGAAAAGATGTAATAAAAACATTTTTACCCATAGAACATTTTTTTTTTATTTTCGCAAAATTTTCTGAGTGTCCCACGTATACAGGGTGTAATTGTAACGAACTGTTTGCTGTGTAGTTTCGGCTTAGAATAGCACTACCCCTTTTCTTCAGGTGGGTGTACGTAAGAGGCGACTAACGGTATTGGGGCTTTTTAAGGGATTTTTGGGCGATGCGGTTGGAGACCCATCACCAATAACCTTTATTTTACCATCTTTTCCCCACGCAACTTCCAAAAGTGGCTGAGGAATTTCTAATTCGTTAGCTCTGGCGACCCCTTCTAGGGATTTATAGCCGTGAGTATATGTATGTATGTATGTATGTATGTATGTTTTCAATGAAAATTATGATTAATTATCACGAATAGAGTCAGAATTTGTTGAAAAAAAACACACTTATTTTTTTTCATTTTTTTTTTAAATTTGCACTAAGAAAGTAGTACTATTGACACCAACACGCTTAATGTGTGAGTGAAACGCGATGACAAGGCGGGCGAGTGTAGGTGATGCGTAAATGCTGACAGCTGCGACCCGCCGCCGCCGCCCCCTCCCGCTGACCCTTAAACGGCGGTCAAATCAAATCAAGGCCATTAAAGTAATCAATCGAACTAAGCTTCTAATATCTTCTTATTTTTTACATGTTATTATTTGACGTGATAAATTTGAATAACACTACCCCATAGTTAATACTGCGTTGGAACACGAGGCGACTAAGAGCACTGAGGCACTGGGAGCGGCAGTATGTTCAGAGAAAAATTATACTTAAACATATCGCCGCGAAATTCAAAATCTGCATGTATCATGTCGGGCGAGCTTGTCGGCATTAAATCAAAGGAACAGTATTAGTACTAAGTTAGTTGTTTGTAGCTCATTGTGTTGGTGTTGCTTATGATTGGATGTCACTTTGATTTTTCGCATTAATTTTCGGAGTGTGAGTTCGTGAGTTCAGTTTCAGTATCTTGTGATAGTGTTGTGATTTAATAACCCACGGGAGCTAAGATCACGCATTCGATGTGCATTTCGTGAAATACAAAATGATGCACATACTTTCACGAGTGCGGGCATATGTACTTAAACGTTCTGAAGCATGTTTATTAGTTAACGGTGCACATTTTGAACAACTTTTATAAAGTGAACTGCCCGAAGTGAATTGATACCATTGAAATACACAATGGTATTATAACTTACTTTTTCATTCTATGGTAGTCGTGTTATGGTTACATTCAGTGTTCGTGTTTTATAATGTTAATTCTCAAAACGTTCTGCGTTTTGCGCAAATAAAGGTGATAGCCCGGATCTGCCACTGCCAATCAAAACGGGGTGGGTTATTTCTATTAATATTCTTTAGTTATCTGTGATAGAATACAGATACACCCGTTTAGAGCCCTTTAGCCCCGAGAGAGTTTAGTAAACACCAAGAACTCCTCCAATTTTGATGTCGGTTAATGAATGAATAGGTATCTCTTGCGCACTTCATTTTATGCCACGTAAATGCATCGTTTCGAGGGTCATAGGGGAGTCATAGAGGGACATACGTTAAGCCGCACTATCATAACATAGTGCTGCGCCTTTCCCAAAGGGTTGGTAAAGAATATAATTAAAGGACTGTATTTTATAGGTGGCGACATCTGGTGTAAAAGTATGTACATTAAAACCATCAGAGGCATATTGATATGTTAAGTTAGATCTTACTATTGCTCAACAGATGTCGCTAATAATTACGTAATAAAGAATATTCTCGATCAATGTAAAACAACCGTTAGGAACATTAAAACTTTCTGTTTCTTCCAGAGCATTCGAAATAATAGAGAACCGTTTTAACGGTCGATTTGCTATGTATTCTAGAAGCTTCCGCTATTGTTGTACAGAGGGCACTTGTAATGCCCAATTATCCAACTGAATGACAATTAATATAGATTTCGAAGAGTGAACACAAGCGTTTTTTACTCCCTACTGGATACTGAACCTCCCAGACAGAGGACGTCGGCGCATTCCCACCTCTGCGAATAATCATTTGGCGCCCAACGTAAAAAGGAAGAAAAGTAAATCGAAAATCCCTGAGAGAAAATTGCTGGAATCCTGCTGAGACTACGTCGTTTTTGGGACAGAAAAACCACCGAAGGAGAAGATTGAGAAGCTACCAGGATTGTGAGAGGGCTAAGTATCGGCCTGAAATCGTGAGTTGGTTGTTTTTTCCTATCTTTCCTCATTCCTTTAGGGTTAACTCTGTCTGGGAGGTTATGTTGTATTTGTAATTGAATTCCTCTTTATTTCGTTAAAATCTCGTTTAGACCGCCTATGTTTATCGCTGTGTTCATTTAAACCGTGTTAATTGTAATTTTATTGTCATACCGTTCCATATATATCGATAATCTATCCACGGATAACGTGTCTTAGCTAAAAGAGGAAGGCGTCGTAAACGCCTTTCGATCAGATATACTAAATATCTATCCACGGATAACGTGTCTTAGCTAAAAGAGGAAGGCGTCGTAAACGCCTTTCGATCAGATATACTAAATATCTATCCACGGATAACATGTCTTAGCTAAAAGAGGAAGGCGTCGTAAACGCCTTTCGATTAGATATACTAAATATCTATCCACGGATAACGTGTCTTAGCTTAAAAAGAGGAAGGCGTCGTAAACGCCTTTCGATCAGATATACTAAATATCTATCCACGAATAACGTGTCTTAGTAGCTTAAAAAGAGGAAGGCGTCGTAAACGCTTTTCGGTCAGATATAATTACTCGATATATACCTATATCGATAGTCTACCCACTAACAACGTGTCTTAGCTTAGGATTTGTGTCCCGAACACTAAAAGAGGGAGGCGTCTTAAACGCCTTTCGGTCAGATATAATTACTCGATATATACCTATATCGATAGTCTACCCACTCACAACGTGTCTTAGCTTAGGATGTGTGTCCCGAACACTAAAAGAGGGAGGCGTCTTAAACGCCTTTCGGTCAGATATAATTACTCGATATATACCTATATCGATAGTCTACCCACTCACAACGTGTCTTAGTTCAGGATGGGTATCCTAAACACTAAAAGAGGGAGGCGTCGTAAACGCCTTTCGGTCAGATAGAAATACTCGATATCTATTAATCTAAAAATTAACAAAACCGTACCAATAACTAATTAACAAAATTAACAAAACCGTACCAATAACTAATTAAACCGTACCAATAACTAAACAAACCTTTATACCAATTAACCAAATAACACCCATATTAATAACCAATCCATTCCTTTATTTAACCAAACCCATACCCAATTCCAATTCTAACAGTTTCCCAACCGTAACACCAGCTCACGTCTTATTGGGCCGATCACTGACAGCCCTCCCAGACCACGACCTGACTGATGTACCAGAATGTTTTGTCAACTCCAACAGATATACCAGAGCTTCTGACGGCGGTGGTCCAGCTTTGGAACCTGGGACCATCGTGCTGATCAAGGACAGCAGGGCACCACCGTGTCAGTGCCGCCTGGGGAAGATCGAGCAAGCTCACCTCGGGGCGGATGACGTCGGTCGAGTGGCTACCATTAAAACAGCCAACAGGCTTATAAAGCGGGCATTCAACAATATATGTCCGTTACCACTACCATCACAAATGTAAATTTGGGAAGTTGGATGCATTCCAAAGAACACCACAAAGAATAAAATTTGAAACCCTTACACCGAGACGATGCTTGATTTAAATTACTGAACTCAATTAGCGGAAACTAGCAGTAAATTTTTACCGAAGATTACTAAATAATACTGAAGTTTAAGAAGCCAAAAATTACCAGAATATATAACATTAAAGACTTATCCGTTCCAAGCTGATCATTCGACACGACGCCGACGAAGAAATCCCAAGGCCGGAAGTCCAGATGAAGAAAGAAAACATTTAGAATTAGTTAGATATAAGTTATGTTCCGTTTTTAATCAATTTATGTTTAACAATAAATCTTTATTATTCCTGTGTTTTAATTCAAAATTAGATTAGTAAGTATAGGCTTGTCAGTTAGGTAGGCCAGGGTCATATATGTTACTTCACCAGACCAAAAAAAATACAGTGCCTTTTGGGGGGAGCATGTTAAGCCGCACTATCATAACATAGTGCTGCGCCTTTCCCAAAGGGTTGGTAAAGAATATAATTAAAGGACTGTATTTTATAGGTGGCGACATCTGGTGTAAAAGTATGTACATTAAAACCATCAGAGGCATATTGATATGTTAAGTTAGATCTTACTATTGCTCAACAGATGTCGCTAGTAATTACGTAATAAAGAATATTCTCGATCAATGTAAAACAACCGTTAGGAACATTAGAACTTTCTGTTTCTTCCAGAGCATTCGAAATAATAGAGAACCGTTTTAACTTTAACGGTCGATTTGCTATGTATTCTAGAAGCTTCCGCTATTGTTGTACAGAGGGCACTTGTAATGCCCAATTATCCAACTGAATGACAATTAATATAGATTTCGAAGAGTGAACACAAGCGTCTTTTACTCCCTCCTGGATACTGAACCTCCCAGACAGAGGACGTCGGCGCATTTCCACCTCTACGAACAATCAATTACATACATACTCACGCCGTTAGTTCCCACTGGGGTAGGCAGAGACTATCGATCGCCACTTCGTACGATCCTGGCAAACCTCTCTAGCCTTGTTTACATCCATCAATATTTTCATACATGCTCTTTTATTCTTCATACATTTTTATTTACTTGAAAATGTTTGAATTACACTACCCCATATTTAATACTGAATTGAAATACGAGGCGACCAAGACCACAACGGCACCAGGCGCGGCGGTAAGTTCAAAGAAAAATCAAACGTAAACATGGCCGCGAAATTCAAATTTGCATTGCTGTGATAGTGCGGTTCATACGTTCACGAGCATGTGTGCGTGATTAATGATACGTACGGTTACGAGTAAGTGTACGCAAGACTAGAAGGTCACATGACGCGCTCGCTGTTCTCTGTGTGTGGGTGAGACATTATACGGGTAGGAGTGTGTGCGCTAGGCTAGTGTAGATAACTACAGTTTTCCATCTGATGGAGAAAGTAAGTTTTTCTGCTAAAGCGGTTTTAACCTCTTTTTTATTTCATATGGTGGATATTAAGCATTAAACTTTAATATACGAATTAATATTGAAGTAACAATCGCCGTCAAACTAACACGCTGTATATATATTATAAGTGGTACTTACGGTGTATGCAACGGGGCGCGGTGCGGGCGCGGCGCGGGGCGCGGGCGGCGGGGGGACCTCCTCCTCCAGCATCGCTGCGGAGGGGAGCGGCTCTCTGGCGATACGAGCAATAAAAATAATATATTGTAAAACGTATTTGCAAGAGAAGTAAGAAAAAAACACAAATTGACACAAGAAAAATAAACAATTGTACAATATATTATTAATATAATAAATGTGAAAGTTTAGCTATTTGGGGCCTAAATAGCAGGATGTATTTCAATTACATTTGGCAGAAATCTAGGTCATGACCCCAATTGGCCTCGACCTCGTTTTTAAAACATACCCTTTTATATTTTAAATTGATAAAAGACATCAAACTAAAGAAACTGTCAGGCAGAGAAACTTCCTAGAACGAGAGCCTGAACTAGAGGAGTGTGTCCCGCTCGCGAGGTTGCCAAATGAGATTAAGTTCAAAGAAAAACAAATCTAAACTTATTTATAGGTAATATTTTATAAAAAGCAGGCAGGCAAAACTAAGAGATAAATAATGTATTAAGTTTGGTAATTTGTAAAATAATATTTATTACGGGTATCCCCATGGACACAAGATAAATAAGGTGTCCAAAATTCATCGTATTTTCGTATGTTTCGGAGCTTCCATCATTTAACTTAGAAAACAGCAAAATATGAGGAAAACTATTGTGACCTTTCTATTTCAAAAAAATAATTTAAGTGAAATAAGATGGGCTTAACATAGCACAAATATTTTTATACCCGTGCATCGCAAGAGGCAACTTCGGGGGTTCGGTTTAGGGCTTTTGAAATTATTTACTCGATACTTTGTCATCCTTTTAATGCCACCATCCTTTATTTACCATCTTTACTCTACTCAAGTTTTAAAAGTGGCTGGAAAATTTTGATTCCCAAGAACTGGCTACCCCTTATTTTATAATCTACTAATTAAGAATATTAATGTGAGTAAATATAAGTGTTTTTGTAACTTTTAGAGGAACTCTCATTAAAACACCAACAGATGGTCACCCTACTTAAAACGACACACAGCTCTCTAGTAATCCATCCTTGTTCAAGACTAGTACTTCCATGGCCAAAACAACTCAACTTTTCTTTTTTTTTCTTTTTTCATCTATATCATCTTTTACAACATAACTTTCACCAATCACTCACTCGATCACATAATCAACATGCAAAAACATTCTGATTTACATTTATCAGTATTTTCACAGGTTATGTTATATTCTTTGCATTTCGGACACTTGCCTTTTTTCAGCAAATCCACTTTTTGATGCATTGTGTGTAGCCTACCATACATTAATCATTTGTTTTACTGTCCTATATTTCGTCTCCGAACCGATCTTGGCATCATTATGTTCATTCTGATTATTGTTCATTGGAATTCCGTACAAGCAATATCATCTTTTGCAACTCTTAGATAAGAAATGCAAGTAAATAGCTATATATCTCAAAAAAGGAAAGCCAGTGCTTCAGAATAAAAATTACTCAGCCACTTTTGAAGTAAAGCTGTGAAAATATTGTAACATAAATATGATGGGTCTACAACCGCATCACCAAGAAATCACTTATCTCAAATAGAATTTAGGCATTAAAATAAAGGTTCTTGGTGACGGGTTTCCAACCGCATCGCCCAAAAATCCCTTTAAAGACCCAATACCGATAGTCGCCTCTTACGTACACCCACCGGAAGAAATGAGCTGTGTAGTGTCGGCTTAAATTAACCTTTAATTTACCGTCTTTTCCCCACTCAACTTTCCAAAAGTGGCTATGGCTACCCCTTCTCGGGATTTATAAAGGTGTACATTAAATATAAGTAATGTAATTGTAATAGTAAAGGTACTCACGCTCAGAGCACGGTGTCGAGCGCGGCGAAGGAGCGCGCCACGTCGGGCGCGCGGCGGCACCAGGCGCTGAGCTCCTCGCGCGACACCACGCCGTCGCCGTCCGCGTCCATCAGCTGCGATACAATACGTTTGTGGCAGAGCCTTCGATCATATACACCAAAGATACACCGACAAAGCACGCAAATCGACCCGGACAAACAGCGCAGCGCTTATTTATATGGTCAGCACTGTTTCACTGACAGTCGCGTGCTAGATCTTGCAATAAATAGGTCTTAAGAAAATGCGGTAAGGTCGATAATGGTAGAAAAATAAATATTTAATTGATAAACATTCTTGTTATTCTCGCGGTCTACTTTTGTGCGTTGAATTTGTATGAATTGCGGCATCTTTGGTATATGTGATCGAAGGTTAGAGCTCATAAGGTCACAGGTAATTAGTTCAATAAAATAGTTGGGCCAGACTGTGAAATAGGCTGCCTTGTTTGGCATTACGCTTGGCTAACGCTGAGGCTTAGGAGGTGCGGAGAGTCTTACCAACTATTTCTATGTTTGGTTCATGTGACAAGAATTCCATCCCTTAGGTGTAGCCACTAAAGGGCTTAAGCTAATTCCGAGCAAGGCGATATAAATTGTGGAAAAGGCCTACTCAATTGTTATAGATCACTCTTTCCTGTCGCGCTGCGCTCGCCCAGTCTGGCAATAATCCATAAATGTAATGGCGGGATAGATGTCTTCGCCTTCATTTACGTCGGTATCCATCTTGGGTAACCATTCCAAATAAATAATAACTAAACGAATAATTTAATTTAATAGTCCTGTTCTACCAAAAAATATAATCATACCGGGAATATCCTATCAACATGTTCCTTAGGCGTATCCCCCGTGACCGGCCGATCGGTGTCACGCCCAAGCAGCGTATAGACAGCTCGCGCTGCAGTTTCCAATTCCTGTCGCGAGATGGCACCATCGCCGTCAGCATCGTACAGACGGAACACCCAGCCCACGCGCTCGGAGAACGACCCGCGACCTGCTACTGACAGTGCCGATATAAACTCCTGGAAAATATGAATAAAGATTGTATAGAGTTTTCTTGAAGCAAAGATTCCATGAAGTCACGATTTTGTTTAAATCTAAATTCGTAGGTAGGAAACACAAACACTACTAAAAGGTGTAAAAGAAATAAAGGATAGAATAATTTCGCGCTGGCAGCCATTGACACGGTAGCTCAATTGGCAAGAGCGACGGGGGCGTATACCCGAGGTCGCGGGTTCGAATCCCGCCTGTGTCGAAATTTTTCTTTCCTTTATTTATTCTTTATTTATTAGTAATAATCCCCACATGAGGTTTTCATGACCAAAAAGATTTAAATTATGTGATAGTTAGGCGTTTTCAACATTTGCATTCTATCTGAAAAGATAGACAAGTGGCCTTCCGAATTAGTAAAAAAATCGGAGGTAGGAAACGCAAACACTACTAAAACGTGTAAAAGAAATAAAGGATAGAAGAATTTCGCGCTGGCAGCCATTGACACCAGGTGTCGAAAATTTTCTTTCCTTTATTTATTCTTTATTTATTTGTTTAAATCTGTTTTTTTATCAATTTAGGAATATAAAATTAATGTTTTTAGTTTTAGTTTAGCCGTGTAGTGCCACCTTAGAATGTCGCTACCCCTTTCTACCCATGGGTGTCGTAAGAGGCGACTTAGGGTATTGGGGCTTTTTATTGGTTTCGATGCGGTTGAAGACCCATCACCAAAAACCTTTATTTATACCATCTTTTCCCCACTCAACTTCCAAAAGTGGCTGAGGAATTTATAATTCCTTAGCTCTGGCTACCCCTTCTTGGGAAATATAGCCGTGAGTATATGTATGTATGTTTTTATTTAAGATAAAACTTTGAGAATAACTTTATGCAAAAGAAAAAAATATGATGACTAAGTACTTAGTAGTGTGACAGTGTATTCGAACAAAACGGAGATAGGCCTACCCCCTAATACGAGAGTACACTGTGCAAGCAAAACTTGGGTATTCTGAACACCACGTGACAATCTCACGTGATGTTCAGAAGTATTAGTACCTCTACCAGCCCCTTCGGGGATATACAGCGTGAATGTTTGAGTTTTTCTCAAATGCTTGGAAATTGATGATGAGCAGAGTTTTGGTTTTTTGTGGTTCCCAAGCGTATGAAATAGGTAACTTATCAATGTAACAGCGTGAGTGTCACAGTCTCTTAGACAAAAACCACACTGAAACTTGTGAGTTAAACTTTCTGAATTCAGAGGAAATAGCGAAGGTTTAATAGCTATAATCCATAGTACTAGAATGACAGTTATAACATCGTTGCAAGTAGGGTTACCATCTGACCGGATAAATACTTTTTTAGGTAGTTTTATAACATCACGACCGGACTCCCCCTGGATTTTGCGAAAAACCACATTTTGTCATGTATAAAATCATTACAAAATATAACTGCAAAGATCACATTACTAAGATTTAAGATTAAAACCAAATTTCGAAAGCAGTTTCTTGTATATTACATACGATATTAGTTAAGTTAACGAACCTCATCAACAAATGAAAAAATAGAAAATAGCGTAAAAAATGTGTTTTTCGCGTAGAGAATTTCCACTACACTTGACGTTATTTAGCTCAAAAATCGTATTTTAAATTTCAGGCCCTAGTAACCCTACTAGTAAGCGAATACTTGCCGATGTTGCTCCGGGTGTCGAACGCTACCGTGATTTATGTTGTTTGAAAATGAACAGGATTTTGCAAGGATTTATATCCTGTAAACGCTGCCTAGCTCATCACATTTTATATGGAAGTGTAAAATTGTGTATTAACTTATGTTTTTATAAATATTTATTTTTCAGGACTGTTTTGGTTACGTCTTATATTTGTTTTACCCGACTATAGCCGGGCCAAATGGAAGAATATTTTGCCAGCTTATATATGAGTATCAAGTATGATTAACCATGGTACCCAAAACTAGTTACTGAAGCAAGTTTTAGAATAGAATAGTATTCCAAAAGTAAAACTAGATAATCACCAAGCATTTGGTATCAAAAAACATAAACATAAACATAACATAAACATAAACGTTCACGCCGAATATCCCCGAAGGGGTTGGCAGAGGTACTAATACTTCTGAACATCACGTGACTTAGTCACCCGGTGTTCAGAGTACCCACGTTTTGCATGGACAGTGTAATCACGTGATAGGGGGCAGGCCTATCGCCGTTTTGTACGAATATACTGTCACATGACTAAGCACAACTCAGCCATGTGGGTTTCCTCACGATGTTTTCCCTCACCGTTAACAACCATGATAAATTAACCACACATATGTCTTTAGAAAAGACAAATTGGTGTAGGGCCGACCCGGGATTTGAACACTAGTCGCTTACACGTTAACCGGTGATCTACCCATTGAGCTATCACGTCGTCACGTCACGTATAAAAAAAAACCAAGAATATTACAATTGCCTATGCATTAGCAGACTTTTATTAGAATTTTCCTGTTGAAGACACATGTTTGCGTATTTAGATTGATTTTTAGGACATACATCTTTTTCCGGAAATCAATTGTAAAGCTTTTTTGCAATTTATCGACTAATTTTGGAAAATGAGTGGTGAAAACTTGTACGTATATTGGAAGTTGATAGGAGATAAATGGTAGAAATAAAGTATCGTTGGTGACGGGTTTCCAACCGCATCGCCCAAAAACCACTTTAAATAGCCCCATACCCTTAGTTGCCTCTTACGGCACCCGTGGGTAGAAAAAGGTAGAGACTATATTGAACCTTTATACCCATATATCGTTTCATCCACCCACTGAAAACTACAAATAATACGAGCATTATCTCTCTGAGCCGATACTACACATAAATTAATTAAAAATAAAATAAAGTTTGTAAACACACCCATACAGACTTTGATGAAATAATGATTTTGAAAATTTCTTAATATGGACAAAAAAGCTTTTCTAAAATCGCAACAGAGCTCTCCAAGACCACCGCTGTTCAAACTCTGCTTGAAACAGTCACTTTTCACTATCCTTCACAAAAACGAGGTCTCTCAAATACCGTTGATTTACAAATCTAGCTCTTAACTTAACCGTATAAGATATAAAATGGAATGAACGAAAAAAGAAGCTTCAATTTTGTCAAGTGCTACTTTATTAGATAAGTTTATAATCTGTGGTTAATACAATCAATATCTCATAAATAAAAGATGTTATTAAAGGAAAGAAAAATTTCGACACTGGCGGGGTTCGAACCCGCGACCTTCGGGTATACGCCCCCGTCGCTCTGCCAACTGAGCTACAGTGTCAGTTGGCATCCAGCGCGAAATTTCTCTATCCTTTGTTTCTTTTTTACACGTTCAAGTAGTGTAAAAAAAGTAGTACGGTTCGAACCCCGCCAGTGTCGAAATTTTTCTTTCCTTTAATAACATCTTTTATTTATGAGTAATAATCCCCACATGAGGAATTCATGTCAAAAAACATTAAATTAATCAATATCTTTGTTGAGAGTTTAGATTTTATTAAGTACTCTTCAAAATATTTCATGAAAACTGTATAAGTTAGGATCTTACAGGGTATTTACGCAAATTGAGGTAGAATTGCCTTTAGTAAAGGAATAAAATGGTTTTAAATGATCAGGATTAGAAACTCGAGAATTTAGAGTTTTTTACAAAATCAGTCACAAGACCGAGTACAGTTCACCACACATTTTACGTTAGAACGGTCTAATGATGTCCGCTTGACTCAGGCTTTGAACCTAGAACTATTTGCATAATTAGGTGGGTGTTCTACTCACTGAGCCATCACAGCTGTTTTTACTTCACTTGAATATAGTTGTATTTTCAAAATTAATGTATGTGAGCGAGTCACGTCTATTGTGTCAAGCTGTCAGATTTTGTATGAAAAATGGCGGTCTTACTTGCGAAAGACTTCAAGTATTCTCTCACATATACCGCAAGTTACGGGACAGTGTTAGGCAAAAAGTAATTGAACTATAGTCTCCCATTACGTAACTGCCGCAATAAACAATTCTATTTAGTTATAGAATTTGCCGTGTAGTGCCGGCTTAGAATGTCACTACCCCTTTCTACCCACGGGTGTCGTAAGAGGCGGCTAAGGGTATGGAGACCCATAACCAACGATACTTTATTACACCATCTTCTCCCCTATTAACTTCCAAATGTAGCTGAGGAGTTTTAAGCTCTGAAGCTCTGGTTACCCCTTTTTGGGATTTATGGCCATGAGTATATGTAAGTATGTATTTAGTAATTGAAGTGAAATTGCAGTAACTTTTAAAATACATGTGAGAGTTTACCTACGTTGCTTCTGAAGGTGCTTATTTTTAGAGCCTATTCATCACAAACGAAACCACCTTTCCGCTTTATAATACACTAATGAACCACTCCAGGCGCACGAGCGTTATTTTATCGTTACCCTATCGGTTAGAATGAGATAAAAATATGCGATACTATGTAAGTGTGAAAGAGATGGCTGTTTTCTACCACGCGTTATCTAGTTAATAGGTCGTTCGTGCTAGCTAAACAGCTTTATGCGGCGGGTGTGTTATTTTCAAACTTTTGACGCTTCCTAAATCACTTACAAAATTGAACGAGACTACACGCGCCTACGAACTATAAGCACTCGTGAATAGAGTAGCTTTTTAATGGTGAAATAATGTTCATTATCGGTACAATATTTCCTAAGATATGCCTTTACAACCAAATGAGCAAACAAATTGTCAAAATTCTCCTCTGTTTTTAAATGGTTTTATTTAAGTCATAGTAGTATCCAGAAAGTGAATATTTTTTTTATATTTTGAACGTTATTACTCTCTGAGACCGAGTTCAAGTAAAAGATGTCTTCAACGTTATAATAATGCTGAACCAGCAAGATTGGTTTTGGCATCTTCTTTATATATTATTTCTGTAAGCCTCTTTCTTGCCCGGAAGTCTGTGACGCGATAAGTTAAGCTAGAAATTTGGTTCAGGTATCGTTTTGTACAGTTCGCGGCCGTGGTGTGCACAAAATTCAGACATCTGATGTAACTGGATTAAGTTAATTGTTCCAGAATTTCAAAGTTTCGCTTTTGGCCCATAGACTTTGCTTGAGTGTCATTAGCGCGCGCAAATCTTCTTTATATATTATTTCTGTAAGCCTCTCTCTTGCCCGGAAGCTTGTGACGCGATGAGTTAAGCTAGAAATTTGGTTCAGGTATCGTTTTGTACAGTTCACGGCCGTAGTGTGCACAAAATTCAGACATCTGATGTAACTGGATTAAGTTAATTGTTACAGAATTTCAAAGTTTCGATTATGGCCCATAGACTTTGCTTGAGTGTCATAAGCGCGCGCAAATCTTCTTTATATATTATTTCTGTAAGCCTCTTTCTTGCCCGGAAGCCTGTGAGTTAAGCTAGAAATTTGGTTCAGGTATCGTTTTGTACAGTTCGCGGCCGTGGTGTGCACAAAATTCAGACATCTGATGTAACTGGATTAAGTTAATTGTTCCAGAATTTCAAAGTTTCGCTTTTGGCCCATAGACTTTGCTTGAGTGTCATAAGCGCGCGCAAACTTTAGTCGATCAGAGATGCGCTGTGATTAGTCGGAAATTTTCAAAATAAACTCATTTTATTGGACGCGACGTAGTTGCGCCAGGGTTACCCACTAGTATACATTATTTCTAGGGAATTCCTATTCGATAAAATAAAACTAAAATTGTAAGCATGTAGAACCCTTATCACCTAGGAGTATAAAAAATAGTTATAAACCTATTCTTCAACCTACCGAAGTGTATGCAAATATTCATTTAAATTGGTTCACCCGTTTTGTAGGAGTTTAGTGATAAACACTGTGACACGTGAATTTTATTCATTAATTAAGTAAAATATAAAAATAAATAAGTATAGATATGAATGAACTTCTTATATACGTCATATCCACTGTATTATATTGAATGTAAAAATAATATGTTCTCTGCAGTTTTATCATATTAATCATTATAAAGTAAATATAACCTGTTTTTCCTTAAGCTAACAAGATATTATGTGTGAAGATTTGTAAATGGCTAATAGATAATCATTAAGTTTGTACCAAAAAGTTTTAATGCTGTAAATCTTCTGAATAAAATAAAATAAAAAGTAGTATAGTACAGTTAGTACGGTAGTTATAGTATGGTATGCTAGGAATGATAAAATACTTAATTAACAATTATTTCGTACTAATAATACGTAATTTCAGATTAACATAGAAATGTACTTAAATGTGTTACTCGTACAATGTAACATACACAAAAAATATATATTTTTAATAGTGTGACGTTTATAAAAGATACTCGTTGTATACAAGAAACTACTAGAAGAACATACATACATATACTCACGGCTATAAGTCCCTAGGAGAGCTAATTAGAAATTCCTTAGCCACTTTTGAAAGTTAAGTGGGGAAAAGATGGTAAAATAAAGCACTTAAACAAATGGGTTACCAAGCTACTATACAATTTCTTAGAATCATCATCATCAGAGATTTCCACCATGACCGGTCTAGTGCTGCCTCATACATCGGCTTCCCGCAACTTTCACTAAGTCATCGGTCCAACTTGTAGTATCTTCAGAACCTTCGAGCCCCTACGGCCGTCGGTTCTGCGTGCAATATACCCTGCCCATAGCCACTTCAGTTTTGCAATTCTTCGGGCTGAATAGTATTTATTTTTTGTATAAGTGCCTTTGGTTTTTCTTCGGATCTCCTCGTTGCAGATTTGATCGCGTAATGAAAACTCCTACGTAGCCCTCTTGGTCCTTTGGGTTACTCGGAGCCTTCTGATGAGGCCCATTGTTAGAGGCCACATATTGTTAGAGGATTCTATATTGTGATTGTTAGAATACTCACTTCAAAATTAAGTCGATCTGCATTCCTTTGTTTGATGGCGTTGAACACGAGCCCCGCATACGCGCTGGCGTCCCCCAGAGGGAACAGCTGTGAGAATATAGCCTTGAACCGTTCTTCGTCCACCACTCCGGTCGGGCATTCCTGAGGAAAATATGCCATGATGGAATTATAAGTTTCGATAATAAGTGGGGAGCAGTGACATTTAATTTATTTTGTAAAAAACAGACAACATAAATAGAGTGAAAAAATGAATTAAATATGGAGCCTGTAGTTTTTATTATGAAATAACAGCTGAACCTTCTGTATTCTGTTGACCTGAGAGAAAATGTATGTAACTTTTGGTGTAGTCAATTCGATGCCTTGTAAGTTTGTTGATGTAAGATGTAAAAAGTAGTAAAAATAAATAGCAAACACTTAAAGGCTTTAAGTATAGTTGCAAATCTGATTTTCATCATTACCAGAGGAGTAGTGAAGGCTTCCCAATGAGTACCCAAGACACTCGTTCATCACGAGAAAATATAAAATTAAAAAATATTTATACCTGTTTGAAGGCGCGGTACATGATCTTGATCTCCCGCTGCGAGTAGCGCGAGGCGGCGGCCAGCGCGGCGGGCGGCTCGGGACGGTAGCGCGACCACACCGGACACACCTCCTCTATCTCCTCTTCTGTAACATTCATTACATACATAAATATTCCAATGGCTAGAAATCCCAAAAGTGAGGATTACTACTAATCATACATAACATAAACGTTCACGCCGAATATCCCCGAAGGGGTTGGCAGAGGTACTAATACTTCTGAACATCACGTGACTTTGTCACCTGGTGTTCAGAGTACCCACGTTTTGCATGGACAGTGTACTCATGTGGGGGGCAGGCCTATCACCGTTTTGTACGAATACACTGTCACATGACTAAGTACAACTCAGTCATGTGGGTTTCCTCACGATGTTTTCCCTCACCGTCAATTACTAATCAATTAAGCAAATAAAAATTTTCGACACCAGCGGGACTTGAACCCACGACCTCAGATATATGTCCCGTCGCTCTGCCAACTGAGCTATAGTATCAAGAGACCACGAGTATTACTTGTTTGTTTGTATGAGGTTTTCATGCAAAACAAACCCTAGTTAGTGAGAAAGTGTCCCGTGTTTGCCCGCATTGTTAGCAATTAGATACTTAATAAATTGGTGCCACATCCATTATTTACACATCTGGAGTGAATTGACGTCAGTTAAGTTGTGTCTTTTTAGCAGAAAATACTTTTAGTTTATATAGAGGATTCGCTAAGAATGGCGAGGCTAAGGAAGTCCAAAGAGTTAAAACTTAATAAAACATACATACGTACATACATACATATACTCACGGCTATAAATCCCTAGATGGGGTAGCCAGAGCTAAGGAATTAGAAATTCCTCAGCCCCTTTTGGAAAGTTAAGTGGGGAAAAGATGGTAAAATAAGGGTTGTTGGTGATGGGTCTTCAACCGCATCGCCCAAAAATCCCTTTAAAGCCCCAATGCCGTTAGTCGCCTCTTACGTACACCCGCCGGAAGAATTGGGGTAGTGCTATTCTAAGCCGAGACTACCCAGCACTTAATAAAAGTATATAAAAATATTGATTTATATGAATAAGGCGCAAAATGTTGGCCTTATTCGTACAAAGTGACTATCGCCAGTCTTGCCTACTCGAATGGGAAATAATGGCGTGAATATATTGTAAGTTGCGTTAGTTTCTTTGATGGCTTTGTACGCTAACTCTGAGTGTGGCTGTGTCATTTACACTCAGGTCACGTGATCAACCCGTTCACTTTAGAACCAAATTGCTCGTTAAACCTCCGAAACGTGCCCGAGCTATTCACATCACGTGCTAATCTCAGCCGTGCACCACGTGACAAAGATTTAGCGGATCCATTTCTATTCATTCGTGAAATATAATATTAAAATGAATTTAGGTGGACATGGTGCACACACATGTTAACATATTTAAAACTAAAATTTCATATTCTTATGTCATGATGGTTATCAGCGAAAATATTGTTTTGTTTTGTTTATTTATTTATTACGGGTTTATTAGACAAATACTCAATTCTTAATCTGTTGTATTTATAACTAAATAGAATTGTTCATTGCGGCACTTACGTAATGGAAGATTATAATAAATAAAGAATAAATAAAGGAAAGAAAAATTTCGACACAGGCGGGATTCGAACCCGCGACCTCGGGTATACGCCCCCGTCGCTCTTGCCAATTGAGCTACCGTGTCAATGGCTGCCAGTGCGAAATTCTTCTATCCTTTATTTCTTTTACACGTTTTAGTAGTGTTTGCGTTTCCTACTTCCTAATTTTTTACTAATTCGGAAAGCCACTTGTCTATCTTTTCAGATAGAATGCAAATGTTGAACACGCCTAACAATCACATAATTTAAATCTTTTTGTTCATGAAAACCTCATGTGGGGATTATTACTAATAAATAAAGAATAAATAAAGCCATTGACACGGTAGCTCATTTTGCAGAGCGACGGAGGCGTATACCTGAGTCGCGGGTTCGATTCCCGCCTGTGTCGAAATGTTTCTTTCCTTTATTTATTCTTTACTTATTTGTAATAATCCCCACATGCGGTTTTCATGTACAAAAAGATTTAAATTATATATTTTAATTTCGGATAATTTAATTTTGTTAGTTATTTATTTACAGTCTTTATGAATATTGTACAGTTTTGAATACATAAATTTTCATGACATTTGTAGGATTTATATCATACATTTTTTCAGTTAGTTTCTTCCAAAGAGCAAACCCAAAGCACGAATTTTCTCCCTGACAGGTTAACAAAGGTGACCGCCGTCGTAGCAATTCCACCAGCTTATAGCAACACAACGCTACGCTGTCGTAGCATATTGCTTCAATTTCGTAGCAAATTAAATTTGGCTCTTGAAAACGGCCTCGCAATGAATGGTTGAATATTGAGTTCTTGGGAAATAAGTACGCAGTAAGAATATATTTTTTAGTATTGTACGTTCCGAAATTTTTATTAACACTCTTATATTTGCTTCACCTGTATGTATGTAAGTAACCGACTTCTTCAAACTCGATATTGTCCCACTTTAAGCAAACCGATTTAGTTCAAAATTTGTACACTTATCAAGGATAATATAATATTTCAAATGTTTATCCCATTATCCTGATAGGAGTCGCTAGGGTTAAAAAATTTAGATGATTCAGTACTAACAAATTAAATTAAATATAGTTTAAGAAAAACTTTTGAAGCACATTTAACTAAAACTTTGCCATATTTTTCGTCTATCGAGCAACCCACGGTTTTTCATGATTTTTCATGTTATATAGGGAGTGAAGATACCTTAAGATAAAGTTTCCCTCAGACAACAATCAAGATACAGCGTGATATTACGGCAATTGCTGCCTTTAGAGCTACATAAGGATAGCCTTATGTAGCTCTAAAGGCAGCAATTGCCGTAACTCGAGTTTTCCCGAAGTACAACAATAATTATTTTCATTAGCAGATACTAACACTACACTTTAATTGCTCCAACAATGCGGTTTCAGAGGAGATAGATAGACTAGGCGCGCAGATATTTCTAAATCTACGCGCATCTGAACCCCATGGACCGAGGGTCTCCACGGCAAAAGGGATAAAAATATAACTGTCATCCAGGAAGCCATATTTACGCTTCTTTAGGCCCTCAGAGTATGTCGCAGCAGCTCCAGCCCGAACAGCAGACCGAGACAAATGGGAAGGCGCCGCAGTGTGTCGACACAAGTTGCATCCCACACAAGCGTCCTCCCATTTTTCCAGGGAATTAATTAAGATATATTATACAATGGAAAGGAAGTTTTATATAAGCTAAAATTTCTGACGTCAACATTTATTATTTTTAATGCTCCAATCATCGTAACAGGTTTTTTTCAAAAACGCTTAAGAGCTGATCGAATGCTAATACGAGTAGTCTTATGTGATTGATTACAACCAATTTCGCAAATCCATTCGTTCACTTATATTAATGTAGTTCTTGATATTTTCAGTTGGATAAAATCGTATGGCATGATAGATTGTGTTCTAAATATGTCTGATATCTAATATCTACCGCGTCGAATAAATATTGCACAGTCACCGTTTTATATAAGGTACATACATCGGATATGAGTAAAATGCTGATATGTTTCCTGTTAAGCCTTTGCCAAGACAGATCGTTGGTTGAATATATTCAGCTAAAAGGCTGTATTCAACGCGATGATTACTATTATTAGTTCAATGGTTTTTTTAATACATACATAATCACGGCTATAACTCCCTAGAAGGGGTAGCCAGAGCAAAGATTTAAAAATAAAAAAAACCTGTGCCACTTTTAATAGTTATGGGTCTCCAACCGCATCGCCAATCCGCCAAATATCCAATAAAAAGGCCCCAATACCCTAAATCGGCTCATACGTACACCCACAGGAAGAAATGGGACAGTGATATGCTAGGCCGACAATACACAGCATAATTTTTTTAATAATCCATACATCGAACCCGTATAAATATTTAATATGGTAAGTCAGCCAAATCGACTTAATATAACAAAGTTAGACCCTATTTTGTGGATGACCACACACGGTGCTTATCTTATTAACCTAACAGTTTTTCTTAATTACTATTTATTTAATCGTTCACGCCGAATATCCTCGAATGGGTTGGCAGAGGTCTATACTTCTGATTATCACGTAACATTGTCACCTGGTGTTCAGAGTACACAATTTTTGCTTGGACAGTTTACTCACGGGATAGGGGACAAGCCTATCGCCGTTTTGTACGAATACACGGACACATAACAAAGTACTACTTAGTCATGTGGGTTTCCTCACGATGTTTTCCCTCACCGTTAATAACCATGATAAACCAACAACACATATGTCTTTAGATAATACAAATTGGTGAAGGCCCTAAACGGGATTTGAACCCTCATCGTCTGTATGATAAGCGGTGTTCTACCCACTGAGCTATCAAGGTTACATACATACATACATATACTCACGGCTATAAATCCCTTAACGGGGTAGCCAGAGCTTTGGAATGAGAAATTTCTCGGCCACTTTTGGAAGTTGACGGGGAAAAGATGGTAACAATAAATGTTTTTGGTGACGGGTCTCCAACCACATCGCCCAAAAATCACTTAAAAAGCCCCTATGCCCTTAGTCGGCTCTTACGACACCCGTGGGTAGAAAGGGGTAGCGACATTCTAAGCCGGCACTACACGGCAATCAAGGTTACTTATATAAAATATCGATAAAAAATGTGCCTTGAAATTGACAGAAGCCGCCATATTTATTACAAATGAATTCGACCTCTCTTACACAAATGAGCTAAGTTTTATGGACAAGCACTCCCTCTGCATCCCGCGACCCGCGCTCACAACTTTGTATTCTTTGAAACACAAACATCTCCATTATTTTTTTATAACTTTTGAAGGATTATTCTGTTTATATATTTATCTACATAAAAAGACAACCGCGGGAAGAAATGGGGTAATGCTTTTCTCAGACAGTATATACAGACAGTTAATTTATGTACTGGTATATATAATGATCTTAATTTAATTTTTTATTCTATTAGCATACAACAATAATCATGCAGTTAATAAACGTTAAGGAAGAATAGTTGCACATTAACTCAAACTCAACGTTAATACCGTAAATCACCAAACATACATATACTCACGGCTATGAATCCCTTGAAGGGATAGCCAAAGTTAGGGAATCAGAAATTCCTCAGCCACTTTTGGAAGTTGCGTGGGGAAAAGATGGTGAAATAAAGGTTGTTGGTGATGGGTCTCCAACCGCATCGCCCAAAAATCCCTTAAAAGCCCCAATACCGTTAGTCGCCTCTTACGTACACCCACCGGAAGAAATGGGATAGTGTTATTCTAAGCCGACACTACACAGTTATATAAATCTAAAATAGTAAATCTAAATAGCTAAATCACCAAAATATAAATATTTCTGAACATCACATCCCATTTTGTTAGCTGATATGCAGAGTACATTTTGTTTGGTCAGTGCATCCACGAGGTATGGGGCAGGCCTGTCGCCTATATCGCTGTTTTGTACGCGTCACTATTTTTGCCGAGTTTCACGGAATCGGGACACCGACCCGCTTAGTGAAAAAACTCAAGTTTTATTTGCAATTCAGAAAGTTGGTCTTAACTCTGACTTTTGTAAACATGCTTAGAAGGCGCACAGCCAGTGTGAGGAAAGTTGAACCGTAGTTGAACGAGACGAGAGACACTACACAGCAATAATAGATTATTTATAAACATTCTGCTCCCGTTCGACTAAATCTGTCATGCATTAGCATTAATAATTATTTTTTTACAATACTGCTCCTTACAATTAAAAGGCGGTAAAGAGGCATTTATATAATTAAAATGCCTGTATGGTATTATTAATCTATAATATATATTCTATGTACCAACATAGAATTGAATGGAAAATATTTTATTGCAAATCACAAAATGTTATCATCTTTTCCCTTATCCACTTCCAAATGTGGCTGGGGAGTTTCAAACTGTAAAGCTCTGGCTACCCCTTTTTGGAATTTACGGCTATGAGTATATGTATGTATATATGTGCTACATATCCTTTTATGCTGATTTATTTCAGGACTGTCGCGTCTCATGCTTGCTAGTAAATAAAATGGTGGTATCGCGTGAAGAACCGCAGAACTGGAGGCCTAGCACGAGCCTTATTTTATCGTTTCTCTGTCGGTACGAATGAGATAAAAATATACGATACTATGTAAGCGCGAAAGAGTTGGCGGTTTTATACCACGCGATATCTAGGTCGGTCGTGCTAGCTGGGCTGGTGTCCCTGATATTGATGGTCTATCAAACAACAAATTCCACTCCAATATACACGAAACCTCTTTTGACACGCTCGCGCCTCATTTCCACACTCATTTCATATTCTATGTGAGATTTAAAAACACATGCGAGGCTTCGTGGCGAACACCGAAAGTGATATATGCGTTGTGGTTTTAAATAAAACGTTCACGCCGAATATCCCCGAAGGGGTTGGCAGAGGTACTAATACTTCTGAACATCACGTGACTTTGTCACCTCGTGTTCAGAGTACCCACGTTTTGCATGGACAGTATACTCACGTGATAGGGGGCAGGCCTATCGCCGTTTTGTACGAATACACTGTCACATGGTGGTTTTAAATATAGAAGTTATGTTATACATATTTTCAATCCGAAGCTTAATTATTTGCCGCTTAGGGCCAGCTTAGAATGTCACTACCCGTTTCTACCCACGGGTGTCGTAAGAGGCTACTAAAGGTATGGGGCATTTTATGTAGTTTTTGAGCAATGCGGTTGGAGTCACCAACATTATTTTATTTATACCATCTTGTCCCCTATCAACTACCAAATATGGCTGAGGAGTTTTTAGCTCTAATGCTCTGGCTACTCTTTTTTGGGATTTATGGCCGTGAGTATATGTATATTATATGTATATTTGCTGTGTAGTGTCGGCTTAGAATAGCACTACCCCATTTCTTCCGGTGGGTGTACGTAAGAGGCGACTAATGGTATTGGGGCTTTTAAGGTATTTTCGGGCGATGCGGTTGGAGACCCATACTTTTACTTTTACCATCTTTTCCCCACTCACATTTCCAAAAGTGGCTGAGGAATTTCTAATTCCTTAGCTCTGGCTACCCCTTCTAGGGATTTACAGCCGTGAGTATATGTATGTATATGTATTATGTATGTCTGCCAACTTTGAGAAATTGACGAAACTTATGATATTAGAAAAGACACAATGGTGTTGGTCCGGCTTAGTGTTTGAAATCACGTGTCCTGCATGTGTGGCAATGGTGTTCCTACCTATCAACACTATAACGGTGGTAAATTGCAGTATGACTAGAAATTATGTAACCAATATTGAATATAGCGACTTTGAGACCGCTGATGTGTAGTGTCGCTTAGAATAGCACTACCCCATTTCTTCCCGTGGGTATACGTCAGAGGCGACTAAGGGTTTTGGGGCTTATTAAGGGATTTTTGGGCGATGCAGTTGGAGACCCATCTCCAAAAACCTTTACTACTATCTTTTCAGCACCTTCCAGAAGTGAATGAGGAATTTCTGATTCCTTAAAACTGGCTACTCCTTCTAGGGATATATATTAATTATACGGGATTATACCCGTGAGTATAAGTACAAGGTCGCAGAAGACCGGGCCGTAGGAAAACCCACTGGCTTCAAAATCTGTCCGAATGGGTCAACTACACTTCCGTCGATTGTTCCGCGCCGCAACATCACGGGCCAAAATGGCCATAATGATAGCCGACCTCCGATAGGAGATGCCACCCAAAGAAGAAGAAGAGTATAAGTATGTAAGCAACTTTAAGAAAACTAGTTTTCCTTTCCGAAGTAAAATAAATCCACATCCGTATATTATGTCGTAGGATGATTTGATGTTTAGGTTTTTTGCAAAAAACCTAGGAATTTTGCAAAAATCCGGATAATTAGATAACGGTTATAATATTTTCTAATCTTACTAGGTTTTTTGCAAAAAAACTAGTTGGTTTAGTAAGATTTTACTTCTTTAATGCTGATTGGTTGATTTGTGATTGCTCGCCTACACTTATTCTGATTGGTTCGTCATTGTGGTATTGAGATATTATAGCTAGAGTTACAAAGGGTAAGAAAGGACAATACTTATTTGATACTAGGAATTAAATATTTTTTTTACTCTTTTGTAGGACTAAAATAACAATCACGTTCGGACATATTATACACAGATCAAGTTACCCCAAACTAAGTAACACTTGTATTATGGGATACTAACTCAGCGATATATTTAATATAATATAATACACATATGTTCATCACATAAATGTTGCTCTCAGCGGGGATCAAACCCGCAACCTCCAGACCGAAAAGCTAGTCACCTATCCACTCGGCCGCGGACGTCTTTAATATAGGTAGGAACAATAAAGTAAGTACGTTTTAAATTTTAGTGTTGAGGTATTATAGCTAGAGTTATAAAGGGAAATGACAATACTATTTTTATACTAAGGAACTTTTTGTAACTAAAATTAAAATAACAATCAAATTAAATGTTGGTAGGAACAATGAAGTGAGTACGTCTTAATTAACAACCAATCAGAGATGACGCGTTTATGGGTCACTGCAATCGACCAATCAGTATCTCTTTTATAAAAGAGATAGGTCGTCGCCTGAGGAACCGTGGCTGGGACTACCGTTCTGGGGCATTTTTGATGCAGAGGATCTCCCTGGCTGTTCAGCGGGGTAACGCTGCCAGCGTAATGGGGACCTTTGGGTCGGAAATGTCTCGGAGCGGTTTGTTTAATTGACCTTTTTTTTTTTTATTATAAATGTCTAATTTTATTGTTAAATTATTTTAAGTTTTAAGTTATCAGTGTACAGTATTCATAAAAACTGACATTTCGTTTCGGAGTCATACTAAACCAACTAGTTTTTTTGCAAAAAACCTAGTAAGATAAGAAAATATTATAACCGTTGTCTAATTATCCGGATCTTTGCAAAATCCCTAGGTTTTTTGCAAAAAACCTAAACATCAAATCATCCTACGACATATACAAGACACTAATGTCATGTTAAGTTCGCATTACCTGCACGTACACCTCTACCTATCCTCTATCCATTTCCATTAATGGTGCCTAAGCTCATAAAGAGCTCTTTACTTTTATATTCCTGTTCATTTAATGGCACATGTAAGAAATATATTCTGTATCGTCTTAAAGATCACCACATGATTGCAATTCGGTATGCAAAGTTTTTTTTTTGTATTTATTAAATATTTTTATTCGATAGTAAACACGAAAATAAAAGACTAATTTGAATATTTTCCATTTAAAATGAGTAATTGTAAAGTTATGATTTTTTAAAGATTGTTCAACTTTTGTACTTAATGACGTCATCGATTGAAATTATCACGTAGCGACAAGCAAATGAAGTGAAATGTTTAATAAAAAGGTTTCTGGTTGTAAAACATTTCACGAATTTGTGATCTCAACTGAAATTATTACGATATTATACCTAAACAAACCTATGATTTTCGATATTTTATTAATAAACTGCAAAACCGTATGTCTTTGAAACAACATTGAAGCCCAAACACTGTTACAGTTTTTTGATAAAATAACAGTCATCTTAGCTTCAATTGATATAATTTCAAGAAAATATTGTTTATAACCATAATATCTCGAAATGGTTTTGTAATCAGCATCACTTTAGTAAAACTTTGCATACCGAATTAATGATTTGAATTTAGCGTAATGATAAAGAAAACAATACGTCACTAGAGCATCATAAAAGATCTAATTAGTAGAAAAAGTATTTGTAAAGACCGCAACCGTGATAGCTTTAGCTTCTGCAGCGCATCAGGCATGTTTGCCGAAACGCGAGTAGCGTGCTTCTACGCCACCATGCGCGCCCGCCCGCCTCCCTGCTGCAGAGGGTGCGGGCCAGCCCCAACAACATCCTGCAAGCTATTGCGGATAGGGTGGATTCGCCTTATATATGACATTGTATTAATCTTCAATGTAAATATAATAAGCGACATGATAGTCCAGTGGATAGAACACCCGCCCGAAAACAGAAGGGCGTGAGTTCCAATCCTGGGGCGGGCCTACACCAATTTGTCTTTTCTAAAAGTCATATGTGTGGTTGATTTATCATGTTTGCTAACGGTGAGGGAAAACATCGTGAGGAAACCCACATGGCTGAGTTGTACTTAGTTATGTGACAGTGTATTCGTACAAAACGGCGATAGGCCTGCCCCCTATCACGTGAGTACACTGTCTAAGCAAAACGTGGGTACCTTCTCTGGAAACTAGATGGCGCTTGCCATGTGAGTTCAGGAGTATTGGTACCCCTGCCAACCCCTTCGGGGATAAAACGGCGTGAACGTTTATGTTACGTTATGTTATGTAAATATAATAGTTAGTTAAAAGTAGTATTAAGTATTTTTTTAAGGTGTCTAACATAGTTGATAAGTCTTGTTACTAACAATATGAGTCCTGTTGCTTTGAATAAAGATTTATTATTATTATTATAGCTCAGCGGGTAGAACCTGCAGGTCGTGCAGACGATGAGGGTTCCAATCACGGGTCAGGCCAACACCAATTTGTCTTTTCTAAAGTCATATGTGAGGTAAATTTATTATGGTTGTAGACTGTGATAGAAAACATCGTGAGGAGACTCACATGGCTGAGTTGTACTTATTTGATGCGTCGATAGGCCTGCCCCCTACCACGTGAGTACACCGTAAAAGCAACACGTGGGTACTCTGAACACCAGGTGACATTGTCACATGATGCTCAGAAGTATTATTATCCTCCCTTCGGGGAGATGCCGCGTGAACGGTTGAGTTTGAGTTATTAAATAATGATTAGATTAGATGTGTAGTGTGTGATGTGTATTGCTGTGTAGTGTCGGCTTAGAATAGCACTACCCCTTTTCTTCCGGTGGGTGTACGTAAGAGGCGACTAACGGTATTGGGGCTTTTTAAAGGATTTTTGGGCGATGCGGTTGGAGACCCATCACCAACAACCTTTATTTTACCATCTTTTCCCACGCAACTTCCAAAAGTGGCTGAGGAATTTCTAATTCTAGAATATCCCTACCCCATTTCTTCCCGTGGGTATACGTCAGAGGCGACTAAGGGTTTTGGGGCTTATTAAGGGATTTTTGGGCGATGCAGTTGCAGACCCATCTCCAAAAACCTTTACTACTATCTTTTCAGCACTTAACTTCCAGAAGTGAATGTAGAATTTCTGATTCCTTAAAACTGACTACCCCTTCTAGGGATTTATAGCCGTGAGTATATGTATGTATGTAGATTAGATGATAATGAAAATTGAGCGTGCAGATACGAGTATGACCATAATCGTTACTCTTGGCACGCCTTGCACGACCTTACATGACAGTTTGAAGAGGTATGTAAGTATTGCAGAAGGAGTAAAGCGTGATTTCGGTAAAAAACAATCAATGATTGATGAATATGAATACTATAAATGAAACTTAAGTGTTGTGCCAGGATGGTACAAACTGGCGATCGCTAGTCTTCCTTTACTTATCCCAATGCGAATTATGGAGTGTTAAAAATATTTTGGCCATATAACTAAAATAAAAACAGCGATATAATTTGAAGTAAAAAATATGTTCATCTTATTTAAAATGTGTTTTTAAACGCTGGTTAATAATAAACAAACTCTTTGAAACCATTCCACGCCCCGCGGCAAATTGAGGATCGAATTCGTTTGAAGTTCCCGTTACATCCTGCCGACTGAAATACTTCACTACGAAAGCCAAAATTTAACAAGGGTATGGCGCAAATTTGAGTAAATTTGTGCCGTGTAGTGCCGGCTTAGAATGTCACTACCCTCGTGTGTCGTAAAAGGCGACTATAGAGTGCTTTTTGGGCAATGCGGTTGGAAACCCATCACCAACGATACTTTTTGCCTACTAGGAGTATCTTGCGCCTATCAACTTCCGAATTCGACTGAGAAAATTGTAGCTCTGAAGCTCTGGCTACACCTTTTGGGATTTATGGCCGTGAGTATATGTATGTATGTGTTATTTAAGCATACTATACACTAAAATATACGCTACTTTTTCAATCACTACTTACACATTTCAAAACTTAATGTGATGGTCCATAGCTAAGTTTTATGCTGAAGGTTTAAACGATAAAATATTGTATTCATTCAAAAACTTTTTACTACAAACAAACAAACACACAAACACAAACACATCTGCATTGAAAAATTGGCATTACTTACTTCGAAACGCATTGAGACAAAACCTTTTGTTTATAATACAATTTATATCTTTGTTGGAATCGAATTTCTTAATAAACTTTTCTTGACGAGCGTTGGTGCCAAAATAAGACAAAGCCCTTTATCATTTTAGAAGTTGCTGTCACGACTTGTCCTGAAGGACTCAACAGTGTCACACTGATCTCAACACTTTTCGTGACTTCCTCGCGAATTTGACATAGATGTTTCTTGTTTTTTTTTAATGTGAATATTAATTTTTGGTTGGAGACCCATCACCAAAAACCTTTATTTTTACCATCTTTTCCCCACTTAACTTCCAAAATTGGCTGAGGAATTTATAATTCCTTAGCTCTGGTTACCCCTTGTAGGGAAATATAGCCGTGAGTATATGTATGTATGTATGTATGAATATTAATTTAATTAGAATGCAAATGTTGAGAACGCCTAATTATCACATAATTTGAATGTTTTTGTTCATGGAAACCTCATGTGGGGATTATTACTAATAAATATAGGAAAAAAAATCGACACAGGTGGGAATTGAACACACGACCTCACTGGTATATATACTTCAATTATTAGTAACTAGCTGACCCCACAGACTTCGTACTGTCAAAAGTGTAGACTTTCACGTCGTCAAACTGAAATATTTAACTGACCTGTTGAGGGTCTCTGTCATGCGATGAGAAAAAAGGTGTTTTTCATAGCGTCCTCACAATTTTTTCACTTCATAAGTTTTAAGTTTATAAGTATAGTAGTTTTGGCTGAGCATTGATTCTTAGTCAGTTAGTCTTTTTAAGCATTTTTTAAGAAAATTTATTGATCTCTTAATTTTTCTGGGATAAAAAGTGTCCTATTGTGTTAATTAGATCATTATCTGGCTTCCTGTAAATTTTATTTTAAATGCGTTCTGTGAATTAGTCTTCATTTAGCTACAAACACACAAACATCTAAACTTTCACATTTATAATATTAATAGGATTAGGCCTAAACATAAGCTTCTCGCGCAGGTGACCTCGCTCGCCGGCCAGCGCAGCAGCGTCTTGTCTTGCGCTTCATGCACGCGTGTAAATTTTGTTACGGAGTAATTTTAAAATTGTATTATCTTCTAAGATGTTTATTTAAATTAAGTGATGTCAAGGACAATTTTGTTCTCAATTAAATACTCTCAATCAACAACATATTTATTTGGATAAAGATTAATATTATGTTGATAAAACATTATGGCAATTATGCATTAAATTCGACCAAATTTATTTACCATAAAAATGGTTATAGTAAGTGAAACTTAAAAGTTAAACATATATTGCCGCGGGCATTTTTTTAGATCATTTAAAGAGAAATAATTCTTTATACATTTTTTTTGGGTAACTTAAACCGTTTACGCAGCGCACATAACGGAAGCCTTAGTATGAATAATTATCCCCGTTTTTGCAACATTATTCGCTGATAGTTTGCTCCTGTTGGTCGCAGCGTGATGATATATAGCCTAAAACCTTCGTCAATAAATGGACTATCCAACACAAAAAGAATTTTTCAATTTGATTGGGTAGTTCCTGAGATCCTAGCGTTCAAACAAACAAACTCTTCAGCTTTATAATATTATAGTATAAGTATATAGTATATAGTATAAATAGTATATATAGTATATAGTATAGATAATTCGCACATGAGGTTTTCATGAACAAATACATTCAAGTTATGTGATAGGCGTTCTCAACATTTGCATTCTATCTGAAAAAGTAGACATGGTCTTCCGAATTTGTAAAAAAATTTGGAGGTAGGAAACGCAAACACTACTTAAAAATATAAAAAAAAAACAAAGGATAGGAGAATTTCACACTAGAAGCCTTTGACACTATAGTTCAATTGGCAGAGCGACGGGGGCGTATACCCGAGGTCGCGGGTTGAATTCCCGCCTGTGTCGAAATTTTTCTTTCCTTTATTTATACTTTATTTATTAGTAATGTTCACTGTTTTACTTTATTTTCTATTCGCCACAATTCACTTGCCGTGTATGCAGAAAAATATATTTACTCGCCTATAATACGTTTGTCTGTAAATTGTGTAATACGCTGTAGAAACTAAATGGGTTTTGATGACTATAAGGTCAAACAATACGTCTTAATTTTGCAAGTTTCATAAAAGGCCCTCCAAATGTTATATTGAACAAATAAAACTATTCGACCTCATTACAATTGCTAACAGGACTTGCCTACTGCGGAGAGTATAGCCTTATTAATTCACTTTAAACATGATCCGCCGAAAAATATAGTTTAATGAGAAACAGCCTGTGTTGTGTATTTAATAATACGGTCTAAATTAAAACATTCATACATACATATACTCCCAGAGCTTCAGAGCTGGAAACTCCTCAGCCACATTTGGAAGTTGATAGGGAGAAAAGTAGAAATAAAGTATCGTTGATTATGAATCTCCAACCGCATCCCCAGAAACCACTTCAAAAAGACATAATAAACGTTCACGCCGAATATCCCCGAAGGGGTTGGCAGAGGTACTTATACGTCTGAACATCACGTGACTTTGTCACCTGGTGTTTGCCGTGTAGTGTCGGTTTAGAATAGCACTACCCCATTTCTTCCGGTGGGTGTACGTAAGAGGCGACTAACGGTATGGGGCTATTAAGGGATTTTTGGGCGATGCGGTTGGAGACCCATCACCAACAACCTTTATTTTTACTATCTTTTCCCCACTCAAATTTCCAAAAGTGGCTGAGGAATTTCTAATTCTTTAGCTCTGGCTACCCCTTCCTGGGATTTATAGCCGTGAGTATATGTATGTTTAGAGTACCCACGTTTTGCATGGACAGTGTACTCACGTGATAGGGGGCAAGCTTATCGCCGTTTTGTACGAATACACTGTCACATGACTAAGTACAACTCAGCCATGTGGGTTTCCTCACGATGTTTTCCCTCAAAAAGACCCGTACCCTTATTACCCCTTTACGACACTGCGGGTAGAAAGGGGTTGTGACATTCTTAGCCGACACTATTTCTTTAATTATTTGACATTATACTTGATCACGCGTGTCACTAAGCCATATATTTCTCGACCTTGTCAATGTCGATGTCGTGAGTTTGGTTAATACACAGGTTATTTTGGCTAGAAAGAACGATATCCAAATACCATTAACAAATGAAGGAGATTGATTGATTTGTTTAGGAAGTTTTCAACCGACTTTAATAAAAAGAGATTTACAATTCGTTTATTTTTATTTCGGTGTGTATGTTACGCGATTACTCCGTCGATGGTCACCCTATTTCAAAAGATTTTTTGGTTCTGGGAGATATGCTTTCAGTTCCCATTTAATATTCATGACATTCGATAGCGTGGTTATAAAAATATTACAAAATATAAAAATGGCTACGTTATCCTATTGGTTTTCGAGTTTTTTATGAAACAATTAGTTTCCGTCAAATGACTGTGAAGTCGGATCCGTTTTGTTTAACAAAAGTATTATTTTAATATTCCAAATAACTTAACGAAATATAAGTTCAGAACAGACGTTTATATTATATTCCCAAACTATACACTAATAAAATCGTCAATCTAGTTTTTTGGATTAGTTTTAGGTTTCTTAACCTTAGGATCTTTCCTACCAGGTCATTGTTTCACCAAGTTCTACGATATCAATACATGTCTAGAAATATTATAAATAGTATCGTTTTTTAATTGTAAATAGATAATACATAATACATAAATGTTCACGCCGAATATCCCCGAAGGGGTTGGCAGAGGTACTAATACTTCTGAACATCACGTGACTTTGTCACCCGGTGTTCAGAGTACCCACGTTTTGCATGGATAGTGTACTCACGTGATAGGGGGCAGGCCTATCGCCGTTTTTGTACGAATAAACTGTCACATGACTAAGTACAACTCAGCCATGTGGGTTTCCTCACGATGTTTTCCCTCACCGTTAACAACCATGATAAATTAACCACACATATGTCTTTACAAAATACAAATTGGTGTGGGCCCGACCTGGGATTTGAACACTAGTCGCTTACACGTTAACCGGTGTTCCACCCATTGAGCAAATGTAAGCTTTTAAACCGTGATAGTTCAGTAGGTAGAACACCCGCCTATCGTGCAGAAAGACGTGAGAATTGGGCCTACAACAATGTGTCTTTTCATACATACATACATATATATACTCACGGCTATAAATCCCTAGAAGGGGTAGCCAGAGCCAAGGAATTGGAAATTCCTCAGCCACTTTTGAAGTTGCATGGGGAAAAGATGGTAAAATAAAGGTTTTCGGTGATGGGTCTCCAACCGCATCGCCCAAAAATTCAATAAAAAGCCCCAATACCCTTAGTCGCCTCTTATATAGCACCACCCCATTTCTTCCGGTGGGTGTACGTAATAGGCGACTAACGGTATTGGGGCTTTTAAGGGATTTTTGGGCGATGCGGTTGGAGACTCATCAACAAACAACCTTTATTTCACCATATTCTCCCCACTGGACTTTCCAAAAGTTCCTTAGCTCTGGTTACCCCTTCTAAGGATTTATAGCCGTGAGTATATGTATGTATGTATGTAACTATGTATGTAATTGTGTAGTTTCCTGTTAGTATTCAAAACAAAATGATATAAAAATACGGCGTATACGTTTGAGCCTTAGAGACGCTTATAAGATAGTAAATAAAGTACCTGTAAGATACACTAACGACCGATTTCTGAATTGAGTATTCCAGCTGAGAACATCTTAAGTATCGTTCTGTCGCATTGAAATCTTAACAACTGAATGAGACAAAACGATACTTAAGTCGTTCTCAGCTTGAATACTCAATTCAGAAATCGGACGTATGATAGTAAGACAGGCCATTCGATCAACATACATTTAAATTTTTTATTTATAATAACGATGTATAAATGTATTTCATGTAAATTTGAGACGTAACTCGATGAGACATCGTAAATTTTAGTATATTGTTCTCTTGAAATATTCGGTTGATTGGTCGAAAACTAGTTAGTCCAAACTGAGAGTTGACGGATAGCGATGTAAGAGATCTATAGATCCAACATTGATCAAAATGACAGTCGAACACTAAAGTGGGTTAAATACAGAATGCGATATTTTTCTGTTTGGCATACATACATATACTCAAGGCTATAAATCCCTAGAAGGGGTAGCCGGAGCTAAGGCTACCTTAGATAAGAAATTCCTCAGCCACTTTTGGAAAAATGTGAGTTGGGAAAAGATGGTAAAAATATAGGTTGTTGGTGAAGGGTCTGCCACCGCATCGCCCAAATCCCTTAAAAGGCCCAGTACCGCTAGTCGCCTCGTACGCACACCCACCGGAAGAAATGTTTGGCACCAATTTGAAAATAATTTGTTACTGAAATTCTTAAAAGTGATCGTTTAAGGCTGTCGAATCTGAACAAACAATGAAATACTAGAAAACAGCCGTTACAAGACACGATAAAGAATAAATAAACGGAGAGAAAAGTTTTGACACCGGCCCGAAATTTTGTGTCAGGCTTTATTTATCCTTTATTTATTAGTAAAAACATTGTAATTAGGATTGATCGTATTAAACAGATTTTGACAATAAAATTAGAAAACAATTGGAAACTAATTAAATACTTGTATGCAGTAAAACACTTTTTAGTCTAATAAATAAAATTTACGTGTCACAGTGTTAGTCATCAATCTCCTCCGAAACAGCTGAACCAATTTAAATAAAATTTTGCATACACATTCATTCATTTTATTTTTATTTTATCGACTAGAAATTCCCTAGAAATAGTTTAAATGGTAAAAAAACGTTTGCCGGTTCAGCTAGTATGATTCTAAAGTTAAATTTTTCGAGTGTTTAATGAAAACTCATTTAATATTTTGTCTTTACTCTAACCAACTCACCACATCTTGTACATAAATCTTTGCTATCATTCGTTAAGCCAAAGCTTTACTTGTGTCAGGCTTTGGTCGCATGAATAATTGGCAAAGGATTAGGACACAGAAATGATGACCCTTTACCCCGAACAGTACGTTCTACAGATAAGATGCGGAACAAAAGTTTTATCTTTAGTTAACGTCACTTACAGATCCCCGGCTTCATTGTTGTAAAGTCCATTATATTAGTTTCTTTTTGTTTTAAAGTGTGTATGAAACATATTCATATGTGTTTATTTATTTATTTAACTTAAGGCACACAAACAGTGTATGTGTTTAATACCTAAATTATATATTCTTATATTGTACAAGTGATGATAAAGTAATTGATTATTTAGGGATTCTTACATGCGGTTTTAAATATTGAATTCACTTTGTTTATATTACACGCAAAAATGTGTAGCTATATTTAAGTGTGTTTACATCTGATACAACGAAAGACAAACACCATGAATAAACATCGATATGAAATACTATGAAAAAGTAAAACCACTTACGCATTTTAAAAACAGTAGCAAACTTTTAGTACTTTTATGTTTTTCCCGCTGTTTTTCGACAGGTGGTTAGGCTCCGCCAAGGAGGTTACACGCGGCAAATTTGGCACACCGCAGACTCTGTACTGGCTGCGAGATGTTGGCGGGAGACCGCCTGACAGCTAGTGCGCATGCGTCAACGCACCGACGCCATCAAACAAAAAGAGGGATTCTATATTTCTATGTATATAATATCCTTAACATGATCTAGTTTTGAATGTTGTGTTGTTCTCCTCCCGTGACACTTATGGACAGGCCACTAAAAAATAAATACACAGGTCTTTGGCAGAACATGTGAAGCACGTATATAATTTATTTGTCAACCACTCATGTTTCCTGTAAATAAATGCATTCTATTTTATTTTTCAACAGAAAATCTAGATTTACAGTTACTAGTTATTGTAGTATATTTTTTGTTGTGACTGTAAAACTGGGATCGTAGTATTGTATACGTAAAACATAGTTTACTATGTCTAGGGGGTATCTCACGATTAATACGACGAGTTAAAAACAGTACGGTAGCAAATGAAAGTATAGTGTAGTAAGCTAAGCTAGTCTAAGTTAGCTTACCTTTACCACAATACACGTTCACTTGATACCGTAAAATATTTACTAAGTATGTCTTGTAATACCCACTTAGGCTGACAATCTACCAGAGATGTGCGATGATAATGTATTTTGAAATAACCAATAGAATCGTATCATTTACCTGCGTCACTTAGAGTTTATTCCACATACATTAATTTCCCTGCCTGACTGAATTCGCTGTTTCATTGAATTGTTGTTTACATACACTGGGGCGTCATAGTACACTTTACAAATATTTGAAAGGCCTATTGTTTTGTTTGGTATTCATGTAACATACGTATTTAAATTTGATAAATTATGATATTTCATTAATAGTGTTTGTACATGCGTAAGGCATGTGAAATACCTTTTGAATCTTGCGGATGTAAATATGTAAAGAAATATTTATTCTTTTATAAGTTAGCTCTATTTATAAAATTTTATTGGCATTGGAGCTGAAATGGTATTCAAAGTAAATAATTTAACTGAAAAATGTACCTACGTCACAAGCCTTACTATTAACGAATACTTATTTGATTATTTGTAGGGTTTAAGTAAATAGCTTTGTAGTGTCTGCTCAGAATAGCACTACTTCATTTCTTTCCGCGGATGCGGTAACAGACTTAGGTAATGGGGTCTTTTTTAGTGATTGTTGAGTGACTGAGAAATCACTAATGCTGCCGTTCTGCCTTCCCTTTTTTGGGATTAATAGCCGTGAGTATTAGTATGTATTAGCCATTTAGTTTCGCTCAGTGTCAATGTAAAGTAGGAGCTTATTACTCACGTTTGGGGCACCTGTTGAATTGTAGTCACTAGAATAGAATTGCAATCACTTTATTGGCAATGCCATAAAATTTTAAACACCTTATCTCACATTATGAATGAAACACTGATACCATGAATTTTAAAAAAAACGAATAAAAAGATTATTATTTAGAGTATTTTTTATACAAAATAAATAAATGTAAAGACGGGCAATGTAAGTAAAGTCATGAAAAATACTTTAAAATGCAGACAGCCTTCTTGGAACCTTGCCACCACATGGAAGCAAGTTTGAAAGGACTACTTTCACTCAATTATATTTTTCCGTTTCTAATTTCCTTTGTCATAATGAATTTGGCATAATCTATAATATTTAAATGATTCTGTTTCATTCATGTTTCATGGCATTTTATTTATTTTTATATTTTATACAATATTATAGCATACTATGTGACTATTGATATTACGCTGTGTAGTGTCGGCTCAGAATAGCACTACCCCATTTCTTCCGGTGGGTGTACGTAAGAGGTGACTAACAGTATTGGGGCTATTAAGGGATTTTTGGGCGATGCGGTTGGAGACCCATCACCAACAACCTTTATTTTTACCATCTTTTCCCCACTCTACTTTCCAAAAGTGGCCGAGGAACCTCTAGTTCCTCAGCTCTGGCTACCCCTTGTAGGGATTTACAGCCGTGAGTATATGTATGTATGTATGTATGTATGTACGCATAATAATTAAGAGTAAATATACTATTAATTTTCTTTAAAACATTGTTAATTTCTAAGCCGCGTAATTTATACTCAAACGTTCACGCGCTATATCCCCAATGAGGTGGCTGAGGTAATAATACTTATGAAAATCATTGTCACCTACAGTGTACTCACGTGGGGCAGGACTATCGCCGTTTTTTTACGAATACACTGTTACAATTCTAAGTACAACATCGTTTCCCTCACCTTTTACAACCATTAGAAATTAAGTTAATTTAATTAACCAAACATATGACATTAGAACAGACAAATAGGTGCAAACTCTACCCAGGATTTAAACCCACGCCTGTCTCCATGATAGGCAGTAATGTCTGAATTATTAAATGTATATGGATTACCAATTAATTCACCAAACATCCTTCCACTGGCCCTCCGAACGCGGCTGACGAATATTGGGTCAGTAGATAAGACAACCTCAGGCTATACATATACCCACGGCAATAAATCCCGAAAAGGGGTAGCCAGAGCTTCAGAGCTACATAATCGTCAGCCACATTTGGAAGTTGATAAGGGTGAAGGGTGAAGAGAATAAAGTATCGTTGGTGATGGGTCTCCAACCGCATCGCCCAAAAACCACTCTTAGAAAACCCCACGCTCTTAGTTACCTCTTACAACTCCCGTAGGTAGATAAGGGTAGTGACATTCTATACCGGTACTTTATAATACTCTTAAGTTAATATTTATTAGTAATAATCCCCACATGAGGTTTTCATGAACAAAAAGATTTAAATTAATATTTGTGGTGTAGTAAAATATTCTGCTACAATAAAAAAACTAAATAATAACATCTATTAAAATTAAAATTTAAACCCCAAATCTCTCTTTTAAAAAACTGTATTTCCAGCAGAGTTACTTTAGCAGCCAATAATATGAAATCAATAACTCACTCAGACGGATGCCCGCCGTCTAAATCCGTCCAACTCACTTTTATAAATAATTTATTATATAAGTCTAACAAAAATGGACTTAGGCTTCACTCAAACAAAATGATATTGCAGGCGAAAGCTTCTACCCGACGGACGAGACGAGCGTTTTGGGTTAATCATTCACCCGGTAAAACCTTCAGTGTGTATTAGACTCTATAACTAATGACCTAAGATTTTTGATATTCTGTAATCCCGTTCTTGCTCTTTGTCCAATAGACTTTATATATGACCCACTGCTGATGAAAGGGTACTGAGGGTTTTGAAACATTTCATCAAAAGTTAATTAAGTTAACAATAACATTTCATTCCAGTTAGTTAGAGACTAGGTAAGTGCGACGTATACGGGGTTTCACAGCAGATAACTACATAAGGCAAAATAATAATCATCACAGTCCATATATCCCCGCCAATGAGCCTATTATGAAATCATGTTAGTTTTCGCTTTGATTGTAACATAGATATAATTGTACATAAATTCGCAGTAAGTGACAAACGTCGTAGCATAAACATAAAAAAGTCTAAACTGTGGTGTTTTTTTGATAAAGTTATTAATAATTGAAAGCACTGAATCTAATTCAATATATATATATTCTAGAATATATTATTTGACAAACATTAACTATTTAGCCACTGAAGTCTTTAATAATTACCAGTCTATATGCTTTATTTAGATCTTAAACAAAAGTTTTCAATGCAAATACATGATAAAAAATATCTTCTATCATCACAATATTACAATTAAGTTAAAATTAAAAATATGGCAAAAATATGAAATACGTGAATTTTAATAAATTTTAATAGGGCTAGTTAGTAACCCGCCATACTAATATCAAGCACACACACTCATTTACGCACACGGTTGTACTTTGGTTTTGGTCTCGCGGTCATTTTTGTATTGCCAATCTATATACGCTGGTATAGCATAATATATCTATGATTTTTAATAAAAACTACACTATGTTTTTTATTGAATTTATAAATACATATAAACATAACTTTCACGCCGTTTATCCCTGAAGGTATTGGCAGAAGTACCAATACTTCTGAACATCACATGACAGCGCCATCTAGTGTCCAGAGCACGTTTTACTTGGACAGTGTATTCACGTGATAGGGGGCAGGCCTATCGCCGTTTTTAATTTATTAATACTTCAAAGGCTCATACTGCACATCAGAACTCATGCTCTCATGTGCGTACAACATTAACAGTAACCTTAATTCATTTGAAAATGACATTAATAAAACCCTAAATGACATGAATTGCTGGCTAATAAATAACAATCTGACCCTGAATAATTCAAAAACCGAATTTATTCAATTTAGAACACATAAAAGACCGACATTAAAATTAAACGTTTAAATTGGAAACGATCTTATTAGAGAAGTTGCATCAACAAAATTTTTGGGTTTTAATTTGGATTGCTTTTGTGATTGGAAAGTACATATAGATAATTTATGCATTAAATTAGATAAATACCTATACGTTTTGTACAGGATCAAATACGTGGTATCAGATCAGGCGGCTCTTACATGCTATCATGGGTATGTTGCTTCGGTTCTACGATATGGAATCATTTTATGGGGTAATTCGGTTGGCGCGGATAGAGCAGTCAAATTCCAAAAAAAATGTATGAGGATACTATGTTCCGCTGGCTATTTGGACAGTTGTATTCCTCTTTTCAAGAAACTACGAATACTTCCTCTCCCTTCTTTATATATATACGAACTTTTATTGTTTGTTTACAAAAACCCTTAATTTTTTTTTATTTTATTTATTTAACTGTATAATGCCAAAAGTGACGATTTGAAACAGATGAATCTAATTAAATTTAAAAAAAAACTGTTTAATTATCTGGTAGCAAATTGCTTTAATAATGTGAATGATTTTTTCAACATATGTGACATTTAAAAATTATATTCAACATGACCTATTGACATGATATATTTTTAATGTGTAATTATTTCCTTAATTTTAATTTCTTATTGTGTGTGTTTTATTTAAATTGTATTGTAATTATTATTTTTTCTTTTTTTGACATTTTAAATAACATTGATATTGTAATATAGTATGAATTTTTGGATTGACTAGATAGGACTATTAGGACATGAATATTTACACGCTTAATGGCAGAACAAGCTCAGGACATAATTTTAAATAAGAACTTGTTAAAACTCTTGTTTTCGTAAATAAAGCATTTTTATTTTATTATTATTTATTTTACATATGCCAGTAATTTCCAACTAAATTAAGATAACATGTGTTTGTATTGATAGCTATTTTATTTTTGCATTTTGATACGATTCTGCATAAATTGATATTAAGTAATGAAAAACAAGGAAAATCCTGTGGCGCCACCGAGTCTGCTCTACGACCGCCAACATACCATTACAATACAAATTGACTTTAATAAACTCATCAGATAACTATAAAGCATCATCTGTATTGATGTCTTTGAATCTCTATCAGTTCGTTATAATGTTACGATTATTGTTCATGAAATAATAGCAAAAACTTCAGAACTGAGCTAAAAAAAAATATGACTGAGAAATTAAAAACATTTTACTTCAAAATGCACTTAGTTGTTTTTTTATTACATACATGCATACATATATACGTATACTCACGGCTATAAATGCCTAAAAGGGGTGGCCTGAGCTTCAGAATCACAAAATTCTACAGTCACTTTTGGAAGTTATTGAAGATTGTGAAATTCATATTTTTGGCGACGGGTATCCAATCACATTGCCTGAAAATCACTTAAAAAGCCCCGATAGCCCTTAGTTTAGTCTTTCATATCCACTTTTATATCTTAATAATTATATTTGCAAACAAATAAAATCAATAATAAATAAAGGAAAGAAAAATTTCGACCCACATGAGGTTTTCATGAACAAAAAGATTTAAATAATATCAATCTGCCAAAGAGAGACGGTTCATAGCAAATATTTTAGAGGAAGGCATACGTTTATCAAATGATGTATTTAGGCTGCGATAATGGTCAATCAGGAGAAATGAGCTGCTAAAGTAATTACCTAAATGCAAGTATATAACAAATTTAATAAATAAAGTATCCATCTCGAAATTATTGAAGTTAGAATTTAATTTAAATTGGGACCTCTGTGCAAGTTCTTTTTTCGAAGAACATGCGATTTATATCATATAGAAAATTTATTAATAATAATGTATAGTTTCTCACATTTTATAGGTTTTCCTTTTTTATGTGATAGTCAATAATTACGTTAATACTGTTAAATATTCTAAATATTGTATGAAGTATATAAATCACATTTTCTGTATTTTTATAACCAATTTAATTTCTCTAATACTGTTCACAACAAAAAATTTGCAAATATCGATTTATGTAGGCGTTCCGGAGACGAGGCAGACGCAACACCTCTTAAATACAAATAAGCCAGACATTCTCACCAGAAGCTCGTTATCCTCGCCAAAACACATTATTTATGCCTTTGGACACATTTCTGACAATCTACTTGTTGTATGCGCAAATTAGGTATCTTTTTGTTTAACATTTTGACAGCTAAACACGATTTCAAAAGAAGATTTTTGTTATATGTTACATTAAAGACTTGTTTGTATTTTTGAAATACGATGAAGTAATAATGAATCAGAAGATTACAAAGAGAAGACATCTAGTTGCTTTACAGAGGAAGCACAGCTAAACATTTAAAAAGGAATGACATTATGAACAAAATAATTACAAATATTAATTTCATAAAAATTACTCTGCCCAGAAAATTGGTACTGACTCAGCACATTCTGAACCTTGTCAGTTCACAATATAGCTTTTTCAGCACCGACAAAATTTCGAAGATCTATATAATTTAGAAGAAGAATAATCTTATTAGCTTATAAGAAATGAGAGAGGCATCTGACACAGAGAGACGAAGATTTTAGTCCTGAAGCGACCCATACCAATATGGCATTTCATACATTTGGTATAATTATCAGGATTGTTAATGGCGATGGCGAAGGGAAACATCTTGAGGAAACCTACATGGCTGAGTTGCACTTAGGCATGTGATAGTGTATCCGTACCAAGCGGTCTGCCCACCTATACATAAATCAATCAAGTTAAGATAAAAATGGGATCCGTGGACACAAGATGACGAAAATGACAATTATTTATGTCTTTGTTTCCCCTTAGGTACACTACTCAAACGACAAGAATAACTAAAGTAGGCTTATGTATCCAATATAAAAGAAGATATAAATATACTCGAAATACGTAACACACTAATATTATCATACCAATACTCTGTAAGTAGCTTTTTTATAACGTCGATAACGTTGAGTTATTTAGGAGATATAGTTTACTTAAAAAAAAGACAAGTTTATGTCAAGTTTCAGCATTTGGTTACAGGAAATATAATTCCCAAGTCAAGTTATAAAGCCTCCAAGGGCCAGGAAGGGGCGACGGGAGTGCGGGCGCGGGGCGGGTTCACATCAATCACAGTAATGGATCAGATGGGCCACACTATTTTTAGTATTAATTCCTAAAGCCCAATACATATTAATAAGAATATACGATGATTTACGATAAAATTGTAAGAAACGGTTTCTTTTATTGGATTATACAAAAGAAAGGAACCTTTTCCTTCCATGCATTCCAATCGGTAATTAATTAATATGTAAAATCTATAACCTCCAATAAACATTAGTGAGTTTTTATTTTCAGGTAGAGCTCATTTTAGGGTTCCGACTAAGACTAGCAAGGGTGAGTAAATGGTCCAAGCAAAACGTGGGTACTCTGAACACCATGTGTCAATAAAATCACGTGATGTTCTGAAGTATCAGTACCTCTACTACCCCTTTGGGTCTTTGAACCTTGAGTTAAGTCTTGAGTCGAAATGTATCTATTTTTTTTTTAAAAGAGAGTTCAAATAGACAAATTCATTATGATAATTATATAGTCTAGACAAAGACGGAGAGAGCACTTATAAATTTAATTTTATTCACGTCCGAGGTGAAAATATATTTCTGAAATAATACCAAAAACTCTTCGTGAAAATGTAGTTGGCGCATTAATAAATGGCGTTGTACTTATCAGAAAACCCTCTGTAATAGTCTGTATTATACCATTATTCGCTCGTTGAAGATAATCTAATTAGTAAATATTGTTGCTCATTAAATATGTCTTAATAGCAAGACAGAAAAATGATCGTAAAAGCGTTCAAAATTGCAAATATGATTTTCTGTATAAAGTAAAAGTGTGCAAAATATCATACTCCGCCATTAGCGCGTTTTTTTTAAATGGTTAAAAAAATGTTTGCTTCATACATTGATATTTAATATATACTAGCTTTGTGCCCGCGACTACGCCTGCGTAGACAATTTTTTTTACATCCAGTTTACTTCCAAAATACCGAAACACTATCTCATCTTCCATCTGATTATATTTTTATGTCTTCCCGCTGGAGTTGTACATACATACATACAGATACTCACGGCTATATTTCCCTAGAAGGGGTAGCCAGAGCTAAGGGATTATAAATTCCTCAGCCACTTTTGGAAGTTGAGTGGGGAAAATATGGTAAAAATAAAAGCTGGAGTTGTAAGACGCGAATTATAATACTGGGGCTGTAAAAGTGATTGTTGGGTGATTGTTGGGCGATACTGAATTTCAACCCCTCAGGAAATTAATTCCATAAAACGCTTTTTAAGTAGCCATGAAAATCATAAAACAAACAATTTGACAAAGTGAGAAAATATCCATACTTAAACTCATTCCCTATTTCAATACGAATAATAAGAATTTCAAAAAATCCTTGAGTGGTCATTAAAATCTTAATACAAGTCATATTTTAAATTTCTAGATATACACATGACTATGTCTTCATACTTACTATTCCCTATTTCAACCCCTGTCACATATTTTACAGGTTTAAATGATAGCCTATAAATTATATAATATATAGGATATTATCCTTTCTTAAGTTTTAATCCAACTGTGAACCAAATAACATAAAAATCGGCTCGGTGGTCAGACGTTAAAGCCTAACAGACATAGAGACAGAGTAACTTTCTCATTTATAATGTGAGTATTGATAAAAGAAATTAGTTTTAGTTAATAATTGTGTAGTTTATAACTCACTTGGAAGCAGAAGACAGTTATAAAATTAAATATATTCCGTATTTTTACCATGGTAACTGAACCGAGGAATACAAACACTTATAGAAGGAACAAGGGCAGTGTATCATCACGCTTATTTATTTATTTATTCCAAAAAACATAATCATTACAGGCATAAACCTAATGCGATAACATTTTAAATTAAATTTTAACATATTAAATTTATGGTACTCTCTTACTTATTGTAACATAGATATTTCAAGGCAACGATTGTGAAGTCACCCAGATGACATGCAAAAACATCCACATCTTCTGCAATTTCCCGCAAAGCCACTAGTGCTCTGACCAGAGGGCACTGCTGCAATAAATTAGTGCGCGACTGTGGTAAGGCAAAAATTTTTCCCTGTCGTCGTCTCAGCGTTCCATTCGGCACTTTCAAATTTATTTGACCCAGTATAAAAGAATTTGGAATGATACCCCGCATAACTTTCAATAAATATAAAATTAGATTTAAATCCCTTCTAACTTGTAATGTATTATAACCAACCATCCCTAAAACAAATTTTGTTGGATACATAAGCGGGTAATAGGGATAGACCCTATACATTTTAAAGTAAAGTACTTATATTCGAATACATAAATTCCCTTGCGAAGACGTGGCAGACTACTTGTATACACGAAATTTAATATGTTGTACGACAATGACAAAACTGAATATAATTTTCTCGTTCTCAGAACTTCAAACTTCGTTGCCAAGGTTATTTCGTTATCTCCAAACTTTTCATTTGATATTATTTCCATTTGTCTTCAGGGAAACATTGTACAACCAAGGCAATAAATGCTTTTCATTTTTGGTTACGTAGAATGTAAAAACTGTGTACAACATTACATAAAACGATCTTATTTTCATTTGAATAGAGTCGGAAATGAGTTGCGCTGTTATTGTCGGCCGTTTGACAGCGCTTTTAGAAGATGGCTTGAGGCCGAAAACTCTTTAAGAGCATTCGCGTCTCAGTTTTCCCGCGGGATGTATGAAAGCTGCGCGACTAAAAAACACTATTCAACTCACCAAAATACATGTTTCAGAAAGTAGATGACGTGTAGGCGCCACTTTTAACGGTACTTGTAAGTGCCCACTTCTCTCCCTGAAAATATAGATCGGCGATTTGAAAAGGCACTCTTTTGGTGGTTTTAGGGGCCTTTCCCTCACAGCTATGAAATCAGTTTTTATGTATTGTTTTATATGATGTATGTATTTTTTTGTATTTTTATCATCTGTGTATAATAGTATCAGCTTTTTAGAAAAGACCCCTTTATACTTTTTGACATGTCTATCGCCTGATGTATACAAATATTTCCTCGCAATATTTTAAAGAAAGAAACAAAGAAAGAAAGAAAAAACTTTATTCAGTGCACAGGAAAATACACAACAAATAAAAAATATAAAAAAAAACATAGTGGTAAACAAAAACAACAAAAGATCATAAGTAAAAAAAATTAAAACATTAAAAAGTGTGCAATCGTGAAAATCTTAGAAAATACTATATAAAAAAGCAGCCCTATGCAGTGAATTGGTTACTGGCTCAGCATTTTGCCACAGATGATGATGTCACCAACCGTGGCGCTGATTTTCAGCCAGTGCCATACAATTTGATTCGGCCGGCGAAAGTTAACATTATATAATTCATAAAAATAGAGGAAAAAACTTAACATTATATAATTCATAATTTCTCACTTTATTAATATAACTGAGAAATATCAACATCAATATCAAGAATACCAACAAATATTTCAAAGTCTGTTTTGATATTATATTAATTTTATTATTTTATTACCTGTATAATTCTACCAGTAATAAAACCAGTGTTCATCGGTTACACACCATTCCGTTAAAAAGTGAACGTAATAAATGTTAACTTAACAAGTGTTATCCCATGAAGGGATTGCAGCAGGGCTCATATTTATTTATTTATTGTTTTTCACAAATTGTGGTAGTTCTTATATTTATAGTACAAATAGGTCTTGAATAACAATTGTGATAGCCCTTAATGGGGTGTTGCAATAAGACTTGTCTAATAATTATACATTTAGGTTGCTTGATAGACGAACAATTTGGTACAGAGCGCCCCACAATTTTTATTGATTTTCAGCTTATTGTTCAATTTTTAAACTATATTTAACTTTGCTCTTTTTAGTACTAAACCAACTGAAATTATTCGATCATGGCCACCCTATCAGGATAATGGGAAAAAACTCTAAAATTATTATTTTGTCGCTGATTCTTGACGAGTGTACAGAGTTTGAATTAAATCGGATCGTTTAAAAGGGGGCAAAATCGACTTTAAAGGAGTCGGTAACATACATACAGGTGAAGCTAATACAAGTGTGTTAAAAAAGCAAGGCTGGCGTAGGATCGCGTGTCCTCCCGATGGAACATCACACAATTTAATCAGTCGGCTGGAAGACATCTGACATGGATGCCATGACTCAGATTAGACGAGATTGGAGCTTTTAATTAAACGCACGTCAAGTCTCGATATCGAGTTAATAGAACATCGAGCATTTGTGACGTACCAATCTTAACAAGCATATGAATGCGGGAATGTCGTTTGTAGCTTCATCATCTTTATTATGAAGGCATAAACTTCAGACGTCATCAAAGGCAAAATATAATGTCTTTATGTATTAATCATGGATGTATTAATAAAGGATTGAGTAATAATGTTCTTAAGTGTCTTAAACAATAATGTCTAACTCGATCGCTGCATCTCGTTCTAAGCAGTGACTATCTGTTCATGTAAATGAGTGTTGCTCAAAAAGTCAAAGAAACACTTATATTTACATACACGGCTGCACATCCGAGAATTTGTAGCCAGAGCAAAGATATCAAAAATCCTCAGCCGCTTTAGGAAGCTGAGTACGGAATAAATGGAATAGGTTAGTGTTTTCCTAAGTCGACACTACATAAATTCTCAGTTTACTTGAATATTTTACTTTTCTTTGCATAATTTCATTAAAAAGGAACAGTTAATACCCTGCTTTTTATATAATATTCCTCATAAATACGTTTTATATTTATTTTGTTATTCTTTGAACTTAATCTCATCTGGCATGGTAGAAAAAATGATGGAATTCCATTAAGTTTATCATTATCGTATAATAATAAAGCTTCTACCTATAAACTTTTGGTAGGGTGATGACATCAAGGCATGTGGGTCCAAATCCCGAGTCAGGCCTAGAATGAGTCTTTGAAGGTGAGGAAGAACATCGTGTGTAAACCTAAATGTGTGTGTGTAATATATACCAGGCCACTCAGAAAGTATTGCGAAAAAAGGTTTTAATGTATGAAACACTGGCCGGTTGTAATGTATACTGAAAATATGAGTCTTTATAAATAAAAAAAGGTACGTTCCAATTTTAAAATTTCCCTCTTTATTTTTTACGAGCTATTTTAAATTGTCGTGTCTTACTGAAAAATGAATCTGAGCCGGGAACATTTTCGCGCTATGATTTTTTACGATTTCAAATGTCGCTTAAAACCAGACGAATCATACGATAGACTTCAAATGGCGTTTATGGATGAAGGGCCTTCCAAGGCAACCGCGTATCGTTGGTATAACGAATTCAAGCGTGGTCGATTAACTTTGCGGGATGAAGAAAGAAGTGGTCGCCCTCTAACGGCTGTTACGGATGAAAACGTGGTGGAAGTGAAAAATTTAATTCATGACAATAGGCGAATAACGTATCTAGAGATTCAACATATTATGCAGATTGGATCGGGAAGCGTTCATGAGATTTTACACGAACATCTTCACGTGAGGAGGATAGTTTCACGCTGGGTGCCACACAACCTCACCGAGGTACAGAAACAGGCCCAGGTGGAATGGTGTCGTAATATGATTAATAAATTTGATGCTGGCTCGTCTCGGCGTGTTTACGACATCTTTACAGGTGATGAGTCCTGGATTTATCAATACGATCCAGAAACGAAGCGCCAGTCGACGGTTTGGGTATTTCAAAACGAAGCGACCCCTACCACAGTGAAGAGATCTAGAAGCGGTGGGAAGATTTTGATCGCAAGTTTTTTCAATATGACTGGCTATTTGGTGCCAATTCCTTTACAAGATCAAAGAAGTATTAACGCAGGCTGGTATACTACTAAATGCTTGCCAGTAGTTTTTCAGTTGTGAGCAACAATCGACCAAACACAGGGCTCCGTGGGCTACTGCTTCACCACGACAACGCGCCCGCTCACACCGCGCTCAAAACGACGGACTTCCTGAACAACACGCCGGTCAAACTCTTGGGTCACCCTCCTTACAGCCCTGACCCGGCACCGTGTGACTTCTTTTTATTCCCTAACTCAAATGGATACAATTTTCATCGCCGGAAGATGCGCTGTCAGCGTTTCAGCGGGCTGTAAATGAGTTGTCTGCGGCGGACTGGAAAAAGTGTTTCGAAAACTGGTTTAGACGTATGAAACTTTGTATTAATGCTGGTGGAGAGTACTTTGAAAAGATTTAATAAAAACATTTTTACCCGTAGAACATTTATTTTTATTTTCGCAAAATTTTCTGAGTATCCCACGTATGTGTATATATTTCTGTTATCTTATAGTGCGACAGTTATATATTCGTATTCTATATCTGTATATTTTTATTCTATAATTATTATTTATCTTTGTTTATTTAGTATATACAGTTGCCAATTACTTTGTTTAAATTTGTATAAACTTTTTCTGTTCCGTATGGTGTAATGCTCGCAATGTCACTTGAGTCGGTGCTGACTGAAAATCAGTGTTGTGAGCTTTCAAAGCTCACAACGTAATGCTGAGGCAGCACCATTTCGCTGTGCAGAGGCCTTGCCTTCTAAATATTATATTTGTATGTGTTTTCTTGTTTACTTTTGTTCTCTAGCTTTAAGAATTGAATAATGTGTTGTTTTTTTTTCTCTATTAATGTTATTTTTCCATGTTCCGTACAGCGAATAAATGTCTCTCTTTCTTTCTTTCTTTCTTTAAATGGTTGAGTTGTAATTTGACAATATATTCGTACAAATCGGCGATAGACTAGTCCAAGCAAAGTTGGATACTCTGAACAGTTAGTGACAATGTCACATGATGTTCAAGATTATTAGAAACTTTGATCTTTTCGGGCGTTCAATCAAGTACGAGAATAACATTGTGATGTTCAGATGTACGGCCTGTAAGTTGAGTTGAGAAGGTCTTGAGCAAGTACTGTAATATAATAACATAATGAAATTAATAACTCTTACATCGTGTGTCACATTTTGTGTCGCATAGCGTGTACTTTGCTACTACAAGTGATACGAGCACCGTAGAGCTATATATTAACACTGCCTGCCTTAATTACATGCAAACGTTTTCATAAACAAGATTAATTATGAAAACTTATGGAACAAATTTTAATCATGGACTTTGATGCGGGTTCGTGCTGATGGGTGCGCGAATTAACTATGAGCTGAGCTCTCTAAATATAGTTTGAGTATATTCGGAGTAGTGAAATGGAGTATTTTAAGTGAAACCTCCATTAATATTATATGTGTGTGAGTAGAGGCTTGAATAGAGCGAGCGTGGTCCATGGGGATTGGGTAGCTTTTTATCGACTGAATAGAGTATTTTTAGAAATCTGCAAAACAGGAACAGTTTTAAGAATTCAAATTTTGGTCGCTTGAATATTATATAAAATTTTCGGCTCACTAATATTGCTGAATTTGATTTTACATAACCGACTTATTGATTTTGGTTCATCATTTAATGGTTTCAAGTACAAGTAAAGCTCTGCTGCAATCTGTACCGAATTTTTCTACATTATGAAACAAAAACTACTTGAACAAAATACAACTGAATTAGTTATTACAAGAACTATGAAAATTTGAATGAGTCTTTGTGGGTGAGGAAGAACATCGTGTGTAAACCTAAATGGCTGAGTTGTAATTTGACAATATATTCGTACAAATCGGCGATAGACTAGTCCAAGCAAAGTTGGATACTCTGAACAGTTAGTGACAATGTCACGTGATGTTCAAGATTATTAGAAACTGTGATCTTTTCGGGCGTTCAATCATGTACGAGAATAACATTGTGATGTTCAGATGTACGGCCCGTACGTTGAGTTGAGTTGAGAAGGTCTTGAGCAAGTACTGTAATATAATACATACATACATACATATACTCACGGCTAAAAATCCCTAGAAGGGTAGCCAGAGCTAAGGAATTAGAAATTCCTCAGCCACTTTTGGAAGATGCGAGGGGAAAAGATGGTAAAATAAAGGTTGTTGGTGATGGGTCTCCAACCGCATCGCCCAAAAATTCCTTATAAAGCCCCAATACCGTTAGTCGCCTCTTACGTACACCCACCGGAAGAAATGGAGTAGTGCTATTCTAAGCCGACACTACACAGCAAGTAATCTATACTTATAATAAATCTGTAGAGAGGTCAATTCTGTACATGAAATATATTTTCAAAATAACTATCAGGTGATGATTAGGGATCGATACTGATGCCAAAAATGCAATCAGTAAAATTTTTGTCTGTCTGTCTGTCTGTATGTCTGTCTGTCTGTCTGTCTGTCTGTCTGTCGGTTTGTATGTTCCTTATGGAAACAAAAACTACTCGACGGATTCTAACGAAACTTGGTACAATTATTTTTCATACTCCTGCGCAGGTTTTTGTATACTTTCCAGCAGAGAAGTAAAGGGGAATATTGGGAAATTTTGGGAAAACGGGAGAAGTTACTCCATTTTTTAAGCTTCCGTCGCGTGTGCAGCCTTAATGGTTAAACTTACATAGAAATCATGTATGACGGAAAAATTCTGCATAAAATTATCTAAAAAAAATCCGTAACAGTTTATGTCTATCTTTTACGGTTGACTCACAATAACACCTGTAATTCCTGATAGCTTAGCAGTTCGGAATATTCTGATTATATTTGTTTACTCTTACGTTTGTAAACCTCTCACTTATCCCTAATTTAAAAAAGGTAACATTATTACCTATTCAATAAAAAAAGAATCATAGAAATCGGTAGACAAACACCGAAATTATACATAAAATAAGCCAACGCGCCCGTGACCAAAACCAAATCTTTACTAATTAATATATAACATACTAGATGGCGCCAGTAGTTGCATCCTACATCACGTAATGATTTATTTTTCAGATTGTTATAAATACTTCATAGCGTTTAATTCCAAAATTTGCTATTTTATTTTTTATCTTATTTTATTTTATTATATTTGGGGGGCTTACAGCTAAATTTACAATATAAAATAATAGCATAGGCAGAAATAGGCCAATAACAAGCTCCCACATATGCAATGCTTAAGCTATTTAATGGAAATACTGAACCGTTCATTAAAACGCATCCAAAATCACCAAACTACACTGTTTAGGGAGTGCTATATATTAAATAAATTGAAAACATTGCGCTGAATTTCACAATGCTTAAGCAGGGACTGAAGAAAGAAACCTCAGATATTTAAAAAAACAACGCTACCCGTGCGAAGCTGGGACGATCCACTAGTGTAATATAATAACATAATGAAATTAATTACTCTTACATCGTGTGTCACATTTTGTGTCGCATAGCGTGTACTTTGCTACTACGAGTGATACGCGTACCGTAGAGCTATATATTAACACTGCCTGCCTTAATTACATGCAAACGTTTTCATAAACAAGATTAATTATGAAAACTTATGGAACAAATTTTAATTATGGACTTTGATGCGGGTTCGTGCTGATGGGTGCGCGAATTAACTATGAGCTGAGCTCTCTAAATATAGTTTGAGTATATTCGGAGTAGTGAAATGGAGTATTTTAAGTGAAACCTCCATTAATATTATATGTGTGTGAGTAGAGGCTTGAATAGAGAGAGCGCAGGCCATGGGGATGGGGTAGCCAGCTTTTTATCGACTGAATAGAGTATTTTTAGAAATCTGCAAAACAGGAACAGTTTTAAAAATACGAATTTTGATTGATTGAATATTATATATATTGCTGGATTTGATTTTATATAACCGACTTATTGATTTTGGTTCATCATTTAATGTCTTCAAGTACAAGTAAAGCTGCAATCTGTACCGAATTTTTCAACATTATGAAACAAAAACTACTTGAACAAAAAACAACTGAATTAGTTATTACAAGAACTATGAAAATTTACAATATAATATACTTTCAGATGGACAAATTTAAACAATAATATTTTACTTAAATACAGCAGTTGAAAACAATATTTATTACGAAATAGACAAAGACATGATGTAAAATACGGTACTCCAAATAACCGACATAATTTACTGTTGTAAAAGTTTTTAGAGACCTTAAAAAATATACGTGCGTACACAAACACGACAGTGATGAATTTCAAGTAAGGGATGTTTTTCAGACTTGAAAAAAGGCGGGGATCGATAATTCAAAAATTTCAATGATTTATTTATAAACTAATGTAATCGTTTTAAATAATCATTGCTATATGATATATGTGTAGTTGGTTTTTTGTTTTCTCTTTAAGAACACATGAAATGAAATGAAAAACATTTATTCGTTACCACAAATCACATATGAAAACAAAACAAAACAATCAGATCTTATAGCTAATAAATAACAATAAGTGGAAACGAATTGGCGTACACTTCAGCTTAATGTTATGACAGGGCTTGTAAGGCACATAGCCAGATACAATCAAATGAATAACAACATCAATATCATTATTACAACTCAAACATGTATTCATAATTATAACACACATACCTACATACTCACGTCTATGAATCCCTAGAAGGGGTAACCAGAGCCTCAGCCATTTTTGGAAGTTAAGTGGGGAAAAGATGGTAAAATTAAGGTTGTTGGTGATGGATCTCAAACCGCATAGCCCAAAAATCCATTAAAAAGCTCCATTACCCTTAGTCGCTAAATTATTATATTTCCAACTAGTGGATCGTCCCAGCTTCGCACGGGTAGCGTTGTTTTGTTAAATATCTGAGGATTCTTTCTTCAGTCACTGCTCAAGCATTGTGAAATTCAGCGCAATGTTTTCAATTTATTAAATTTATAGGACTCCCTAAACAGCGTAGTTTGGTGATTTTTAATGCGCTTTAATGAACGGTTCAGTATTTCCGTTTAATAGAAAATTTTGGAATAAAACGCTATGAAGTATTTATAACAATCTAAAAAATAAATCATTACGTGTTGTAGGATGCAACTACTGGCGCCATCTAGTATGTTATATGTAAATTAGTAACGATTGGGTTTTGGTCACGGGCGCGATGGCTTATTTTATGTATAATTTCGGTGTTTCTCTACCGATTTCTATGATTCTTTTTTTATTGAATAGGTAATAATAAAAAGTTTTTTAAATTAGGGATGAGTGAGAGGTTTACAAACGTAAGAGTAAACATATATTATCAGAATGTTCCGAACTGCTAAGCTATCAGGAATTACACGTGTTATTGTGAGTCAACCGTAAAAGATAGACATAAACTGTTTTGGATCTTTTTTTAGATAATTTTATGCAGAATTGTTCCGTCATACATGATTTCTATGTAAGTTTAACCATTAAGGCTGCACACGCGACGGAAGCTTAAAAAATGGAGTAACTTCTCCCGTTTTCCCAAAATTTCCCAAAATTCCCCTTTACTACTCTGCTGAAAAGTATACAAAAACCTGCGCAGGAGTATGAAGAATAATTGTACCAAGTTTTGTTAGAATCCGTCGAGTAGTTTTTGTTTCCATAAGGAACATACAAACCGACAGACAGACAGACAGACAGACAGACAGACAGACAGACAGACAGACAGACAGACAGACAGACAAAAATTTTACTGATTGCATTTTTGGCATCAGTATCGATCCCTAATCATCACCTGATAGTTATTTTGAAAATATATTTCATGTACAGAATTGACCTCTCTACAGATTTATTATAAGTATAGATATCTTCTATCTATCTATATATACTATAATAAGACTGTAACTTGAAGAAAAAAATAAAAACCGGTGGAATATGTCTTATTTGCCATACTGAAGCTAAATTTGCTATTTTTGAAAAAAATGTCTGTCTGTCTGTATGTAGGTAATCACGTTAATTCTACCGGACAGATCTTGATCAAATTTGGCATGAATGTAGCTTATACCAGTGGCAAAAATATAGGATATCATTTATTCCGCGCTAGGGTTCTCACAGGAGCATAAAAAAAACATGAATTTTATATGGCTAACCACATTTAAACGATTTGTTTTTTCATCGAACGACTTTATCAAACTCTTCACTAATAGTCGTTTTGGAAAAAAATAGGGTTTCATCCATTTTCATCAAAATAAATGTCCATTTAATTGTTTGTCAATAGTGTGACTACTAAAAAATAAAGGCTATCAAAAATTTGTTGCCAACGTCAACGTCTTCGTGGCATAGCCGTTTACCGTTTGGCAAATACTAATCGGACGGAAGACCCAGGTTGTCAGCCAATAAAGTTATGGCGACTGTTTTTTGGGATGCACGCGGGATAATCCACATTGACTACCTACAAAAGGGAAGAACAATCAATGGGGAATATAATGCTAAGTTATTGGACCGATTCAATGACGATTTGAAAAAAACCGACCTCACTTGGCCAAGAAAAAAGTTCTTTTCCACCAAGACAATGCAAGGGTGTACACACACATGTGCAGTTGCCATGCCAAAAATCCATGAATTGGGCTATGAATTGCTCCCTCATCTGCCCTATTCTCCAGATTTGGCTCCGAGCGACTACTACTTGTTCCCAAACCTGAAGAAATGGCTAGGTGGAAAAAGATTTGACTCCAATGATGAAGTCATCTAGCAAACAAAGGCCTATTTTGAGGACCTCGACAAATCTTTTTTTTTTGGAAGGGATAAAAAAATTGGGAAAGCGTTGGACAAAGTGTATAGAGCTTAAGGGAGACTACGTTGAAATACAAAATTATTTTTTTATTTAAAAATCTGTGTTTTAATCCAAAAGTCACGGACTTATTGACCCGCCCTCGTATTACTAAAAACCAGGCGCCATTTTTTGATACAAGAATTATGGCCTGGCACCACAAGTTCATAATATAAGAGATATTAGTGCGTAGAATAATGTAACAACAATATAATACTCGAAGCTCGTCGTCTCCCAGTTCGTTGTTACAAAAGCAATCGCTAATATACAAGAGAAAGTTATTGATTGTTTAGTAAGGGATTCCCTTGACCCATATTATTATAATAGAAACAGGAAAATTCCCGGATAAAGGGATCCAGGAAAGGACGGTGAGAGTTTCTGTTGACTGAAGAACTTCATTTCGCGGTTTCTACGCGTTTTGAATAAGATGTCAAGTGTAAAAATGTATATCTACTTCCGTGTTTCCGTAGCATTTTTATATGAACAAGGGTCAAAGTAATAGCTTTAAAACCATACATTTTAGTTAGTTGTTACGATATTGTTATCAATATAAAAATATTGTTATTGATATTATAAAAAAATGTAACGAGGTTTTCTTCATAAAAATGTGTGTGGTTCCTTCAGTCATTTATCATGGTTGTTAACGGTGAGGGAAAACATCGTGAGGAAACCCACATGGCTGAGTTGTACTTAGTCATGTGACAGTGTATTCGTACAAAACGGCGATAGGCCTGCCCCCTATCACGTGAGTACACTGTCCATGCAAAACGTGGGTACTCTGAACACCAGGTGACAAAGTCACGTGATGTTCAGAAGTATTAGTACCTCTGCCAACCCCTTCGGGGATATTCGGCGTGAACGTTTATGTTATGTTATGTTATGTTCCTTCAGTAAAAATCACACAAGAAATATTTAGAATAAATAGAGAATGTGTAAAAAAGGCAGGCGTTCGAAATATGAAATACAATGAAGCATGTACATGTATGAAATGAAATAAACGATCAAGCGCGAGAGCTTTGTCAGATTCGTACTAGTCGTCATCCTACAACACAAAAAGTGGCAATCGATAGACTATGCCTACTACCTACGATGAGAATGATAGGTTGAGTATGTTTATGTATGTATTACACGATAATAGGAAGGGCCGTTAATGTTTTATGACGGCCTAATCAATATAAATAATTGTTGTGCTCATTATAATCTTACAATATATTTATATACACAAATATGTTCTATTCCCAAGTTCAAACAAATATAGTACTCCAATCTTTACTATTATGTTTTTTAAGCAAAATCATCCAACAAATCTAGTAGAATTTCTCCAAACAAAATGTTACAATAATTTCTGATCACTTCAATTTCTGTTATCAATAATTAGAATGTCGAGAGTTCCGAACCAATATCATGATTACTTTTACATCCCAGGGGCTGTAGCGGGAACGACGCAATTACTTATTATTGCATATTTTAATAAAACTCCCGAAAAGAGACGGCTTTCGTATTTGAAATTACATTATTATAAGCAATATCGCGAAGTTGTTTAATAAATTAATAATATCAGTTGCAGCTGCTCCGGCCGTTTCAAGTGGAGCGAGGAGGTCCGTTTTGTTTTGTTCGATGCTAATTAATTCATTAATATTTTAAAGGGTACCCAAACGTTTGTCCTTTACAACGACATTTGAAAGGCATGCCTAAGATTTGAAACGGCACACATAAAGTTATGATTTTCATGATTTGTCAGCTTAAGCTACGGAATTATATATTTAAAAGCAAATTTAAGATATTTGACAAGGGTGAAATCGTGGTAAAGTTGGCATTGTAATTTATTGTTGTGTGTATAGACTTAAATAATGTAGATTGTAAAGGCGGTAAATGACGAACTTAAAGAACACATTTAGATCAAATGGAGAATGTCGTAAATAGTCAAATAATGTAAATGAAATGCGAGATGTTGGCCAAGACAAAAGTAGCGATGAAAACTCGAACACGACTAAAACAATTCTTTAAGATAATTAAAGCCTCTATATGCCCCCACTGATGGGCTCGAGCCTGCCCCCAATGTGGTGATTTGGCCATAGTCCACAACACTGGCTCAGTGCGGGTTAGACCGAAGGCGATAGGTTTATGTGCCTTCTAAAGCACGGAATCATATTTATTCAAGTATAATCCGGTGCATCATGGTGTATAAATTGGCATTAATATCTCAAATTGAATTTATGACTCGTGAGCCAAAAGCTCTAGAATAGTTAGACCAGGGAGGCGTTGTAACTCTTCATTCAGGGTATTGAAGGTTTATGCAAATCTTTTTAAAGGTCTTTAATCTTTTCAGAATAAAATATTCAATTATACATACATATACTCAAGGCTATAAATCCCTAGAAGGGGTAGCCAGAGCTAAGGAATTAGAAATTCCTCAGCCACTTTTGCAAAATTGAGTGGGGAAAAGATGGTAAAGTAAAGGTTGTTGGTGATGGATCTCCAACCGCATTGAAATCCCTTAAAAGCCTCAATACCGTTAGTCGCCTCTTACGTACACCCATCGGTAGAAACGGGGTAGTCCTATTCTAAGCCTTTATTATTAGTTAGTTATTATCTCCGGTCACATAAAATAAACAACTACTTGAGCACATATTATATTTGCTGTGTAGTGTCGGCTTAGAATAGCACTACCCCATTTCTTCCGGTGGGTGTACGTAAGAGGCGACTAACGGTATTGGGGCTTTTAAGGGATTTTTGGGCGATGTGGTTGGAGACCCATCACCAACAACCTTTACTTTTACCATCTTTTCCCCACTCACATTTCCAAAAGTGGCTGAGGAATTTCTAATTCCTTAGCTCTGGCTACCCCTTCTAGGGGTTAACAGCCGTGAGTATATGTATGTATGTTAAGCACATATTCTCCAACTTTCGCTAAAAAATGATAGTATCTGTCATTCAACTGTAGGTAACTAAGTCGAGCCTCCAGATGCGATGCTGGGAAGTCGAACGAAATAAAATAGTTTAGTTACACTTTCACTTTATAAGAGTGTAAGAGATAAGAGTGTAATATTTCAGTGTAAAGCTTTTATTATTTCATCGGCTAAACACGCCTTTACACAATCTGTTTTGGGGTTACACACACCAAAATGGTAAAACAGTATCCTGATACTTTGTAGTTCGCCTTCCACCAGACTCTGCTTCATGAACCGTTAGTTATAGACAATTAAAATTTTCACAGTATTTTTATTGCTTGTATAACGACAAACAAACTGGGAAACAAGAATAAGATAAGTATTTATAGGGAACTCATATATAATATATTGTGTTTGGTTTCCAAAGGCGGAAGTCTAGCCAACTTTGGAAACTGCTGCTAACGCCCAAACCAAAGTTATTTTATTTATAATTTGTTAAGTAATTATTATTCTGAATTAAACACTTAATACACTAACGTGAGAACACTGTCCGGGCAAAGCGTGGGTACTCTGAACACAAGGTGACAAAGTCACGTGGTGTTGTGAAGTACCTCTGCCACGCCTTCGTGGACGGGCTTTGAGTAAATACTTAAATATTAAAAAAAAGATTTGTCGCCGCGTTCGATCAGACTTTCTTCGAAAATCTGTTGCAGTTTATACATATTGAGACAGATTAAACTGTTGTAGGATCACTTTAATGTTCGTTTGTGGGTGTAGAAAGATATTTCTTTCCTATTGGTCATAAGAATCAAATCGTAGTCAGAAATATTAAAATTATAAACATTGGCCTACCCTTTAGTCGCACACTTATTTTGTTAAACCTGTCGATGGATTATGCTGTAATCTTAAGTACAAATTCATATTTGTTTAAGCTAGTAAAATTAAAGGCAAAAACAGTGTAGACCCAAAAACATATCAAGTTAAATTACTACAAACGTTTCTATGTCAATGGCAGTAAATAGCGACCCGATTAAAGCCCGATTAAAGTACACACAGAAACGATTAAAACAATCCTAGTCGGTATTAACAAGGCAGTGAGTCGATTCATCGATCCCCGTCAGTTCCAAAGCGGTGCAGTTAATAAAGTTCGTGAAAGGATAATGGGCGGGTCGTGTAGCGTCGGACGCAGCGGCGAGCGGGGCGGGACGGCGGCGGCGGACGCGGTGCGGAAACGATCCGCGATTTATGAATGCGAGAGATTTTGGGGACTACTCTCGATGTCGATATGTATGATGGATTCAGTTTTGAAATTGTAAATTCGTAGTCGTAAGTTGGAAAAAGAGATTTATAAAGCTGATGCGGATGGTAATGTTAGTAGACGAAGTCCTCGGAGGACACATTTGGACCAATGGATATCTCATTTAAGTACCAGTAATATTATTTTCAATGTGTATCTGTGTTTAATGTGCTGTATTCTATTGTTGATCTTCTTTCCCTTTGTAATGGTTTTATTATTTTTTTATAAAATTTTCGTTTGTTTTCTTTATGTTGATTGTTAAGTGTTTCTTAATGTATGTAAGTGTAACTTTGCTTTCTTTCTTTTCTTTAAATAGCGAGTGTGCTCAAAAAGTTTTGGGAAGTCTGTTTACTAGGGATGGAAAGTGTGATGAAGATATCGAGAGAAGAGTGAAAAAGGGTAATGCGGTAAATGGAGCACTGGATAGTCTAATGTCTAGTCAGTCGGTGTCTGAAAAGGCCCGAATGGCTGTGCATGATGCTGTCCTCGTTCCTACGCTTATGTATGGCAGTGAATGTTGGGTGTGGCAGAAGAAGCATGAAAGTAGAGTGAATGCAGTAGAAATGAGATCCCTCAGAAAAGTGTGTAATGTAAGGTTATGTGATCGTGTGAGGAATGATGTGATTCGTGAAAGGTGTGGTGTAAAAGATGATATTGTAAGAAAGATAGAAAAAGGAATGTTGAGATGGTTTGGGCACATAGAGAGGATGGATGACAGTAAATTGGTGAAAGAGATATATAGAGCCAATGTGGAAGGTAAAGTTAGTAGAGGACGACCTTGGAGGACACATTTGGATCAAATAGAAAATGTGCTCAAAAAGGCAGGTGTCCGCAGTATGAAGAATAAAAGAGCATGTATCAAAAGATTGATGGATGTAAACGAAGCCAGAGAGGTTTGCCAGGATCGTACAAAGTGGCGATCGATAGTCTCTGCCTACCCCAATGGGAACTAACGGCGTGAGAATATGTATGTATGTATGTATGTGCTCAAAAAGGCAGGCGTCCGAAGTATGTAGAATAAAAGAGCATTTATGAGAAGATTCATAGATGTTAACGAAGCTAGAGACGTTTTTCAGATCATACAAAGTGGCGAATGATAGTCTCTGCCCACCCCGATGAGAAATAATGGCGTAATTATATGTATGCATGTTATAATCGTGATATTAGAGTCAGTCGCAAGAGGTTTAGCATTGACAAAAAATACTGGAGAGTCTGAAAATACTGATTAACCGATTCCAAGTAAAATTATTGTTTTGACGTGATATGGTAACTTCTGATTAATCAATGACCACCGGATAAATGTTCTGCGAGCAAGAGGGCTCAAAACGCTTCTGGCAATGTCGCAGGTTTGATTTATGTTAAGGGTAGCTATTTGTATGATTATTGTTTCTTAGGTCATGACAACCCTGCCATACAATAGGGCATATACACGTAGTAGTTTGGGAAATCATTGAAAATAGAACAATCAACAGTCAAAAAACGTAGTCTTTGCCTAAAATGCAAGTGGAGCTGTAACTTGATACTTAAATATTGAACAACTACTTTATCACTGATTTTCTTTATGATCACCAGTGCTCCGTATTTTGCATTCTCGAAATGCCTCGTTGAACATTCTCTATGAGAATAAATGAATGAAATAATGTTTTAAAATTGAAGAATGAACTCCACATAGAATCTTAAAACAGAATCAGAAAAGGTTAGATGATTTCAAATAAAACTCACCCTTATATTAAAGTAAGAGCCAACCCAAGAAAACCAAAGTTGTGCGACCAAAGATATTAAGTTTCTCTTTGTAGAAATCGATCGATGTAACTAGGAGTTAGAAACGACGACATTTTCAAGTTTCGGAATTGATGGTAAACCTGCTTGACCCGCCACTAACAACTCGACTCGGTTCGGTTATATTGCGATATATGTAAGCACCCCAACGTTAATACGGTACAAGTGAGATGGTTTTCTCGGATCAATTATTATTATAAGCAACCGTGATAGCCCAGTGGGTAGAACACTCGGTTATCGTGCAAACGACTAGTGTTCAAATCCTGGGTCGCGGGCCTACACCAATTTGTCTTTTCTAAAGACATATGTGTGGTTAATTTATCATGGTTGTTAACGGTGAGGGAAAACATCGTGAGGAAACCCACATGGCTGAGTTGTACTTGTCATGTGACAGTGTATTCGTACAAAACGGCGATAGGCCTGCCCCCTATCACGTGAATACACTGTCCATGCAAACGTGGGTACTCTGAACACAAGGTGACAAAGTCACGTGATATTCAGAAGTATTAGTACCTCTGCCAACCCATTCGGGGATATGCGGCGTAAACGTTTATGTTTATGTATGTTATCTATAAATATATATTTAATATTCTATAATACATTTGATATAAAACATTCATAGCTGAGTGGTCATACCGCCGCTTCTCGAGCAATAGATATGAATTGTAATCCCCACAACTATCGTCTCGTAGAGGTTTTTGGGTTTTTTAAGTGATTTTTGGGCGATGCAGTTGGAGATCCATCACCGAAGATACTTTATTTCTACCATCTTGTCCTCTATCAACTTGCGAATGTGACTGAGGAGTTTCTAGCTCTGTTTGGGAATTATGGCCGTGAGTATATGTATAACATCTAATAACATAAACATAAACGTTCACGCCGTTTATCCCCGAAGGGGTTGGCAGAGGTACCAATACTTCTGAACTCACATGGCAGCGCCATCTAGTGTCCAGAGAAACGTACCCACGTTTTGCCTAGACAGTGTACTCACGTGATAGGGGGCAGGCCTATCGCCGTTTTGTATGAATACACTGTCACATGACTAATTACAACTCAGCCATGTGGGTTTCCTCACGATGTTTTCCCTCACCGTTAACAACCATGATAAATTAACCACACATATATGACTTTAGAAAAGACAAATTGGTGTAGGCCCGACCTAGGATTGGAACTCACGCCCTTCTGTTTTCGGTCGGGTGTTCTACCCACTGGACTATCATGTCGTACGTATATGTGTATGTATGTTGTAATCCCTAGTCTAGCCTACAGTCATTGGTTGTCTGTATTATATTGGTGTAGTAGTCAGTATGGTTAATTTATCAAGGTTGTTAACGCTGGGGAAAAACATCGTGAGGATATTAATATTGCTATGTTGTGCTTAGTCATCTCAAACGCTTAAGGTACGCCTTTTTAAGCTGCATATTTTCTTTTGCTGTGCAGTGTCGGCTCAGAATATCACTACCCTATTTCTTCTGGTGGGTGTACGTAAGAGGCGACTAACGGAATTGGAGCTTTAAAGGGATTTTTGGGCAATGCGGTTGGAGACCCATCACCAACAACCTTTATTTTACCATCATTTCCCCACTCAACTTACCAAAAGTGGCTGAGGAATTTTTAATTCCTTAGCTCTGGCTACCCCTTTTAGGGATTTATAGCCATAAGTATAAGTGTATGTATGTATGTATATGTAGATTTTCTTTTATGTATTGTTACAATTGTGGAATGTAATTCAAGAAAATCAAAAAATATGTTTAGCAACCATTACATTATTTCTTTTATATTTGTCTCTCTTAATATGAACTGAACATTCAAACTAACAAAACTGCCAGTCATTCAGTAGATACATCAGTCAGTGGTAAATTCATAAAAGAATTTCCTTTTACATTTGTAAGAAAAGTGAATTCGGTGCCAATTCTTATTAGATCCACATTCCGCACGTTACTTCCAACCGAATGGATTCACAGCTGGTCGCTTCCATAAATCATCAAATTATACTGAGAAATGGAAATGGATGGAAAGAGATTTACAGACTTCTTTGAGTATTTTGGATCACTACTAGTTTTTTTAAAGAGTATGACATCTTTGATTATTATAATTAGTTATAGAGAGTTATGAAAAATCAATCTTGAAGTTACAACGACTCAACTCAACTTTCACGCAGTAAATCCACAAAAAGATAGCAGAGTCACAGATCACATGTTATAGATGTCGCTTGGCGTTCAAATCAGAGTACCCATATTTTCCTTGGACAGAGGATCCACAGAGCGTTAAGGGTAAATCTAGCGCCGCTTTGTACGAATAAATTGTCACATGACTAAATTCATTTCAGCCGGGTTTACATATATATATATAAATCCCTGAAAGGGGTAGCCAGAACTTCCAATAAGATATTTGACAGCCACTTTTGCAACTTGAGAATGACTCGCCGTGTTTCTTCGCAATAATTTCCCCGACAATTTATTTTTTATAAATTACCTATCCTTATGACTTACACCTATGACTTAACGAAAGATACCCTATAGAATCGATCCTAATACAGTAAACTCGACTTAGGATTGCAACTCACGTCACCTGCCCGAAAAGCGGTAATGTTCCCAATCAAGGTTATATTCTTGAAATAAGTATATAAAAGCAAAAAAACATGATGTACTTCGATATACGATTTTTTATGACCAACAAATCATTTTTAAATTCCATTTTATTTGGCGCAACTGTGTACCACATTACTTCCGAGCTTAAAATTGTGATATAAAATATTTGTTGTATGTACAGTAAATTGCTTCAGAAGAATGTAATTCCCAAATGAAAACCATTTGAGGTCCGTGAAACTATTAAAACGCCAACCTTTCCCTTATATTTTATTTGCTCATACATTACATTAATAAATCTCAATTACGCTAGGGTCTGACCTCTCGTTAGTAATAGACTATTAAGGTAGTACAATTGCCTGCTAATTACGCCTAGTTTTTGTGTTCGTGAGCGTGTTGTTTTAACTCCGTGATAGCCTTTGCCAACCAATCCTTATTAAACTGAACTTATTATTGTACGCGTAATTTACTATTACTAAGTAATGTAAGTTCATTGGTTCGGAAGAGATAGTGACATATTATACTTTTAAAAAGTCATACAATATATTAGGAAATAAAATAATTTACTTACTTACTGACTTATACTCACAGCTGTAAAGGGTAGCCAGAGCTAAGGAATTAGAAATTCCTCAGCCACTTTTGGAAATGTGAGTGGGGAAAAGATGGTAAAAATAGAGGTTGTTGGTGATGGGTCTCCAACCACATCGCCCAAAAATCCCTTTAAAACCCCAAAACCGTTAGTCGCCTCTTACGTACACCCACCGGAAGAAATGGGGTAGTGCTATTTTAAGTCGACACTACACAGCTCTAAGCCGACACTACACAGCAATAATTTAAAAACTACATTTGTATGACCTTAACTGAATCTACTTATTTTTTAATGTTTATCTATGTCTGCTTGGCAGGGCGAACCCTGAGTATCTTTTGCTTATGAGTAAACACTTTCTTTTTTTTCTTTCTTTATCCTAATAAATAGTTGCTAAGACAAGTCTCTTGGCTCTATGCATCAAACAAATGACATGGTCATACAATCAATCCCTTAGTTAATGTAATTTTTATGCACTTTACCGTATGCTTCTTCATTATTGTGCACATTTACTAGATAACGCTGATTATGAATTATGTTTATTAACTTTATACGATAGAGCCCGGCAATATACACAGTAACGAGTTAACCATTTAATCTGCACTCTAAGTGATTCACGCGCTTTACCGATAACATACACGTAAAATATTTTAAATATGATATTTTTATATTTGCCGTGTAGTGTCGGCTTAGAATAGCACTACCCCGTTTCTACCGATGGGTGTACGTAAGAGGCGACTAACGGTATTGGGGCTTTTAAGGGATTTTTGGGCGATGCGGCTGGAGACCCATCACCAACAATCTTTACTTTACCATCTTTTCGCCACTCAACTTTCCACAAGTGGCTGAGGAATTTCTAATTCCTTAGCTCTGGCTACCGCTTCTAGGGATTTATAGCCGTGAGTATATGTTATGTTATATTTAATAAGTCAATTCTAAATTTCATATAATTTAATTAGGGTAATCAGGGTAAATCACAACCGCATTAAACTTACATTACAAAATTTAAAATACCTTAGAATCCATCTCAGCAGTTTTTAGATAGTTAGCGCATCTTTAATTGGCGGTGGAATGTCGTTCGATTATTTCGATGCTGGTAGTTTTAAGCAAACTTTGTTTTGTTAAGGCTGTGTTTCGGTAAAATCATCTTATTGTCACATTGCAGATTTTTAAATATATTTAGGCACTCCTCTTTTAAGCAGATTGGAAACAAGATAACTCGATTTACTCAAATATCTCATATTTATACATACTTTGACGACGAGTTTCTTATGTTGAGACTCTGGCTACCCCTTTTCGGGATTTATACTTATACAATATATATTATATTATACAATATATTTATATTTATACAATATAATATAGCCGTGATTATAGGTAGTTAGGTAGCACCTCTTTCTATAACTACCAATGAACTCTGTCAAAGATTAGAAAATATCCTCAATATCAACGTTTTCTGTTATTTGTCTTTCAGAAATGAAACCTCAATAAAAGTTGAAAACAAACAAGAAACATGCTCCACAAGAGGAATCCGTTTGTAATATGGCCACTCGAGGCAAAAGTATTTCACTACAACTGAACTTATTGATACAGAGAGACCGCTATCATCTACGAGTATTCGTTCTTGTTTCGAGTTGTTAAGTGTATTTCAATGCAAAACCGACTTTGTGTTCTATTGATTTAGCTGTGTAGTGTCGGCTTAGAATAGCACTACCCCATTTCTTCCGGTGGGTGTGCGTAAGAGGCGACTAACGGTTTTGGGGCTTTAAAGGGATTTTTGGGCGATGCGGTTGGAGACCCATCACCAACAACCTTTAGTTTACCATCTTTGCCTCACTCAACTTTCCAAAAGTGGCTGAGAAATTTCTAATTCCTTAGCTCTGGCTACCCCTTTTAGGGATTTATAGCCGTGAGTATATGTATGTATGTGTGTTCTATAGATTACACATGCTTGACCCGCTGATCTTAGGTTTAATTCCAGGGAAGTACAGTCACCAATTTATTAATAAGTAAGATAAATAAATAAACACTATACGGACATATATTACACAGATTAAGTTTTCCCTAAACTAAATAAACAATCATTTATGTGATAAGCAGCTCATCAGAGAAGCTCTCAACGGGGATCGAACCCGCAACCTCCGCAATGAGAAGCTAGTCACCTACCAACGCAGCCACGGATGTCGTCAAGATTAGTTTGAATATGATATTTCAGTCTGAAGCAATCTGAAATTATCATAAGTGTATCTGAAAATTAAGATAATGCCTGCCACTATGTCGGTAGCAATTTTTGAATTTTGCATACCTGCACTAGGCCAACGTGGGAACTACGGACCTATGCTCAAGACAATTTATTCCATTTTAATTAGAACAATCAAAATACTATGCCGCTTTCCCCCTCACTAGGCCTGCATCATACAGACCTAGTTTAGAAATGGCACATACATGCATACATATACTCACGGCTATTAATCCCTAAAAGGGGTAGCCAGAGCTACAAATTAGGAAACTCCTCAGCCACTTTTGGAAGTTGAGGGGGAACAGATCGCAAAATGAAGTGATGGATCTCCAGTCGCACTGCCTAAAAATCCCTTAAGAAGCCTCAATACCCTTAGTCGCCTCTTACGATCACCCATGGGAAGAAATAAAGTAGTATTGTATTCTAAGCCGACACTACACAGTAACAGCAAGGGTCTGAAATGAATTATCACCCAACAAAGCCATCTACATTGGCTCTGTAAATATTTCTTTCACCACTTTACTTGAATCCATCCATTTCAAGTGCCCAAACCAAAAAAGTTTAAAAATTTAAGTAAAACAAGTAAGTGTACCTTGTATGAAAAGTATTGCTAAATTAAAGTACTTTTTCTGAATAAGAGCAGCGGCGAACAAGGCCGTTCCCAAATCTCCTTATTTATGTGTCGCGGTTCGAATGAAAAACGACGTCAATCCCACCTCATGTGGAAACGGACCGAAAATTCCATTACGTGTGTTATTCTATATTCCCCTGTTATACTCAGCATAACCTCGGCAGCTTACTCTTCTGTTCCTATCTGTGGGGATTTATCATAGAAACAGAGTTATTTTTAAATAATTTCCGACCGCAATTTCATTGCTAGGGTGGTGTAACATATTTTGTTCTTAATACGGTGAGAATAAAAATGAATCACAATGAGAATTTCTTATGGCACAGATAATATAGTTTCCCTACCGGCCCCGTGATTGGGATGATTTGCGACTATCGTAGGTTGTATTGTAAGTTTGATTTGCACTGTCAAAACCGTCGCGCGTAACTTTTAGTTTTAACTATTTATTACCACAAAGAGCCCAAATGTATTAAAGGTATGTAATAAATTAAAAGGCTATTGAACGTTTAGCGATTGTGTCAACATGACTCATATACTTATTGAAAAAAATACTTAATTAAAATACATTACTAAAAATTTCCCTACATGCTTTATAAATAAATTGTAAAAGTAAAAAAATACGATTATTAAAAGAAATACAGCATTGTCGATTTACAGGGGTTCCCAAACTAGGCACAGTCTGTCACTTGGGAAACCAATTAAATAACTTATTATGATATAATCTGCGCTTTAGATATAAACCGTGCCGTGTAGTGCCGGCTTAGAATGTCGCTACCCCTTTCTACCCACGGGTGTCGTAAGAGGCGACTAAGGGTATTGGGGCTTTTTATTGGATTTTTGGGCGATGCAGTTGGAGACCCATCACCAAAAACCTTTATTTTTACCATCTTTTCCCCACTCAACTTCGAAAAGTGGCTGAGGAATTTATAATTCCTTAGCTCTGGCTACCCCTTCTAGGGAAATATAGCCGTGAGTATATGTATGTATGTATGTTAGATATAAACGAGTAATAAAATAAAACAAATCAACAGGAGTAAAAAAATATAAGAGTTATCCATGGTAAGAAGTGACGTAAGACATAACTAAATGAAAAAAAAATAATATAAATATTGTATAATAAAGGGATCAAATTTAAAATTAGAAATAAAAATCATAAAAAAATATAAAAAAACGTTGTTGGTGTGTTAGCGATAGTGAGGGTGTTAATAATGATGTGTAAGGAGTGACTATTATAATTATAAATACGGTAAGAAAATATATATGACCTACATATTTTTTATGGCATATAAATTTGTAATACTATTGTGTTTATTACATACATACATACATATACTCACGGCTATAAATCCCAAGAAAGGGGTAGCCAGAGCTAAGGGATTAGAAATTCCTCAGCCACTTTTGGAAGGTGCGTGGGGAATAGATGGTGAAATAAAGGTTCTTGGTGATGGGTCTCCAACCGCATCGCCCAAAAACCCCTTAAAAGCCCCAATACCGTTAATCGCCTTTTACGTACACCCACCGGAAGAAATGGGATAGTGCTATTCTAAGCCGACACTACACAGCAATGTTTATTAGTAGATATTATATAGTAAATTATCATGTTCAATTGTTATTATTGACTCTGTACTCTCGTAATCCATAGAACTTAACTATCTCGTCAACTTAGACTTAAATATAGCTAAAGAGTCTTCTTTTCGAATACTACACTTTTTAACTGCTTTATTGCAAATGTGGGCATATGCAAAACTCCCGCTGCATTTGGCCAAGTTAGTACTTATGATAGGCATGACAAATTTATGAACCCGATTCGATTTAAGCAAATTAAATTCAGTCGGTTTACCAAAATTTTTGTGCATGGTAAGGCATATTTTTTGGAAATAGAGCTGTCTTACCGTGATAATGATGATTAAATTTGTCATCATAGAACAGATCTTAAAGAACTTTGATCACTGGCCGTAGCGGCTTTCTATTAACTTTATTAAGATTCACAAATAAAATTTGTGTTATTTATACATCGAATTCGAGACCTCCGAACCATTTGCAATCCATTTAACCGCTGAACCTCGCAGGCAGTATTTTAAATAGTAAATACATTTTTTTTAAATAAAGTTAAATTTTTGCAACAGCTCCATTTCATTACTCCCTTTCTCACGTCTCTCCGTAAATCATGTTCGCAAAAAACAGTGAGAGCGGCTGTTTTCGTATGAAATATGGCTACGCAGCTTACACCAGCCCGGGCCTAATTACTGTCTGAGCATTTTTACGACAATAAACTGGTCTAGAAATGTTCGGGCCTTTAAAAGCACAGGGTGATAATTCAGTGTTTATGCCTTACTATTTAGTTATTTGGAAAACCATCAGCTTGAATATAAAATTGCATAGTACAATTATAAGTATGCTGTGTAGTGTCGGCTTAGAATAGCACTAACCCAATTCTTCCGGTGGGTGTACGTAAGAGGCAACTAACGGTATTGGGGCTTTAAGGGATTTCTGGGCGATGAGGCTGGAGACCCATCACCAACATTTATTTTACCATCTTTTCCCCAATTAACTTTCCAAAAGTAGCTGAGGAATTTCTAATTCCTGAGCTCTGGCTACCCCATTTAGGGATTTATAGCCGTGAGTATATGTATGTATGTATGTATGTAATTATAAGTAATCTTATGCTAAACACGTAATTAAATAAAACACAAATAAGTTCCGTAGAAATTTGTACTAAGACTAATAACAGTAACTAGAAGCTATACAAATTATATAATAAATATCTCTGAACGTAAATAAGTACTATATACTATAGGATTGTCATTACATTTCACATGCCTTAATACAACTCAGCCATGTGACAGTGTATTCGTACATAGCGGAGAGAGGCAAACCCCTTGTCACGTTTATACACACTGTCCACGCAAAACGGTGGTACACTGAACACCAAGTGACAGAATGCAGCCACACCTTCTGGGACGTACGTCTTAACAGATGAGTATGTTACTTACGAAGATAGACGAACCACCTTGAAAGCTCAGTGGAAACAGCCCTTATTATGCAGATGTCAGTTCAAAACCTGAGTGGGACCTACACCAGTATGCCTTACCACCAGTCATACGTGTAGTTAATTTATTATGGATATTAAAGGTGGAAGCAAACACAGTGAGGAAACCCATAATTGGGGTATAAAAATTTGGGTGTTCTAAACATTATTGTCACGTGATGTATAGAAAAAGTAATGTCTCTGACACCCTGTCGGGGAATTACGTCGTGAACGTATAGTTGAGAGTTAGGTAACAAATTTATAATAACATAACATAAACATAAACGTTCACGCCGAATATCCCCGAAGGGGTTGGCAGAGGTACTAATACTTCTGAACATCACGTGAATTTGTCACCTGGTGTTCAGAGTACCCACGTTTTGCATGGACAGTGTACTCACGTGATAGGGGGCAGGCCTATCACCGTTTTGTACGAATACACTGTCACATGACTAAGTACAACTCAGCCATGTGGGTTTCCTCACGATGTTTTCCCTCACCGTTAACAACCATGATAGTTTAACCACACATATGTCTTTAGAAAAGACAAATTGGTGTAGGCCCGACCCAGGATTTGAACACTAGTCGTTTGCACGATAACCGAGTGTTCTACCCACTGGGCTAACACGGTTGCTTAGAGAGAGTTAGGTGTGGGCAAGGATACCAACATTACTGATCCACCTGTAATGCCATCTAGAACTTATACTTAGAACTTGGTCCGTTGATATAACGAACACAAGGTGCAGTTAAGATGTTGATTAGTTTGAACAAGAAGATCCAGATGTCGTTGTATTATTAGTAAGTAAAAAAGGAGAGTTATCATTTTTAACGCATCATTTGTGTCACCAGCTATTAAAAAATCATCATATCATAATATCGCATCCAATAAAATTTCACTAATATGCTTAATAATTACAAATTATCTACATACGATGAAAATGATACAAATCTATTATTTGACTTTACCTGCTGGAGGATTAAGTTTCTTTTTCATGTATCCAATAAATTTGTCACGTAGAGATTGTTTCTTGCCCCCACTTCCTTCCGCAACCTTAAACAAATATTTCAAAAAATGTATAACTAAATTACTTCATATTATAACTTCCTTAGCCATTAGTACTTTGTGGAGGGGACTAAAATTTAAAGGGTATCAAATCAAAATCATTTATTTCAGATTATTCATCCATATAGTTGTTAGTAATCAAAAAAACTTAAATACTTACCTATGTTAGTAACAAAAATAACATTTAAAATTAAATACATAGACATAATTGTACTGCTCTGGATACTACTACCGACAACTGGCGGTGTGCAGTCTCACCCAGTGCCGGAGCAGTGGGGAGTCCCACCTGTCACTCAACACACGCAGAATGCTGTATGAATGATTCGAATTAAAGTAAAAGTGTTATTTCTTTATTTTTCAAAAAACATAATCATTACAGGTAATGCAACATTTTAACTAAGTTTTAACAACTTAAATTTATTAGAATGTTTTTGTTCATGAAAACCTCACGTGGGGATTTTTTATTTCTAATAAATAAAGGAATAAAAACCGCACCAGTAGCTACTTGACACTATAGCTCAATTGGCAGATCGAAGTGGGCGTATACCCGGAGGTCGCGGGTTCGATCCCCGCTGTTGTCGAAATTTTTCTTTCCTTTATATATTAGTAACTCAAATTTATGATATAATCTTACTTATTTTATCATAAAACCAACAACTCACTCAGATGACATACAAAAATATCCCCATTTTCTGCAATTTCACTCAAAGCAACTATTATTCTGACAAAGGCGCACTCCTGTGGATTTAGTGAGCGACTGTTACGGCTAAATATTTTCCTGTGACTGATTCTTAACCCCAATGAGAATTTATAATATGAATAACCGTATGCAATAATTTTAGTCGAAATGCTTTAAAAATTTGTTTAAAATAATACATCCTAAAAATGGTTCCAACTATAAAATCTCTTATGTCATCACGTTCTCATTATCGAAGGGTATCATATATTTTTTTGCTTGGTCAGTGTATCCATGTGAAAGTGGGCAGGAATAATAACTAGGCTATATAACTTGTGGATGTTTATATCTCTATTAATACTTTAGAAATACTTTTGCTGTGTAGTGTCGGCTTAGAATAGCACTACCCCATTTCTGCCGGTGGGTGTACGTAAGAGGCGACAATCGGTATTAGGGCTTTTAAGAGACTTTTGGGCGATGCGGATGGATCTTTATCCCTCTCAGCTTTCCAAAAGTGGCTGAGGAGTTTCTAATTCCTTAGCTCTGGCTACCCCTTCTAGGGATTTACAGCCGTGAGTGTATGTATGTATACTTTAGAAAATCCTAGCAAATCTCTCTAAATTCTTTTAAATTCATATTTTTTTTCATGCATGCCCTTTTATTCTTCGTATATTAGACGCCTCACTTTTTGAGTACATTCTCTATTTAAACTCTCTTTCACATATCATCTCTATCAAACTGTCTTATTTTTCTTACATGATACTCCCAAACATTGAAACGTTTAAACGTTGCTGTGTAGTGTCGGCTTAGAATAGCACTACCCCATTTCTTCCGGTGGGTGTACGTAAGAGGCGACTAACGGTATTGGGGCTTTTAAGGGATTTTTGGGCGATGCGGTTGGAGACCCATCACCAACAACCTTTACTTTACCATCATTTCCCCACTCAACTATGCAAAAGTGGCTGAGGAATTTTGAATTCCTTAGTTCTGGCTACCCCTTTTATGGATTTATAGCCGTGAGTATATGTATGTAAGTTGTGTAGCTAGTCTCAAAACATACGAGAAATTCATCCATAGTTTTGCAGCCAAAAGGATACATTAAAAATTTTTACTTATTTCAACATGGTGTAAAACTGCAATAAGTCTAAAAGCTGCCAAGTAGTATCGTTAACTCTCTCGGGAACAATTCGAACAAAAACGTGAGAAGAAATATAGCGCTCCAAATGTCGGCTGTTTTTAAAATATTACTAAGTTAAATATGAAAACTCATGCGTGTAACAAACAACCCTATTTCTAATATTTAGGGTGTATAATGCTTCGAAAGAAATAAGTTGTACTGAACACAGTCCCGTACTCAGCCTTTACTCACTGGCTTTCAGGAAGTGAACTAACTTCTGAATTATATGATATGATCCTTTGTCTGAAAATAAGTCCGAATGAAGAACTTAAAGTAAAGCAATTGTTCTAAAAAAACGGCTTCTAAAAATCTAGTTTGTTTTTATTGTTATAATAGGAAATTATTGTATATGTATTTAGTCATGAATGTGCATTTAATATTTTTTTAAACTAAGGTATATTCGAGTTTTGCAAAAGGTGTTGTTGCATAATATATTTTCAGGACTGCATATGGTACTGGTAAGAAAATGTTTTTACTGAGTAAACCTAACTGTCAAACATATATTTTATAATCATAAATTCACATAGCTCATTCCTAAAATTTAAAAAGAGTATATATTCAAAGCTGTAAATAAATATTGTTTTTTTTTAAAGTGATTAAAATAATGATAAATATCACGTCAACTAAATTTGTCGTTCAGAAGACAGCACCTAAGAAGATAAAACATAGAACTAGCTGTTTGAAATACATTTAATATGCATGACTATGGTATACGAGTTAGCAAACAAAGGCGTTGAGTGTCAGCAAACTAATTGCCTTAAAGCTGAGCCAAAAGTGCTTAGTTCGCGCACCGTGCAGAAACGTTAAATTATAATTTGTATGAGGCAGGCTGCTTCAAGTCCAGCCCTTTGTTCTCGCGTTGATGTGTCGTGTGGCTCAACTTAAAGTGAAAATGGTTGGCGAAACGAGCAAAAAGTTTTTATACAGTTTATGCTGTTATAATGTTCCCATGACGATGATGGGAGAGCTTCAGCAATGCTTAAGTCCATATTCATATCCGTATATACTCCATCACTCTACTGCTCCTAATGTTTATACTGTCACCAACGATACTTTATTTCTTTCTACCATCTTGTCGCCTATCAACTTCCAAATGTGGCTGATGAATTTTTAGCTCTTAAGCGCTGGGTACCCCTTTATGGGATTTATGGCCGCAATTATATGTATGTATGTGTATGTAAATACTAATTTCATCCCACTCATGGCTCTTAAACCCAGACAGATGTACGCAAAGCTTTTGCATTGGCGTTTCTTCAGCTTCTTCTAGAAGTTGAGAAGGGAAAGGTGATCAAAAGAAAGGTAAAAATTTGTTAGTGGTAGGTTTTCAGCCACATCCTAAAAGAAGCCTCATAACCGTAGATCTCTTTAAACGACTAACTTATGGAAAAACCGGGAATTTCTTTCTAAGTTGATATATTCAGTGTACATACTGCATGCTAACATACACTACGCAAGTGTATATATACTTACTATACCATAAATTTTTGGTGAAAGCTTTTACTTCTATTTTTACTGCAATACCCACAAACGGTTCGTTTAAAAATAAAAAGCGCAGTGGAAAAATATTTTTCTCGTAAATACAAGTGAGGACAATGCAGTTTCCGGGCGCGGCGAGAGATTAATACAATAATTACCATATTTCATTGATAGCTCCTGATTTATGGCGCCGATAACAGCCTCCTTGATGTATAGGTTGTACTCGTGGGATTGTTATCAGATGTTATTCTTAAATATTAATAATCCTTTAATAGGCATATGCTTAAGATTTAAAGCAAGCATTTAAGGCAAGCATGAGTATACGAATGTATGAAGATACATACATACTCACGACTATAAATCCCTAGAGAGTAGCCAGAGCTTTGGAATAAGAAATTCCTCAGTCACTTTTGCAATTTGTGAATTTTTAAAGAAAAGATATTAATCTCCTTATTTACTACTGAGGACGGTACATCATCATCATCATCATCATCATATACTCACGCCTTAATTCCCTTTTGGGGTAGGCAGAGACTATCGATCGCCACTTCGTACGATCCTGGCAAACCTCTCTTGCCTCGTCTACATCCATCAATCATTATAATCATCATCATAAGGATGGTACACTCTTAGAAAATTAAAAAGCAAGAAGAACGACAGATAAATATCAATACAAATTAATTAGAATTGGCCATCTCTTAAACTATTGAATGTTTTGTACATATTGTAAATGGATAGTTAAATGATTATTGGTTCCAAACACATCGCCCATAAATCACTTAAAAGCCTCATACAGTTGTCCTTAGACACCAATTGTAAATGAAGATTAATGAATAACCTATGTTCCAATAGCTGAGAGCAAAAGCATAGAATACGTAAGACATGAAATGTTGTATGCATAAGCTAACAATTCTGGGTAGGAACTATGTATCCAGCCAAGGCGTGGTCATGTATTCATCTCCTGAAACAGACAGACTGAGGAGATTTCACTGAGTAGACGGAACGCCTTTTCAGTGTTCTGCGAAAATTACGTTTCACTTTAAACTTCACTTCGTAATAAACTTAGTTGAATTTGCTCATTTAAAAAGTTACTAATTTTTTTAATGTGCTCCATCTAAAACACACCATCCGTGATAGCTTTGTGGGCTTAAGACAAGCCTAAGTATGACCAATTTATCATTTTTGTAAACGGTTAGGGAAAACATCGTGAGGAAACCAACGGTCTTTTCTTGATTACAATTAAACGTTATATTACGTAGCTATATAGTGTCGGCTTAATATAGCTTTATCCCATTTCCTGCAAGTGTTCGTTTGAGGTGACTTGGGAAGTGTTTAAGTGTTTGTTGGGTGATGCGATTGGGGAACCATAGCCAATTACCATAGCTAATAACATTTATTTTACTATCTTTTCCCAACTTTACTCCTAAAAGTAGCCGATTCCGATTCTGAGTACCCCTATTTGGAATTAATAGCCGTGAGTATATAAATGAAATTAATGATTAAAGAAAATTTAGGTTATTTTAACCCTATATTTCAACAATCTTAGTAGCTCAAAGCTAAGTGGGAAATAGCACCATCTCTTATGCAGAGACACGTGTGCATAAATCCTGATTCTCTTTTTCTAAAGTTATAAAAACATATTATAAAGTCTGTTTAAGATTAGGGAAAACAAAAGCACACATATACAACCAAAATAGCCTCTGCCTTGCCTCGTCGCAAATACCCGAAGGGCTGACAGAGGTACTAATATGGACTTCCTAATATCACGTGTCATTAAGGCACCTGTTGTTCGATTACTCGGGATTTGCTTGGTCCATGCATCCACATAATTTATTGTAATATCGATATCAAAAATGGCATTGTTATGAAGAACATAGAAAAAAATATTTTTAAAGGGGTAGCCAGAGCTCCGGAATAAGAAACTCAGCGACTTTTGAAAGTTAGTTGATGAGATTAGATTATAAAATAAAGGTTGTTAGAGATGTGTTTTACGGACCCGCAGCGCCATAAATCACTTAAAAAGCTCCAATACTCTTAGCTGCATCTTACGAACACCCACGGGGAGAAATGGGGTAGTGCTATTCTAAACCGATACTAAAGAGCTAATGGGACATGTAATAAAATATTACAATATGAAAGGTCCTAACATATTGGGTATAATATTTGACCAAGACCTAAAATTTGAGTATCATATTGCTGAAGTTGTAAAAAATTGTTTTTACAAACTAAAGTTATTATATAAAATAAGAAACTGTCTCAGTGTTGAAGTCAGAGTTAGGCTATGTGAGTCATTGGTTCTCAGTAAATTTAATTATGGTGATTCGATCTATGGGCCCTGCTTGTATGAGCGTTCGCGGCGTCTTGTACAAAGAGTACAAAATGCATGCGCTCGTTTTTGTTTTCAAATTCAACCAAGGACTCACGTCACCCCCTATCTGAAAAGCAATAACTTGCTCAATCTTGATACAAGGAGAAAGTTACACCTCGCTTCCCTAATGTTCGATATTGTCAAGTGGAAAAAGCCACAGTATCTGTACGAAAAACTTGTTTGGTCCAAGAATATATCCACCTACAACACTCGTGCCTCTGATTGTTTGTTATTAACTCCTAGTCATCGGACTGCAGCATTTCGGGGTAGTTTTCGTTTCGCTGCTTCGAAGTGTTGGAACGATCTACCGCCACCGATACGCGAGTTAAAAAATAAATCGTCATTCAAAAAGAAGCTTAAGATGTTAAATAACTTCAAATATAGTTAACATCACACCTGCAACTGAATGGCTATTATTATTCAATAATGTAATTAATATCTTTATTCATACATTTTATATAATTTTTAGGTCTATATCGTATATATGTGTATGTTTATTATAAATATATATGTACATAAATGTATTAAGACATTATGAATACGGTTTTGTGCTTATATGTCGGTGAACGATTAGAAAGATGTCATAAAGTTAACATGACGTGTTCTTTTTTAGTTTTGTTTTTATTATTAGTTTTCGATCTGTGTTTCAATGGTTAAATGTTTTGTTTTTTAGTTTAGGTTTTATCTTATTTTATATATTTTTCAAGGGTCCCGGCTGAAAATCAGTGTGCAAGCTAAAACTCTAGTGTACATATGCTTAGTCGGCGCCCTTTTGGCTCTCATTGTGTGTAATTTGTGCGATTTTGGTATTTACATGTTGTATCATATGAGGGACTGAATAAAGTTTTTTTTACTTTATATCCCTTACACCGTTTAACCCAAACTCGTGGCTGCGGTACTAATTCTTTTACAGTATTTAATTTCATGTGACATTTTGTCAGGTGTTTTTTTTCGTTTTAAGTAATGTGGGTTATATTATACTATCATTCGATGTTTAATATCGAAAATATATTCACTCATTTACGACGTGATAGTCCAGTGGGTAGAACACCCGCCCGAAAAACAGAAGGGCGTGAGTTCCAATCCTGGGACGGGCCTACACCAATTTGCCTTTTCTAAAGACATATGTGTGGTTAATTTATCATGGTTGTTAACGGTGAGGGAAAACATCGTGAGGAAACCCACATGGCTGAGTTGTACTTAGTCATGTGACAGTGTATTCGTACAAAACGGCGATAGGCCTGCCCCCTATCACGTGAGTACACTGTCTAAGCAAAACGTGGGTACCTTCTCTGGAAACTAGATGGCGCTTGCCATGTGAGTTCAGGAGTATTGGTACCTCTGCCAACCCCTTCGGGGATAAAACGGCGTGAACGTTTATGTTAACGTTTATGTATGTCATATACTTTTAGAAAGGACTCCAAGCTGAAGCTCTTTTTAGGAATCAAACCTATGACTCTTCGCCCTGACCGTAGTTATAAGCAGGTCTCCGAACGTGTCGATTAATATTTTTTTTTGTTTTTTGCTGAATTTACGAAATCTAGTGTGTATTGTATGATTTATGTTATGGATAAGAATATCTCGATAAAATTGTGTAACTTAATTGGATAAGTTTATTGTCTGTACTGGTTTTATTTGTGGGCAAATAAGTAAATACATTGATATAACCTGTATTTGTACGGCTATAAATCCCAAAAAGATGTAGCCAGAGCTTCAGGCTTTGTAATTCCTTACTAAAATTTGGCACACTAGGGAAGAGGATGGTTGGTAACCCAAAAATCAATTAAGAAGCCATGATGTAACGGTATAGATAAGTGTGTGACCACTTTGTTTTTTTATTCTTTGCTGTTCCGATGCCGAATCACTGGCTACCCCTTGTTGAGATGTATAGCGTAGGTAGATATAATATGCAAGTGCATAACAATTATTGTAAACGCATTTACCTGCCGCCGCTGACTCCTTCCACTGCTGCGCTCCTCTCCGCCTCTCTCATGATGACCCGACACCATACTGTACATTATTTATTTCTACAATATTACCTATTTGGCCATTAAATTATTATTTTTTTGGATCTGTCGTAAGAATGTATCTTTAATTAGTTTGTTATTGTTTCATATGGTGGCTTATTTTATTCCATAACAAGGAAAACTTATAGATATAATTACATTGTAAGTACTAGTACTAGGTATGACCACAAAAATTTGCACAATTAATTGCTTAGCGTTTGTTGTTATGAAACTTTGTTTAATTTTTTTTAAATATTATTCTTTTATAGAGCAGACAAACTAGAATTTTATACACTCAAATTTAACGTATTAATACACTCAGCGAAACTTTACAAATTAGAACCGAAACATGTTTGAAATTGTTTGAAATGTTTTTCTTTTCCTGCATTTCCCGCCAAACTGCCAATAAAGGACAATAGAGGAATAAAGTAGCGGCCGCAAGGAGGTCGGTGCACGCACTGGACTGCGTACATAGCTGCAGTGATCCTTCGCTTGCATATAAAAGCCACGGACTCGGGGATTTAAACAATAAATTACAAAATAAAAATGTTTTATTTTTTCGACGAGTTATTACAATACTAGCATTATCAATTGTGTTGAAAGAGAATAATGCGAGTATAACCAAATGCACGGCATCTGACTCAGCAACGTCGTTTTGAATCTTACATAAATATTTCCCATTGGGGTAGGCATAGACTATCGAGCACCGCTTTATACGATTCTTAAAACCTCTCTACCTTCTTTTTCATCCATGAATGTTTCCATACATACTCCTTTATTCTTTTACCTCGCACTGATTTCCTGAGGTTCAGCTCAGAGAAACATGACGCTCATATCAATGATGTTTGGTAAGAGTACAACGTTATCAAATTACTAATGTACCTCAGAAATAATAGTTGAAAAAAATATTTAAGTAATTCAAAATAAAATTACTTATTTAACTAAAAGGGAAGTGGATACTTAATATTGCAAACATGTTTTTAGAGCACTTTAAAGTGGATCCTCCTTTGGGACGTTCCAAGCAGTCGGTTGATGTGAGGGCCTGTAGTGATTCGGATCTAATTACTTTCTCTGCGAAACAAGTCGCGAATATTATTCGAACAATGACGCGTGGTAAATCTCCGGGTCACGATGGGCTGAGCATTGAACACCTGCAGCATGCCGGAGTCCACCTGCACCGAGTACTAGCCATGTTCTATACCCTATGCATGAGACATTCTTATCTACCTACTGCGCTCATGCAAACAATTGTCGTTCCCATTATAAAAAACAGAACGGGGGACGTAACTGATAAGAACAATTATCGTCCTATATCCTTGGCTACAGTCCTGGCGAAGGTGCTTGACGGACTTCTAGACTCCCTTCTTGATAAATATCTCCACCTCCATGATGCACAGTTTGGGTTCCGCCGGGGTCTATCAACTGAGAATGCTATACTGAGCCTGAAGCACACAGTACAATATTACACGCAGCGTAGGACGCCCGTGTATGCGTGTTTCCTAGACCTATCACGAGCGTTCAACACTGTGTCCTACGATGTGCTTTGGGACAAGCTGCGGGGGAGGGATGTGCCGGCGGCACTGTTATGCATTTTCCAGTTTTGGTATGGAAATCAAGATAACCGGGTTAGGTGGGACAATAAAGTCTCTGAGTCTTTCAGGATAGGGTGTGGAGTAAGACAAGGTGGACTTACGTCCCCCAAACTGTTTAACCTATATATAAATGACCTGATCGTTGGGCTCAGCAGCAGGCGCATCGGATGTCGCGTGGATGATGTTACTATAAATAACATCAGTTACGCTGACGATATGGTCTTGCTGACACCATCAGTCAGAGCTCTGAATGATCTGCTTCATATGTGTGAAGAGTACGCTCTGAAGCACGGTTTGGCGTATAATCATAAGAAGAGCGAGTACATGGTCTTTAGGGCTGTCGGTGGAAAGATTCCTGATCATGTTCCAACAATTAAATTAAATGGTGTTGAGCTTAAGCGAGTGTACCAATTTAAATATCTAGGACACTTTATTACCGACGACCTTAAGGACCATGCAGATATAGAGAGGGAACGTAGGGCGATGGCAGTCAGGTGTAATATGCTGGTACGCAGGTTTGCGCGTTGTAGTCAGTCTGTTAAAATAACACTGTTTAAATCTTACTGTCAAGTCTTCTACACGTCCAGCCTGTGGGCCAGCTTTACACAAAAGGCTGTCAACGCTCTACGCGTTCAGTACAATAATGGATTCAGAATGTTGTTGGGGCTGCCTCGATTCTGCAGCGCATCTGGCATGTTTGCAGCGGCGCGCACTGATGACTTTTACGCGATAATGCGCAAAAAGGCAGCGTCATTGCTCTGCAGAGTTCGGGCTAGCTCTAACTCCATCCTGAAAACCATCGCACGAAGGTACGACTCGCCAATCTTTCGTCATCTCTCCAATGTATTGGTTAGGGGGAATGAGGGGCAAATTTATAGAAACTGATTTTATGTTTAATTGAGTTTTAGGTTTGATTTAATTTAATTTTTAATTTGATCTAAATTGTAATTTATTTTTATTTTGTTTTGATTTAAATCGTAATTTATTTTAATTGGATACATACATACATACATATACTCACGGCTGTAAATCCCTAGAAGGGGTAGCCAGAGCTAAGGAATTAGAAATTCCTCAGCCACTTTTGGAAAGTTGTGTGGGGAAAAGATGGTAAAATAAAGGTTGTTGGTGATTTGAAAGGTTTAATTGGATGTAATTGTTAATTAAATTTCATTTTAATTTTTAATACTAATATAGCTTTTAAGTGTTACTAATACAAATGGATCCATTGTTATCTGAAATAAATAAATAATTATTAATTATATTAAATAATTATTAATTATATTAATATTAAGTATAAACCTTTTTCTAGTTCGGATTCCTGAGGTGTATGGTTGGAGAAGAATCCATAAGAAACTCATCAACACACATTTTTAAGTAAATTTTAGAGTAGGTAATGTACAATTTTAGTGTTTACCAGGAATCGTCCTGCTTAGAACCCTGGTATTCATTCATGTTACTCAAATTTCTTTAAGCACCTGCATCTCTATCTTTGAACTGGTTTTCTCAAAGCCTAAACGGCTAAACCTTAAACGCTGAAATTTGGAATCACTAAGAAAAGACTTCCCTGAAAATCCCACGGGAATGGGAATTACAGAAAATGTAAGTAAGTAAATGTGAAGTAAATTTAGTATACAATTTTTGAACATACACTGAAGTACACTTCGATAGGATTAACAGAAATTCTTACAGGAACGAAGTGTAGCGACGAGCTGTCAGTACACAATGACGCGCACTACATAGAAACGCTGACAGTGCAAGAAGAATCACATTCCACAGCAACACGTAACGAAGCAATATACGTCACACGCGTCATCAAGACTCGCCATACAAATCGTACATCGCGCAATTGAAGTTTCTAAAACATTTACTATATATACAAGTTCCAACTTAATACAGTTGGACTGCGGTCCCCAGGCATACCACCGCCTGGCGGAAGATCTTCCCTTTTCCTCCACATTTATATATATGAAACTTCTATAACTTTTATTCCATGAATGCAATATATTATGTATGTGTCTAAACGTTTACGTTATTTTAATTAATAGGGATTCCCAAAGGGTTTAGGTTATGGTGATAGCGTCCTTTAGGTTGTGTCAAAATCACTATTTTATGCGGACAAGGTCGTGGTATAAAGCAAGTACCATATGAAATTACACTTGTCATGACAGATCGACAATATAAGGGTTAATGTTCAGAGGTCTTTCGAACACTCTGCCGCCGGCCCTGCCCGACATCTGTTTTTGTCTGCACTTAAAATAGGTGCAGCGCTAATGTATGTTTTAGTATGCTAATTATAATAATTCTGTTTTGGGCTTCTTTCCATATTCAACAAAAGATGTTAAAATATGTGTTGGTGGGGCTTGTTTTTGAGAGAGATGTGACGTGAAATGATTGAGGGTAATAAATTTATGACGCGCTCTGCGTCTGTTTTTAATACCCCTCAGGATAGTACAATATTTTTTGATACTACATACACATACTCACGACTATAAATCCCTAGAAGGGGTAGCTAGAGCTTCAGAATAAGAAATTCCTCAGCCACTTCCTCATTCCTCAGCGGGTAAAATATTGTAAACTAAAGGACCGTATCCCCCAACAACTTCTTTGAAAGCCCCAAAACCCGTAGTGGCCTCTTACGAACACCCACTGGTAGACATGGGGTGGTGCTATTCTAAGCCCTTACACAACAGTTATTGACAAAACCATGGACATATCGCTTACACTCTGTAATGTATACTCCTGGTGCAATGGCAGAGATACTCACTCTTCTCAATATCATTGGACATGATTGTCACCTGAGTGACATGGGTACTCAGAACACAAGATGACATTTGTGTAACGTGACGTTTGAGGTTGAGAGTCTTTCATCTTGTAGCGACTTCACATACAAAGTATACGCCACTTAAACAAAAAATTGAATTGAATTACAAAGTATACAAGAACAGTCCGGCTTGTTATTGGGTTACTATTCATTTCCTTAATTACATACATACATATACTCACGGCTGTAAATCCCTAGATGGGATAGCCAGACCTAAGGAATTAGAAATTCCTCAGCCACTTTTGGAAAGTTAAGTGGGAAAAAGATGGTAAAATAAAGGTTGTTGGTGATGGGTCTCCAGCCTCATCGCCCAGAAATCCCTTAAAAGCCCCAATACCGTTAATCGCCTCTTACGTACACCCACCGGAAGAAATGGGGTAGTGCTATTCTAAGCCGACACTACACAGCATCATCCCTGAACATCTCCACTCCAGTTTTATCAGCACCCTCTGGGAGCGATACAGTAGCAGCCAAGTACAGATTGGGCGAGCAAGGTAAACGCATTAAAAACTCCCTGTTCGCGTAGTTTTTTAAGTGTTTAAATAGTAGATTAATTTTCTAACCCAAGTTACATCTTATTTATTTCTTGTTACCATTGTTTAAATATAGTATTCCTAGCTTATTAATAAGAACCTCCCTAAACAAGAATTACAGTGTCATTAGCGTTGGTAAATATATTTAATGAGCATGTGATAATTTTGCATTGCATTTCGAAACTCATTTCATTTCATTAATTTTGCAATACATAATTATATTGTATACGGTTGTTATGATAATATTACGTACGTAAGTTTACATGGATCCTGTCGGGTATATCAAAGTGGAAGAGAGGATGTTTTATTTAGCACTCATAGGGTCCTTTGATCTTAACAGATAATTCATATCGAAAATTTTCTAAGACAGAATTGACAAAGATACATATATTGATTTTAGATTTATACTCTTAGGGCTAGAGTTCCGAGAATTCGGTATGCAAAGTTTTTTTTTGGTATTTATTAAATATTTTTATTCGATAGCAAGCACGAGAATAAAAAACTAATTTAAATATTTTTTATTTAAAATGAGTAATTGCAAAGTTATGATTTTTTAAAGATTGTTCAACTTTTGTACTTAATGACGTCATCAATTGAAAATATCACGTAGCGACATGCAAATAAAGCGAAATGTTAAGAAAACATGTTGCTAATTGCAAAATATTTCACGAATTTGTGATCCCAAATGAAATTATTACGATATTATGCTAAACAAACTTATGATTTTCGATGTTTTATTAATAAACTGCAATAACGAATGTCTTTGATATAACGCTGAAGGTCAAATACTGTTACAGTTTTTTGCTAAAATAACGGTCATCTTAGCTCTGTTTGATTTAATTAAAAAATATATGTTTTAAAAACATAATTTCTCGAAATGGTTTCGTAATCAGCACCACTTATGTAAAACTTTGCATACCGGATTCGTTCAAAACGCATATCTACACCTAATAAGAAACAAATCTGTCAAATTGTGGGTGTTATAGTTGATGAGGTTTCGCGTCGCCTTTTGACTATTTTCTACTTTATACATTGTAAGACTTATAGGAGAATAAACTCAATTTCGCGCAATACGTCTTACACACATTTTCACTCTTTTTTCGATGTCTTCGTCACATTTTCCTCTCACAAAGAAATATGAAATTCAAACATGTATATAATCCAAAACAAAGCCTGGCACTTATCGTTCACATAGAACAATGGCACTGGCTGCAGGCCAAGCATATGCGTAGAACGTAGCAAATGTGGAGGAAAAATTATGAAAACTATAATTTACATATGCGCCGCTACTAAATTTTACAGAATCGTTTCAGCGCTCGAGCTTCGAACTATTTCTTTAGTCAAACCAGATTTAGTCGTTTTATACTTTCTTTAAGATTACAAATAAAACTGTGTATATGTTGCTAAATATATGAATATATTCTTAAGATGGTTTGGGCACATAGAGAGGATAGATGATAGTAAATTGGTAAAAGAGATTTATACAACCGAATGCGGATGGTAATGTTAGTAGAGGACGATTTTCGAGGACACATTTGGACCAAATAACTATAGTATAATCGGGATTAACCAACGAACATGAACCACTGGTGCCGTGGTCACGGGCTGACTCTGGTGTGCCGAAACGTCTGGCAAACATATCACATGTGGTTTTAATAATGTTTGTTTGTTAATCCCGATTAATATTATGTATAATGTCTACAAAACGCGAGAGTTTAAAAAGTGTATAACAAATAACGAGTGTGCTCAACAAGACAGGCGTCGGAAGTATGAAGAATAAAAGAGCATGTATGAGAAAATTTATGGATGTTAACGAAGCTAGAGAGGTTTGTCAGGATCTTACAAAGTGGCGATCGATAGTCTCTGCCTACCCCAATGGGACTAATGGTGTGAGTATATGTATCAATGTATGTAAGCTTTGGCTACCCCTTTTTGGGAATTATGGCCGTGAGTAGATGTATCTATGTTTCTTAAAAATGCCTATATGCTTCCAATAAATTTTTTAATAAATGGAACTTATTCGACATAAACACTTAGTCACAATAATTTACACAGATGTTCTTCAAATTCACTTCTTGTCCACAATGTGCCTCAAAGCCGCCGACATGGACAGTAACGCTTCCCGGAGCATCTCAAAGTTAACTCGGCAATCCTGAAATGTCGATCAATATTAAGTATTACTTAACTACATGCACTAAAGCGCATTACAGACTAAGCCCGCCGGGGCCGCCGACATTTGTCGGGAACTTTTAGTTAACGGTCTAGTTTTGAAGCAAAAATTAGGGTTACATACTGTATATCCGAAACTTTTAAACCCGATTATCATTTTACCGAAAACTAATCGACTTTTTTTTAATTGCCATAATATTGTTTACAATATTTCTAACATAAATAATATCTAGTTAAAGAGATTTACATAACATAACATAACATAAACGATATTAATATTAATAAATTTCTTCGCTAAATTCCGCTAAATAATACCTGCAGTCTTCATGCAACATGCACTGTGCACCGCCCGCCCTTCCACTTACAAGAAATCGAAAAGCAGACAATGCACCACACACACACCCGCAAGCGAAAACCACAGGCAACCACAAACATGCGACGCGTTTCGACTCAACACGAGTCATTGACGAGCAGTTAGTAGACAGTTCGGCAGCTGACCACCGAGTGCCGTTCATACGATTTTGCGGTTATATTTATAGGCCAGGCGCCCCAATCCCCCACCCAAAGAACATCAATGACGAGTGACAATATTATTGGAAAAAATATTGGAAAAAATGGATTTTTTCCAATAAAATATTGGGTGGAATAGTTAAGTGGAAGGGCGGGCGGTGCACAGTGCATGTTGCATGAAGACTGCAGGTATTATTTAGCGGAATTAAGCGAAGAAATTTATTAATATTAATATTGCTATGGATTTCCGCAAAGTAACGCCTGATTCAATCCAATATAACATAAACGTTCACGCCGCATATCCCCGAAGGGGTTGGCAGAGGTACTAATACTTCTGAACATGGATTCTGAACACTATAAATGGGGTAGTGTTATTCTCAGCCTACTACTACTACATGGCAAACTATAGTCTATATACTATAGTCACAAAATTTTGCTTTTAACATAATATAATAGCGGCTGTAATATTACAATATGATTTAATAATTGCTAAATAATACACAAAAGAGTAACGGAATAGCAATAAAATAAAATTATAAGAACAATAACTCATAATCATACACGTTCACGCCGAATATCCCCGAAGGGGTTGGCAGAGGTACTAATACTTCTGAACATCACGTGACTTTGTCACCTGGTGTTCAGAGTACCCACGTTTTGCATGGACAGTGTACTCACGTGATAGGGGGCAGGCCTATCGCCGTTTTGTACGAATACATTGTCACATGACTAAGTACAACTCGGCCATGTGGGTTTCCTCGCGATGTTTTCCCTCACCATTAACAACCATAATAAATTAACCACACGTATGTCTTTAGAAAAGACAAATTGGTGTAGGCCCGACCCGGGATTTGAACACTAGTCGCTTTTACGTTAACCGAGTGTTCTACCCACTGGGCTATCACGGCTGCTTACAATTTGTAAGACTATAAATAAAGTTACTTCGGTCTTTTAAACCTATGGAATAATGAGATTATAGTAAAAGATACAGTTGGTAAAAGCAAAAAAAACATTTTAATAATTTGGTTTTAGTTTTTCTGGGAAGTGATACTTCTAGAAAATGTATTTATGTACTAATGAAGTTGTGGAAAATAAAGCATCTGTGATACGTAAATTCTGTGAACTGAATGTTGAAATTCGGATTTAAAATATTCGAATATTCGAAATGTTACCAAAAAATAGACATGACAATTTCAACACAGGGTCGTGTCGCCGGGCAATGTCGGCAGCCCGGCGGGCTCAGTGTATTGCGCTTTAACACTACTCAAACTCTACTCAAATATATAATAATCTAGCTGAAACGGCGAGCGTTGTTTTGCCATATAAATAATTTCTAGTCTTAAAATAAAAATAAAATTTTAGGGGTGTGAAACCCTTATCGCTTAAGAGTATAATAAATACTTATAAACCTATTCCCAGACCTACCAAATGTACATACATACATACATATACTCACGGCTTTAATTCCCTAGAAGGGGTAGCCAGAGCTGAGAAATTATAAATTTCTCAGCCACTTTTGGAAGTTGAGCGGGGAAAAGACGGTAGAATAAAGGTTGTTGGTGATGGGTCCTTAACCGCATCGTCCAAAAATCCCTCAAAAGCCCCAATACCGTTAGTTGCCTCTTACGTACACCCACCGGAAGAAATGGGATAGTGCTATTCTAAGCCGACACTACACAGCAAGATTTCTTATAACGTATAATAGAAATATATTTTTCTATTAGACAAGATAAAATGCGCGTAGTGTCTGCTCGGATTAGCATTAACACATTTCTTTCCGTGGATGGACGAGGCATTACGGATATTGGGGGTTTTAAGTGATTTTGGTAGGCGGCGTGGCTAGTGGCCCATCACTTCCATCATACTTTCACTTTAGAGGAATTTCCAATTACCGTGATAGCTCAGTGGGTGGAACACTCGTTTAGCATGCAGAGAGGCGTTGTTTCAAATACATAGTCGAGCCTACACAGCATGTCTTTTCTAAAATCATATGTTTGGTTATACCTTCTTGAGATTCATAGCCGTGAGTATAGGTATTAGGAAATAAGAGCGTTATTCCCGCTTATTAAACAGGCGCTAGGAATTAATTAATTAATAAGTCCTGCGTACGTCAGTAAGTAAGTGGCTGAGGAATTTTTCATTCTAAAGCTCTGGCTACCCTGTTAAGGGATTTATAGCCGTGAGTATATGTATGTATGTATGTATGCGTACTATATAAACATAGCTGATTTTTATTCCGGATACTAAATAACTAGGGTAAAGATTTGGTAGCCAGGACTTTTCATGCATGATCAAACCACACGCAGGAAAACAATGTAGAGTTTACATACATACATATACTCACGGCTATAAATCGTTAAAAGGGGTAGCCAGAGCTAAGGAATCAGAAATTCCTCAGCCACTTTTGGAAGTTGCGTGGGGAAAACATGGTAAAATAAAGGTTGTTGGTGATGGGTCTCCAACCGCGTTGCCCAAAAATCCTATAAAAGCCCCAATACCGTTAGTCGCCTTCTACGTACACCCAGCGGAAGAAATGGGGTAGTTTAGTTATAAAAATAAATAAATAATATAAAATATATTATTTGCGTCAAGTAATAAGTAAATAAGCTCCGCAAATAGTTTAACATTATGACCGTGATATATCTAATTAATCAGAAAAAAGGTACATAACTCTGAATTACTTACGCCAGGAGGTCCTAGTGCATCATTTATTAATTCATCAAGTTTTGTGATATCTGAAAGAAACACATAAGACAGTTCTTTGTACATCACCAATACATACATACATAAACTCACGGCTATAAATCCCTAAAAGGGGTAGCCAGAGCTGAAAATTGAAAATGCCTCAGCCACTTTTGGAAGTTGAGAGGGGAAAAGATGGTAAAATAAAGGTGTTTGGTGATGGGTCTCCAACCGCATCGCCCAAAAATCCCTTAAAAAGCCCCAATATCCTTAGTCGCCTCTTACGTACACCCACCGGAAGAAATGGGGTAGTGCTATTCTAAGCCGGCACTACACAGCAACGCGTGAAGAAATGGGGTATTGTAAATAACAAGGTTTTAATCAATATCTCCCATGCGTAATCCCTCCTTATGCTTCTACATCCGTGGCCCAGTGGTTAGGAGACTCGCATCTAGATCCGGAGATGGTGGGTTCGATCCCCGCTGAGAGCAATTATTTGAACGTCGAATACTATGGATGTTAGTTTCTCCATTCTTAGGAGTAATTTGTATAATATTGTAGTTTTCTACGTACACCGTCTATAAAGTGGACTGTTAGTTTTTTTCCGACTATAATTTTTAAAAAAAACTAACTTTACTTTTCCGTTTATAGAGCCAATGTGGAAGGTAATGTTAGTAGAGGACGACCTCGGAGGACACCACAGACATGTATTTGAATAGATGCCGCAAGTGCATGTACTTCGCGTGTAAAAACTGAGTAAAAGTATCTTAGTTTATCGCCATTTGATTGAGTCCGTGCTCGAACGTTCTCGGTGACAGATGTCAAGCTAAATATAAAAAATGCCTAATTGTGCCGTATTGAGTTGCAAAAACTATCTAAATAAAGCGGGACTAATTAATAGAAAGATTTCCTTTCATCGGTTGGTCACTTTATTATTAGATTATGTGTTTTTTATTGCAAAATCAATTATTTCGTGTTCGTTGTGGTTTTACACTGAAAAACTTTTAAACGAGTGTGTATCGCTTAATTTATAATACATTGCCGCTTTTAGTTACAAAGCTATCTAATATGGCTTGTCCACAGACATGTATTTGAATAGATGCCGCAAGTGCATGTACTTCGCGTGTAAAAACTGAGTAAAATTATCTTAGTTTATCGCCATTTGATCGAGTCCGTGCTCGAACGTTCTCGGTGACAGATGTCAAGCTAAATATAAAAAATGCCTAATTGTGCCGTATTGAGTTGCAAAAACTATCTAAATAAAGCGGGACTAATTAATAGAAAGATTTCCTTTAATCGGTGGGTCACTTTATTATAAGATTATGTGGTTTTTATTGCAAAATCAATTATTTCGTGTTCGTTGTGGTTTTACACTGAAAAACTTTTAAACGAGTGTGTATCGCTTAATTTATAATACATTGCCGCTTTTAGTTACAAAGCTATCTAGTATGGCTTGTCTATTAAAACACGCAATGAACATCAAAATGAACGATATTTTCACCTGTCAATCAGCTTCACGGTACGGTAGCTATTGTCATATTTCTGTCATTTTAAGCAAAATGTGTTGTACTTACACAGATAGTTGTATTCGATTCTAATTCTAATCGATGTTGGGAACAGAGAAATGATAATATTCGCGATGGATGTTCCATGCATCTAAAATATTTTTATTACTACTCCTTACATAAGTTCAAAGCTTCTTAAGTACTACAGTAATTATAATCAATTAGGGAACTATACTCCTTTAAATTTAGTTATCTGCAATTTTATTTTCTGACTCTATTTTGTATACTTCCCTGCTAAACATTTTAATTCACAAAATGATAGTAAACTTCAATATGCTTAGAATTCTTTGTAAAGTTTCCATACTTAGAAATAGCTACAGCTGCTGAATTATCTTTATAGATTTTACCTGGTTTACAAACCTTAGTAAAGACATCATTCATTACACAAATGAGAAAATTTAAGTCTGTTACTGCTTCTGATATTTCTACATATTCAGCAAATGTTGAAGAGTTTGTTACACTACTTTGTTTTTTTTATTTCCAATATTGAACAAACGAAGAGTGCCGTACTATCATCTATAATAGAAAATAACGTTTTTGTATGGGAGCCCCTTTGATATTTACTTTACTGTTATTTAATTATTTATTTTGAAAGGTGATATACAAGTAAATATGCTGTGAAAATTTTAAGTATCTACTTATTAACGTTTTAATATTGAGCAAACAAATACGGAAAAAAACACGTTTATTGTAAGGAGCCCCCCTTAAAATCCTTTTTTTACTTGTGTTTGTTGTTATAGAGGTAACAGAAATACGTCATTTGTGAAAATTTCAGCTTTCTAGTTATCACTGTTTATGAGATACAGCCTGGAGAAAAACAGACAACGAAAAAAAAATACTTGATTATTTTTCCTTCTCTACAAGTTATTATTTTATTGTTTTTTTTTCAAATCCGAATTAGTTCTGGGTTGTATTATATTTTGTCATAGCGCCTTCTACTGGCTTTCCTTTTTGTAGATAAAATTTCTTCTCGGGGTTTTTTCAAATCATTTTGTAACTTTCCGAGAACAAATTATTAAAACTAGTTAATTAGGTAGGTTATCAATAAGGACAAGTTAATATAATAATAAAGGCTACTGAACTACGCACTGACTAACTGACTCATTAACTCACTGATTTAGATCGTTGTTCTCCGAGAAGATGTAGTGGTGGAGGAAAATAATGTAAGAAGAGTTGCTCAGAATAAAAATGAGACCATGAGAAAATAGCGTTTTTAAAAAACAGGTATAATTCTAGATTTATCATTCTTCTGTCAATTTATCATTCGTCTGTCTATGCACTCGAATATAATCGATTGAATTGTTTACGCGCTGACGGGGAGATCCCATCACTGAATTGCTCATGTGACGTCACAGTAGGTGAAAAAATAATGGCACGCTTGGTTTCTATACAAGAAATGACACTTGCGTTATCTATTCAAATACAGATCTGTGGGCTTGTCTATTAAAACTCGCAATGAACATAAAAATGAACGATATTTTCACCTGTCAATCAGCTACATGGTACGGTAGCTATTGTCATATTTCTGTCATTTTAAGCAAAATGTGTTTTACCTACACAGATAGTTGTATTCGATTCTAATTCTAATCGATTTTTGGAACAGAGAAATGACAATATTCGCGATGGATGTTCCATGTATCTAAAATATTTTTATTACTACAATGTTTCTGTTAAATAATTAATTGGAATACTCTTGTTTTAACTTTGTTTTTATTTAATAAAAGAACAGTTTAATTTTAGTTACAAGTTTTTCTCTAAGCTACATTTTTTAACGTGAGGTATGTGTCAGTCTTTATTTACTTCCTTCCTTCACTCAGTGTTGCCAATATAATTGTACATATATACACGAACACGCCTCCTTACATAAGTTCAAAGCTTCTTAAGTACTACAGTAATTATAATCAATTAGGAAACTATACTCCTTTAAATTTAGTTATCTGCAATTTTATTTTCTGACTCTATTTTGTATACTTCCCTGCTAAACATTTTAATTTACAAAATGATTGTGAACTTCAATATGCTTAGAATTCTTTGTAAACTTTCCATACTTAGAAATAGCTACAGCTGCTGAATTATCTTCATAGATTTTAACTGGTTTACAAACCTTAGTAAAGACATCATTCATTTCATTACACAAATGAGAAAATTTAATTCTGTTACTGCTTCTGATAATTCTACATATTCAGCAAATGTTGAAGAGACACTACTTTGTTTTTTTCATTTCCAATATTGAACAAACGAAGAGTTCCGTACTATCATCTATAATAGAAAATAACGTTTTTGTATGGGAGCCCCTTTGATATTTACTTTACTGTTATTTAATTATTTATTTTGAAAGGTGATATACAAGTAAATATACTGTGAAAATTTTAAGTATCTACTTATTAACGTTTTAATATTGAGCAAACAAATACGGAAAAAAACATGTTTATTGTAAGGGGTTTATTGTGACTCTATTTTGTATACTTCCCTGCTAAACATTTTAATTTACAAAATGATTGTGAACTTCAATATGCTTAGAATTCTTTGTAAAGTTTCCATACTTAGAAATAGCTACAGCTGCTGAATTATCTTCATAGATTTTAACTGGTTTACAAACCTTAGTAAAGACATCATTCATTTCATTACACAAATGAACAAATTTAATTCTGTTACTGCTTCTGATAATTCTACATATTCAGCAAATGTTGAAGAGACACTACTTTGTTTTTTTTTTATTTCCAATATTGAACAAACGAAGAGTTCCGTACTATCATCTATAATAGAAAATAACGTTTTTGTATGGGAGCCCCTTTGATATTTACTTTACTGTTATTTAATTATTTATTTTGAAAGGTGATATACAAGTAAATATACTGTGAAAATTTTAAGTATTTACTTATTAACGTTTTAATATTGAGCAAACAAATACGGATAGAAAATAACGTTTTTGTATGGGAGCCCCTTTGATATTTACTTTACTGTTATTTAATTATTTATTTTGAAAGGTGATATACAAGTAAATGTACTGTGAAAATTTTAAGTATCTACTTATTAACGTTTTAATATTGAGCAAACAAATACGGAAAAAAACATGTTTATTGGAAGGGGCCCCTTATAATCCTTTTTTTACTTCTATTTGTTGTTATAGCGGCAACAGAAATACGTCATTTGTGAAAAATCCAGCTTTCTAGTTATCACTGTTTATGAGATACAGCCTGGAGAAAAATAGACAACGAAAAAAAATACTTGATTATTTTTCCCTCTCTACAAGTTATTTTACATACATACATACATACATACATATTCTCACGCCGTTAGTTCCCATTGGGGTAGGCAGAGACTATCGATCGCCACCTTGTACGATCCTGGCAAACCTCTCTGGCTTCGTTTACATCCATCAATCTTTTCATACATGCTCTTTTATTCTTCATACTGCGGACACCTGCCTTTTTGAGCACATTTTCTATTTGATCCAAATGTGTCCTCCGAGGTCGTCCTCTACTAACATTACCTTCCACATTGGCTCTATATATCTCTTTCACCAATTTACTGTCATCCATCCTCTCTATGTGCCCAAACCATCTCAACATTCCTTTTTCTATCTTTCTTACAATATCATCTTTTACACCACACCTTTCACGAATCACATCATTCCTCACACGATCACATAACCTTACATTACACACTTTTCTGAGGGATCTCATTTCTACTGCATTCACTCTACTTTCATGCTTCTTCTGCCACACCCAACATTCACTGCCATACATAAGCGTAGGAACAAGGACAGCATCATGCACAGCCATTCGGGCCTTTTCAGACACCAAGTTATTTTATATGTTTTTTTTCAAATCCGAATTAGTTCTGGGTTGTATTATATTTTGTCATAGCGCCTTCTACTGGCTTTCCTTTTTGTAGATAAAATTTCTTCTCGGGGTTTTTTTTAAATCATTTTGTAACTTTCCGAGAACAAATTATTAAAACTAGTTAATTAGGTAGGTTATCAATAAGGACAAGTTATTATAATAATAAAGGCTACTGAACTACTCACTGACTAACTGACTCATTAACTCACTGATTTAGATCGTTGTTCTCCGAGAAGATGTAGTGGTGGAGGAAAATAATGTAGGAAGATTTGCTCAGAATAAAAATGAGACCATGAGAAAGAGCGTTATTAAAAAACAGGTATAATTCTAGATTTATCATTCTTCTGTCAATTTATCATTCGTCTGTCGATGCACTCGAATATAATCGATTGAATCGTTTACGCGCTGACGGGGAGTTCCCATCACTAAATTGCTCATGTGACGTCACAGTAGGTGGAAAAATAATGGCACGCTTGGTTTCTATACAAGAAATGACACTTGCGTTATCTCTTCAAATACAGATCTGTGGAGGACACATTTAGATCAAATAGAACATGTGCTCAAAAAGGCAGGTGTCCGAAGTACGAAGAATAAAAGAGCATGTACGAAAAGATTGATGGATGTGAATGAAGCTAGAGAGGTTTGCCAGGATCGTACAAAGTGGCGATCAATAGTCTCTGCCTACCCCAATGGGAACTAACGGCGTGAGAATATGTATGTATGTGTATGTATAATTTGAAGTGCAGATTAATTTACAGTACAGTTTATGTAGATTCTAGAAGAGGAGGGAGAGTAACGAAGAGTTGTAAATTGCTTCGTCGTGAATCGCCCCGCGCATATATGTATGGATGTAGATATTAATTATGGAATTCAAACTTTATTTACCAGCCATTATTATGAATGACGAGTCAACTAACAGCGTCACCGAAATATTTTGATCAAAATGTAAATGCAGTCCGGAGTAGGTATTTTAAATGCACAAAGTATAATTTCGTTTTAACATGATCAAGTAATTTTGTTTTTCCAGATTTTTTATTTTTAATGTTTTCTATTATTATGATTATCTTGTTCATTGGCCCTCGTATACAATTTACACATTCTGCCAGCGTCAGAGTGAAATAGAAACAGCTTACTTTTTGAAACAAGTCCGATAAAAACGAAATTTAATTATTGCTGTTTTTTAAATATCTTATGATTATGAGTCAGAAAGAGATTAATATATACAAATATATGTATATTTTTAAATGATATATAGAAATAAAAATAGACAGTAAGTGTTTCTCCACTATCTTCCCATCAAACCACGATGCTATATCTCATACAGGGTCATAGAAGGCAGCTGAATTTTCACAAATATTAATTCTTGAAACCCTACAGAAGAAAAGGCAATGGATCGGACACATCTCCAAATAAGCACCCTAGTGGCAAGTCATTGGAGGAGAACACCTGAAGGCGATCAGTCAAAAAATCTGTAGACGGGTATGGCTGTGTGGGGGAAAAGAGAAGATCTTCCGGCAGGGGTTGGTGTGCGTGGGGACCGCGGTCCCATTGTATTAAGTGGCAACTTCCATATATGTACTACGTATTGTAGAAACTTTGATACCGCGATGTAGGATTTGTATGGCGAGTCTTGATGATGAGGATGCCGTATATTGTTTGGTTACGTGTTGCTGTGGAATGTGATACTTCTTCCACTGTTAGCATTCCTTTGTAGTGTGCGTTATTGTGTACTGATGGCTATCTATGAGACTGTTAGAATATATTCATGTAACAGTATTTTCTACTCACCTCAACTGCATGTTCACGCCATGTATCATCCAAGCAGTGGCGGGGCTACTTCATTCCATTTTGTTAATATTAGGAAGGAAAACCAGAATAAAAATAAAAGCAATAATGAGAACAGACACCAATTTATTATTATTAGTCGAACTAAGAGTAACAAGATACACGTCTGTACGCGGATACTGATAAACATCGTCTACTCATTGTGCTAGGACAACACATACCTACTCCGCCATGACAGCTGCCGCACGACACTTCTCATACAATATTGCTTATTTTATGACCAGTTTCAAATAATGGCAGAAGAGCTATAAGGACAGGAAGAAAAAGCAAAATAGGCATATGACACAAATCAATGTAGCAATTGTTCTAACAAATCTCTTGTATGCCTCAGAGACATAGTGTGTTTACTGTTAGTATATTCGCACATTGGATAGATTTCATCTTAAATGGCCACGTGACGTTATGAACAGTCGCTGGTCTCATCGTGTTCGCAATTTGACAAATTGTTCTTAGTAATGGCGGACGAGCCGCAAATACATTCTTAGCACTAACGGTTTACTTCATGTCCTTATAGCTCTTTTGTCATTAGTTTGAATACTTTACAAATTATTGCGTTTAACGTTTACATTATAGACGATGAAAAACATTCATTTCTGATGAGGGTTCGTGCATTTGTACAAGTAACTTAAAAATACGCAAACTCACATGTACAGTACATGGATTTCATTAACTCATTATAAATATCATGTCTCGACATATAAATGTAAATTGATGGGTAAAATGTGTGCAGAAGTGTATGTAAATTTGATTTTGATGGATGAATCTGCTCAGATCTGTAAGTACCCGTATACTTGCAATTAAATTTTAAGCCTAGGAATTTCTCATATTATATTAATAAACACATGCTGAACTGCTGCTGTGTAGTGTCGGCTTAGAATAGCACTACCCCATTTCTTCCGGTGGGTGTACGTAAGAGGCGACTAACGGTATTGGGGCTTTTAAGGGATTTTTGGGCGATGCAGTTGGAGACCCATCACCAACAACCTTTATTTTACCATCTTTTCCCCACTCAACTTTCCAAACTTGTCTGAGGAATTTCTGATTCCGTAGCTCTGGCTACCCCTTCTAGGGATATATAGCCGTGAGTATATGTATGTATGTACATACTGAACAAGTTTTAACAATTGTACACATAAGTTCCAACGTAGCTTTCACGTTTCACTTACATATCGAGAATAATAGTGGGAAATAGAGACATAAGGTCAGTATAATACTAAGTGATATTTTTTGGATTATGTGCAAAATTAATTTATTAAACTCAGAATCAGTAAAGTTCTAACCTGGTGACATTAGCATGAATTTTAAAATGTATCTATAGGTCAAGTTGTAATTAAGAAATGCTTCAAATCAGTACTCGGCATTCAGTCTGGATTTCTTAGTTGGTTCAGATTTTTTTACTTTTTGGGCCATGCGGTTGGAGACCCATCACCAAAAACCTTTATTCTTACCATCTTTTCCCCACTCAACTTCCAAAAGTGGCTGAGGAATTTATAATTCCTTAGTTCTGGCTACCCCTCCTTAGTGAAATATAGCCGTGAGTATATGTATGTATGTATGTATGTTCTTAGTTGGTTTAAAGCCTACACTGACAATAGGTTTTACACTTTCGCAACGGTCTCATAAGAGTATAAACCCAGTAGACTTATATTTTATTTGAATTAGAATTAAAAGCACTGTAGTTGTAGTGTGACACCACATATGCAAATAAAGAGTTTTTGTTACAAGTTCACGAACCCTGTTTATAATGGATTAATTCACCATAAAACAATATCAATATTCTATTTCATTAAATGACATCGTACATTTGGAGCAACATTGACTTAATAAACCTAAGACAAGATAGAACAAAAAAGTATTTACTATTATTATTAGCTAAGAATTTACAAAGTTACATACTGTCTGTATGTAACTTTGTAAATTTCATTATTTTAACATGCATACAACTGTGTTCCGTAGATATTACTTTGCAAAATTTAAAGTGTATTTTAACAGACAAAAATACAAAAAAGTTCTTAAATCTATATTGCTCCAACATTACGAGTAAAAGTGTACATACAAAAAATAACATAACATTATAACATTAACGTTTACGCCGTTTATCCCCGAAGGGGTGGGCAGATTACAAAAAAATAGCAATCCAAAAACAACGTCATAGTTAAGTGCGTGCAGCCGTCAATGACGTCACAAGGTGGTATGAACCGATACCGGTAAGTAAAGAGATTACATGACTAGAGGGACACTAACCTATCAGATCTTTAAACTACTTACATACTGGCAGAGTGCTCGGTTTATAATGGATACATCACCTCTTCTCGCCTCGCTTTACAACTATTTCACAATATAGTAAATGGTTAAAATGAGATAATAATTGTATGAATATTGTTTGTAAATTTTCACTTATCTGCGCGATTGTTTAACGATTAATTTCAATTTAGTTACTAGATCGACGTATTGCTAAGTATTTGATTTTGGACAACTACAACTAGTAAACTAGTTAAAGTTAATAAAAGACCATCCGCAAATTTATTTGGCCTTACAACTGAAAATTTTCGCTTATTTATTCACAATTTATGAACACAGAGTGTGAAAACTCAGGCTACAAGTCCCCAAAAGGTTGGGATAAGATATATTTCATATTGATTGTTATATGCGAATTAATATTCGATCTTAAGCTCTGACATCTTTTTTATGAGTAAAAGTGAGGTTATTAATATAACATAACATAAACGTTCACGCCGAATATCCCCGAAGGGGTTGGCAGAGGTACTAATACTTCTGAACATCACGCGACTTTGTCACCTGGTGTTCAGAGTACCCACGTTTTGCATGGACAGTGTACTCACGTGATAGGGGGCAGGCCTATCGCCGTTTTGTACGAATACACTGTCACATGACTAAGTACAACTCAGCCATGTGGGTTTCCTCACGATGTTTTCCCTCACCGTTAACAACCGTTATTAATATGTTGGTTTATTCCTTTTTACTTTAATATTTAAGTGGTTTTTTGGCGATGCGGTTGGCCCACCACCGATACTTTCTTTCTACCATCTTGTCCCCTATCAACTTCCAAATTTGGCAGAGAAGTTTCTAGCTATGAAGCTCTGGCCATCCCATTATGGGATTTATGGCCGTGAGAATTTGTATGTATGTATGTATTTCAATACATGTCATTATGACGGATTTTACACCGATAACTGTTGGTTCAATACAATTTTAGACCAGAAAACCACTGCTCTGCATTCTTTTCGTCACTTTTACTTGATGATAAATATCTATTAACTTGTCAGTTTATCACTATGCTTGCTTTGGGGCATCAATTAACTTATAATGTCAGGACGTAACGTTAAGAGCTTGAAAATAATAAATACATTATTTGATATATTCTTATAAGTTGAAAAAAAATTGCCTCTTATCAAATAAGACCTTATTCCCGCACCAGTTTTAAGTTTTATATTTATTGATATAGTTCTAGTTAAGTAAGCAAGATTTACAGATCACAGCCGACATACAACTCAACAAGACAATATGCTAGAATGTTCACTTTTCTCGCGTTAGACCAAATTAAATTTTATAATCGTTGCCTCCTTATCATTAAACGGAGGACAGTAAGAATAAAAGTCAAAGTATTCTTGATAATTCAGTTGTTGCTCAACCAATTTGGGTATTCAAGGATGGTTGGGTTCTCGTTAAATGCATCGGACCAAACCAGGTCTCTGTTCCCAAAACCCCACCCGGGCTTGAACTTGATTTCATCTTTTATGCACCAAATTGCTTCATTACATGATTTATCGTTTCTTACACGCACCAATCGATGTCACACAACATCCAGCTTGTTAAAAAAGTTTCCATTTTATTTCATAACTTTCTTCTTCTTTCCTCTACTTTCATTACAGTCCATATTGGGTCCATATTACACTCAAAGTTCTAAAATCTCCTAAACACCATCTATTTTATATTTCTTACGTCATTTTCATACCACATCATATACCAATCACGTTTCGCACCCTGCATTCACTCTACTCTCATTCTCCTTTTGCTACACCAACATTAACTACCACACAACGTTGGACACCATCGCATTTTGTGTAGTAATTGAAAATATTAAACAAAAAGATTTTTATTTAGTTAGATATTAAGGAAACAAAATGTTCCTTGGTTTGATTTTTTGTGACAAATTTGAGCTATTTGGACTAGTTACGTTGAAAATAGTGTAAAACTAACTATAGCATAATGAAATCATATAAATAAAATTAAATGAATAAGAAACACAATTAAGTACTCTATCTATAACTTAGGACTAAAACTGCTGCATTATATACAGCAATCATCGCACCAGAGATTTCTAATATAATGCCAAATTGTACGTGTTTGAGTGCACAAAACCAAATGATTGGACGAAAAACCAAGAAGAACAAAATAATGGTACGAAGCGAATTGACAGAATGGCTTTCTTACGAAATATTTACACACTAGATATTAAAATTACAAAGGAAAAACGTGTTTATTAAACTTTTGAGCACAACTTAGTCCTAGTAATAAGTATTTCATAATAAGCTTCACTGTTTAACAGTTAGAACAAAGTATAGAATTAAATAAGTAAATAAAATAAAAAGTTTCATGTTTTGGTATTTCATCAAGCAGTGTGCGCTTCATAAGTTTGACTTAGAGCAAACTTTATAGAAAAATATATTATTATCTAATAAAATATTTTAATTTAAAAAGATTTTGTGTAAATGATAGGCTAAATTAAACTTAACTTTACATTCTTAATAAATCAATATAACCAGATCTCTATATAATCAACATTAAAATTAAACAAAACAAAACATATCCAAATAATTAAAGTAGTTAAAAACATAGTTTGTTAAGAATTCACAGTTCCTCTATATAGGTAATGAATTTGAATACACAAGAGTCAATTTAGGTTTTAACAATTCTATTCTAGGTTGCAAACATCAAATTGAATTTTCACATATTTTTTTTACTCGAGCACGGTTTTCTCATAGAACAAATCAAAGAATAAATACAAAAGAAAGGGTAATCAACTATGTATTTTAAATGATAACTAAACCTGTGCTCATTTATCTACACGATTTATATACTAATCATTCGCAATGTTATTATTACTTAAATATAAAATTGGGACTTTACATGGCAGTGAACGGCTATTGCCAATGAAACATAATAGAAATAACGACCGAACGAATGAACGAACGAGAACGAGAAAAATGAACGAATGAATGATATCACAATAAGATTTCATATCCAAGTACAAGTTTTAAGTTGGTTAATTTAGCGAGGCGAGGTTGTTTGAGGCAAGGAGCGGCACTCTTACTAACTAACCTAAATCGTATATCATAACGCGGACCTACGAACACCTGTATGCTTCACAGACTAGAGGAAGTGGCTTATACAATACTAACTACTATGGCTTACGTGTTTCACTTAAATATACGGGTGTGGGCGCGAGCGCTACTACTTTGATTTTAAGATGAAAATAATAAGCAAGTGGATGAAAACTTTCACTCGAACATTAATATCAATGTCAACATTAACCAAATACAACTTTTATAGAAGTTTGTCTTAGTTTGACGGAAATGACTGAAGAGTACGAATGTCTTGTAAATGACTTCTAGTTTGATTGTCATTAGTGATATTGATACATCAAAATTCAAACTCAAAACAACTAATTTAAAAGACATAGAACACGTGATGGTTCTTTATTGAATAATACTGGCATTAAAGTCCTTTTAATTTAAAATAACTTAAAGTAGTAGCGACCGCCCCAACTCCGAAAGGCCTCACCGACCAAGAAATACTACCAATGTATAACTATCATACTCTTAACAGACATTCGCACAGAAATTAGAAGCATTAAATGCGGAAGGTCACAGTTCATAAGACTCAGTAGAAAAATACAACTATCAAGGCAATATTCATATCAAACGATAAGTAGGTACAGTTTCGGGCCCGCCGATAGTTCTTTAAGTATTATTGCTTTATATAGGAGCGGTCGGGTCCAAGTAAACCATACTAAATAATAAATATCAACAGAGCTTAAGAGTACAACGAAGGACAAAAGTCCACACAACGCAGATAAAGGTATAACAGTTAAAAAATAAAAGTAACATTATGGCTTACAGCTAATGACTTTGTGTTCACAACTCAGACGTCCGCAGTGGCGGGGGGGGGACTAGCCGGTGGACTCGCGCTCCAGTTGCTGTAGCTCCTGCAAATTTATAAAACAGAGTATATGTCCCAATGTTCAATGAATTTGCTGAAGAGTTTCTGGTAGTGGCTTAGAATATAACTTATCCTTAATTTAAATCTTTTTGTTCATGAAAACCTCATGTGGGGATTATTACTAATAATTAAAGAATAAATAAAGGAAAGAAAAATTTCGACACAGGCGGGGATCGAACCCGCGACCTCGGGTAAACGCCCCGACGCTCTGCCAACTGAGCTACCGTGTCAGTTGGCTGCCAGTGCGAAATTCTTCTATCCTTTATTTCTTTTACACGTTTAAGTAGTGTTTGCGTTTCCTACCTCCGAATT